>JAACJT020000030.1:16795301-16861149 GCA_009936485.2 Gymnarchus niloticus | reverse complement strand
GGGAGTGTGATCGGGAACAAGGGACCCGCGGACGCGTCGAGCGGCGCTAGGGCGCCGGAGGGGGGGGGGGGGGGAGGGGGGGAGCTGGAACCTATGCCAGACAGCTTAGGGTACAAGGTGGGAGACACCTTGGAAACCCATAGCAGTTCAGAGTTATCCACACACACCTGCACCCAATCACACACTACAGACAATTTAGCCCCGCCAGTTATCCTACAACGCATGTCGTTGGACTGCGGGAGGAAACCCGTGAAGCACGGGGAGAACATGCAAACTCCACACTACCCATAATTAACACTGAATTAAAAAAAATAAATTGACATTAAATGTGCCTTTTGAAACATTTTTCTAAGCACTACAGAACCATATACTTGCTTCAACAAATTCTTGCTCTAAAGACTCATCTGTACATTTTTTGAATAAATCTGTTAAATATGCTGATTGAAATATTAACATTAATAATGGAGAATCGTTCAGTGCAGGACACTGATATCCTGGTTAAAAAAAAAAGGATTCCCGGTCAGTTGTGATTACATGACTGTGTCTTGGTTGGTCTGCAGCATTAAAAGGAATATATTTATGGAAGACAAACTGGTCTTCTTGTTATAAGGAAATATCTTTCATGGAAGAAGTAGTCAGAAGCCCTTACCTGACACAACCCTGGCATTGTCTGATTTGTGGTATTGAAACTGAGATTACAATGTTGTGTCTGGAAATTTTTCTGCCCTTCCCTTATCGCCTCCCGTTCATTAACGATCCCACTTATTAATTAGCATTTTGAGTAGACAAGTTGTTTAGGAACTTGACTGCGGTTTGAAGGTTCATTTCCAGGAACTGGGTTGTGCTGCTGTACGCTTGAGTTAGGTACAAAAACTTGGCCTGATAAATGGACCGATTCATGGAATTAAAATGAGTAAGATTACATTGGCATTCTCACTATTACCTTGCAGTTTTCTCTGTTACGTGGATTCATGCCTTACCGGTTCCTGGGTTCTGGTCAATACCATTTACATTTGCATAGTGTCTGAACCTAGAAGGGCTACACAAGCCATTCTGGAAAGTCCTGTGCCTGTCTTTCTGGTAGCTGTCACTATTAAATCATTGATATTTTCATGAACCAATCTGGTGTACTTCAGAAAACAGTCTGTTCTGTAGAGAGATGTATCAGACTTCAAAATTTACATACAAACAAATACTGTTCCCAGTAGCAAAAAGGACTTAAGTTGCCTTTAGAGTTACTGTCACATTACACGTGAAGCAAGAGATTCCAGACTGCTGCTCTTCATCCGTTTCAAGAACGAACGTGAACTTTGAGATTTGAATGAATGTTGTAGCTAGAACCCATCATGCATTGTCACTGCAAGCTGGAATAAAGCTGTCAGAAACTGTCTGTCAGGGAAAATAAGTAGTAAGTCAGCCATCACTGTAGAAGGGCAAACTAGCTCAGTCGTATCGATTGTATCTTTGTTGCAGGTCTACCTTAGTTGTTGTGAGCCATTGACTTATGGGGACACAAATGATTTGAACTCGGTTTCAGACATGTTTTTATATCACTTTTCTGATTTTTCTCAGATTCTGTGCCTCACTTCGGTCAATTGAATTTCTTGATATTCCTGCCCAAGGCACGGCACCCACAGCTAAATTTTATCTAAAACCTCCGCGTGGCCGATTGCTGCATGCCTTGTCTTGGTGCTTTTTAATTTGCCAGAGGCCCTAGGGTGGGGCAAACCACTGTGTCTCCGCTCCGTGACCCCGGGAGCTAATGCTGTCCCTGTGAATCCAGTGACACCTCTTAATCTGTCATCGTACACTCGAGATCTGACCCTGTGACTATCAACCACAGCTGGCATGCGGAGTGGCTCAAATGACTGGGTTCGCGGTGGCAACCTGTTTCTCCTCTCAGGTTTATGGTACCGTTATTTTTTTTCTCCCCTTGTATTTGAAAGCTACGAGTTCTCCCCCGACCAACAACCATTTACATCTGAGTATAATAATAGTCTGTTTGATGATGAAAAGCGGATGGCTTAATAAATGTGCCTAATTTCTGTTTTTATATTTAATAGTTTGAATACATGAGCGGTAGTGCTTGCACCGGATCGTTGTACTTTAGGTATGAACGTGCGTTACATAAAGCCAACCCAATCTGAATAATGGGCACAGTCTGCACCATATTGTAATTCACGGATGGAATTCTGCAGAGCTCTTTACAGAGAAAGGTACATTATCTTTGATACAGATACCTGCCTCAGCTAACCACTGTTAAAACTGCAAGAAGGGTGTCAAAACACAGGCAGCACTAACAGAAAGGAGAACATGTACGTATCTTGTGTCTATTCCTGTTTTGTATTTTGTGTCTGTATTCACATATCGCACTTCTGCCATTATGGTTTCAATTTCATCTTCATCCTCTTCCTCAACCCTTACCATGTAATGAGCGGTTCGGTAAGCATCCTGGGTGCCTTGTTAGAGCTAGTTAATGGATTACAGCATTAATCAACCAGAGCGACTTCTGCTGCTGAGTGGATTATGGGATTCATTAGAAGGGACCCTTTAAGCATTGCTAAGCACACATGAGGGGCAGATTGTACATAAAATTTGAGTACCATCTCAATGAGCTTAGTATAGATACATTTCATTACTGTTTATGCATTTCTGAAATGAATAAGGGTTTTATTTAACTAAGAAATTCATGCTGGATTCTATTTTCTTTCCCTTCAAGTTTGAGACAATGTTTACTTGGAGGCATCTTTTCTTCAATACTTGGTTCATAATGTCAGGTATGAAAGGCAATTGCCCGACAGGTTAAGCAGCCCTTGGGGATCATCGGACCTGTCTGGCCGAGCTAACAATGCTAATTGCTCCCAAGAAAATCCCTGACCCTTGACACACCTTGACAGCCGAGTTCGTCCTGCATAGCTGTGGGGTATTGTGAGCATTATGGAGTCGTCCTGAAACATTCCTGTATGAAGAAAAACGCAGCAGCCGTTCCACAATGGCTTTGCATCATTGGTCCTAGTGTTAGCCTTAGACACTCACAGAGCTCATTTGTACACCATCAAAAACAGGCACCGTAATATGGTCATAATTGTCGGCAAGACAGAAATGGCACACCTCCCTGCTGCATTACAGCGTTTGACATTTAGCGCACCAAGCTATTTGAAGCCATGTATAGATAACAGTAGTCTCTGGTCGAGCAATTTATGGGGAACCTTGAACACCGGTGATGAAGGACACTGTTGCTTTGCCTTCCTCAACAAGCGGAGCTGCAAGGTTAATTGACTTTGCCCTAGAAAAGGTCATTGTTGTTAAAGGCAGCCCATTTAAAGCTGGCAATCTTCCTCTCTTCCCAAAACGAATGTGATTTTCAGCTTGAATTAGCATCTGAAGCATGCCTTCTCCACAAAGCTCAATTTTGCTTTAGGGGATCGGTAATTTTTGAAGACAGTATGCCGTTAACATGCAGTAAAATGTAGTGTTTTTTACACATGTAGCTTTGTGCAATTTCCTTTCAATATTTCAGGATTTTTTCAAACAACTCGGCTAGGAAATAACACTCTTTACCAATCGAGCAGTCCACCTCATTCTCTGTGTAACTGTGCTGTTATAAGGCCTGGAAAATGCTGTGTGTTTTCCGTATTTAATATACTGAATCTTGATAGATTCAGGGTTCATCACGGGTAGTCAGTTCGGAAAACATTCATGTGTGTTTCATATGACGTTAAGATGTGAAATATTGGAGTTAATAGCTTTTTAACAACGCTTACTATGTTAAGCTATTGTCAGACCTAGTAATTTTTGAGTTATTGGGAACATGTACAAAATATAACTTCAATTTTATTTTGTGTCTGGAAAAACAACATATAAAAACATAAACAACAGCTGTACATCTTTCATGATCAGTCTCATAGGATCAAGAGCAGAGAAAATGAGATTAAACTAAACAGTTTTGATACCACGGGAAACAAACATCAGATGTTAAATCAAGTTAATCACACCTAATTGTACATCTGATGTCTGTCTTTAAAAAAAAAACATACGAAAGAATCTTTGTTTTATAACAATTCGTAATTTCTGTTGAGGAAAGCTTGAGGAATATGACACTGGTAAATGATAAATGCTTATTTGTTTTTAAAAACTGGCTTCCAGTGTTACATAAATACTTCAATGTACAAACAGATATACATATCAAGTACTGAAGCAGTTTCAACATATTAAAAAGGCCGCATTGTGTTTTGTTTACCAGTAATTATTTGCTTATTTTTTTACTGTTTGTAATGATGGAGCTCCTTTAATAAATGCTTGTGTGTAGTCGTAAGCAACCTTACACACTTTCAGAACCACTAACATTTTCCATAATCACTCATCCAATGCAGGATCACAGTTAATCTGGACCCCATCAAGGAAGATGAGGGTAGATTCTGGATGGCTGGCCAGTCTGTTGCAGGGCAATTCAGAAAGACCCTTTCACCAGACTGCTTGTCTGTTGTTTGTTGGAGAAAAGTGGAGTACTTCAGGGGAAACCTACAAGAGCACTTAAAGAACACACACACACACACACACACACACACACACACACACACACACACACCTACCTAAAACCAGGATGGGCTGACACCCACAGCCCAGAACAACCTTGACTCTGAGCCCACACTTTGCTCATGAAAAATATTCATATATTCTTTTTATTTATTCAATTCACATCGTTTAACATTTCTGACAGCGACAAATAACCAAGTCAGGCTTTGCCTGCTGTTATCTCTATTAATCCAACTTTAGACACTTATTATTTTTCACTTTCTTCTTGTAACTTCGGAACATATACAGTACATGAGGCTTTAAAGCCCGCGGTGGGTGGGATTACTGTCAATCACTGCTTGACTGAACCCAATGGGACTGGAAAGATTTATCTGAACCAAATTTAATTGGCCAGTGACTGAAAGTGTGCAATAATCCAAACTGCAAAGAGTCCAAACTTTCTACACCAGCTAAAATTTAGCTTATGTACCCATTTCTCCTATATAATATCTATTTATAATGGTCCATGTTTGCTGTAGTTCATAATGACCAACTGTGTGAGGTAATGTTCAGGTGAACATGGTACAGCACAATAAAAATTGATCCTCTTCACTTCCCTGACTGAATTTTGTTCACTGTGCTTAATGAGCCTTTTTTTTCTCTCTGTTTAAACAACATTATTTTCCAAAAGGAGGGATATAATTGACTTGCCTGGAGTTTAATGATCTTTTTCATCATGTCTGAAAAATTAATTGAAGAGGGAGGTTGATTTGGGCTCAAGGGTGTATTCACGTGTTGTATCTTTGAGTCGGAGATGTGCGCCTGTTTTTGATAATGTCTCAGGTGACTCTATTCCACACAGCTTTCCCTCCGCTCGTTCCCACAGCCACGCTGCGAGAAAAACAGCCATGACAGATGGGTCGGTCCGAATTCCTTTGATTAATATTTTCTGTCCTGCACTCATTTGTTCATCCCATTGTTCATATTAGACCTCGTTAACGAGACCTATCCATGGAGACTGAGGTTATTTCAGATGACCTAAGGGATAAAGTTTAAAATCAATGGGTCAGAAAGTGCTGTTAATATTACAATACAGTCTGTGTCCTACTTCATTTTAGCAAAACCCTCATTATTCTGCTATATACTGTATTTATTGTGTATATTGAACTGTGCATGCCTGTTGTGGGTCCATAAAGGCCAGGTAATGTTTATTTTTATATACTAAAAGTGACATTTTCATTGCATTTTGGCATGGAATTAAAACCTGTCGAGTCTGTGGCCATTGTATATGTTAAATGATTGTGTGAAGATTTTTTTTCATCTCAGTTTATTTCTTCACGAAGTGGACAATAATTTTAGGTCCTCATAAGCAGATTTTGGGTTCTGTAGAGGAATTTTTGCTACGCTGGGTGAAAACAACATACCCTTAAACCTCAGATAACAAGCTAGTAGCTGCTAAACGTTCTGGTTATTCATTATCATTGCCTGTTGGTGTCTAGGCTCAGGTTAGGCTAAGTGTTCCGGAACTTTCCATTGTTATTTAAGGACAGTCAAGAGGAAAATGTTGCATTATTGTATGGGGTCTGTAAGTCCGTTTATGAAATCAAATTCAGATTGATTCAAGTATTCGCTATGCTACATTGGAATATTGATTATGGTGACAGTAACAGTTAATTTGATTTTTTTTTAACTTACCATTTTACAGGGCTTTATATTTAATAAATATATTAATAGAGATGAGACATTTTTATACCAACTTCACTTCCTGTCTTGTATCAGTATGTATCTTGTACAGTATGTGGCATTAGATTCCAGCTGTTTAGGCTGCTGCATATTAGCTCTTTACGTTTAGGCATATGAGGTTTTTACTGAGACACTGGTGGTCTGATTTTTTTTTTTTTTTTATCCAGTGAACAGTTCCTTAAACACTTTGTCCCTTCCTGTTCTTTTGTGAACCAAAGAAAAATAAATTAATGCCCTTCTTCTCTGATGCTGCTTACGTATTTTGCACAGTGCCTCACAATGCCTTTCATATAAGCAATGAGTTGATTCTGCTGTATGATTATGTAGCTTAATTTTGAAAAGCCAGTGTACAGTAATGGGTCCCACAGTACAACGTGCTTCTTACAGTCTGAACTGGGAGTCCTTTAATTCTGATATTGTCAATTCCAAGCTTTTCTCCTGTGGCAAACACTTCAGCCTAGTGTTCATGGTCTTGGCATATAAATAGAGATATTAGTCATCACGATCTATGAAGATTTGTTATCACCAGTATTCGGAAGCCTCCTTTTTCTTTGGTTGTTTAAAAGTGTATATCAGTGAACTGATTTTTAATTCCGTTGAGTAATTCACTGTGGCTAGATAATAGATGGAATGCGTTTATTGCAATCAGTTGTACATGAACGTGTTGTATCAATGTCAAGAACTGTGTATTTCCATACATTATCAGAACTAGAATAATCGGAAAGTAAAGATTGCCTCTATGACTTCTTGTACCAAATATTTTCCCCAAGCTGCCATATTTTGCGAGAGTTGTTTGATTGTTGAAAAAAAAAAAAAAAAAACTATTTAAGCCCCCAATTGAATCCGGTCTCAGACATAAATATGGTTGGAATGGAAATCAATCCCTAGATAAAGGTCTCTACTCAACTTGGTTTCCTTGTTTTTGTGTATTAAAGTCAGTGTGATCGAATTTGTTTTTCGTTTTACAATGAGCCTTTAATAGAGCAACAACAAAGGTAAAATCTGTTTCTGCTAAAGCATATAAATTAAACGTTGCTGTCAGATGGAACAGTACATGTCTTTTAGGCTCAGTTTCAGTTATTTACATTTCCACTTGGTTTCTAAGTTGCCCCGTGCAATTATGCACTTAATTGTTACATTGTTGCATGGCCCTGGGCTTCCATATGAGTAAATATGCTATAGTCCTTCTGTAGTTTTCTATTCATTACTTCTTCACAACTTATGTTCCAGGACAGAAATCTTTAAGAAATGTTCTTTTGCTTTATATTCTCAAATATGTGTCACTTCATCTTTCTGGCTTTGTTAAATATACATTGCATGTATATTTGAATGGTATTTTGGAGCAAAGACGCGGGCCTCAGCTAATACCAAATTTTCCTACTTTGTTCCCCTGGCAGACATCATGTAGCTAATATAATTTTATTATAGCAGACATACGTCTTTGTGAAATGCCTGTTGATGCAATTGCAACTGACAGGCATTGCTATTGCAATATAAAGAAAAGGCCACAATAATATGCTACGTACATTAACTATTAGCTGGGAGTGCTTTAGGGAAAAAAAATCTGCTGATAAGAGCCGAGTAAATATGCTGACATGGATTGTGGAAAACTCATTTTGCGTATAGTGACTGTCAAAGAGTTTTGTGCAGTAAAGAAAATAAACTGTTGGGAGTTTTGTCGGATATCCGGTTTCGTGTTGATAGTTGAATACCTTTGTCTGCTTTTGACTTACTTTTATTTAATTGTAAATACAGTTACGTGGAACATTCTGTGAAGCCATTCCATTTTTGTTCCCTGTTTACAGACATTCCTCCAATGAACTGAGAAACATCTGTGGTATTGGAATCAAGGACTAAACCGTACAAAATCATAGGGAGGATAAAGACAGTCGATACATTACTGAGAACACCTTTAGTATTTCTGACTGTGCATCACTTTCCACTCTTCACTCTTTACATGTTTTCCTTGATATAAAACACGAAAGCAGCAGAGTTTAAAGTGACGAGTTCATGATCAAGACAAGTGGTTTATTTAATTAAGTGTACCGTGTGTCTCAAAATGAACCCTGAAAACGCAGATCCATGTTAAGCTTGCCATCATTTTAAAAAGATTAATTTGACTGAGGGCTTTCAGTTTTTTTTTTTTTCTTTTTAATTTAGGTCAGGTCGGCTTTTCCTTTGAACATTCATTGTAGACATTTTAGTCAATAAATAAAATTTGTAGGTCAAGAGTATGAAACTTATGTTTCAATGATCTACTACTACAATTGACAAAATGCATAACATTCTATTTTAACTTAATTTGTTGGTAATTCATACGATTATTTTGTTTGTCACTGGACCAGTCTCATAACTTCCCCATTTCTGGACCTCTGCTCTGTTAACTTTTCGTAGTGAAATTGCCTTCACAGTGCTATAACAATTTTTTTTTTTTTTTAATTTACAATTGATTAATTTGTATTTGCTGAGTCAGATTCTTACATAAGAAACTGTGGTTTTCGACTTTCAGGTTGCTTAATTTTGATAAGCATGCTTCTTTGAAGCCACATTTGCACGTATAAAAATGTGCCATAGTGTTGGGACAAACGAGACTTCAAAACCCATGGTGGGTGGGAGTAACCTGGACTAACCAATCAATACTGGTGCTAAATGAGGCTTTAAAACCTCATCCTGAGCAATGCCAGCATTGATCAGTAGTTAGGGATACTCCCACCTACCACAGGTTTTGAAGCCTCATTTGTTCCATCAGTAGTCATAGTTTTGTGATTAAATCTGTCTGTATATCAAAACCTGTTTGAAAAACTAAACACATACGAATAAAACTTAAAATGATTATAGAAACCATCTGCAGGGGGCATGGTGGCACAGTGGTTAGTACTATTGCCTTGCACCTCCAGGGTGGGGGTTCAAATCCCAGCTGTACTCTGTGTGCGCGGAGATTGCCTGTGCTTCATGGGTTTTCACCGAGTGCTCTGGTTTCATCCTGCAGACCAATATCGGCTGGTGTGTGTGTGTGTGTGTGTGAGAGAGATTATGCCCTATGATGTGTTTGTGCCCTAAGCTGAGCTGCTTTGGATAGACTCCAGCACCCCTCTCCCCCCCCACCCATGATTCTGCATAGGATAAACAGTTTGGAGAATGGATAGATGGACAAACTGATTTCAGAGAAGATTTAGTAAACACATTTTTATGCTTTGTAATGCCTTTATGGTAGAACTTTAAAGGTAATGTTACAAATGTACTTTCTGTACATATTACATTTCTGGTGTTATGTTTGAGGACACAAAAACAAGATTTTGATGTACTGGAAATATTGCAGAGCTAGATATACTGTAGCTTGTAGATAAACCTACATAAATTATAAACGGATATACTGTATATAATTTATATTGCTGATCGAGTGATCCTACTGTCTGGAATGGAAAATCACTGAATCTTTTCAGCAAAAACATCAGTGATCAGTTTGGGGAAAAATGCATTACACGTCAGAATATTCATTCTATAAATTTCGAAAATGAGGCTTATCGAGAAAATCATGATTTCTCTGGAGATGCTTCTCAACATTGTATTTGGATATTTAAAGGGTCATCAAGGCAAATCGTGATTAAGTAGAAATCAGTGGGCAGTTGGCATGTGGGTCGGCAACAGTGCAGAATAAAGAAACAGGTGATTCCAGTATTGAGAAGGATTTAAATAAAATACAGACCCTGGCTGACAGCTTGGCAGTGAGCTTCAGCTCCATCGTGTTCATTCTTGGTTTTGAATAAATAGTTTATTGTTGTAGCAGAAACAGTACAAACACAAACAGCACAAACATGAAGAACAATTGTCCATCATCAGTCCGTCCGACCGTCCGTCCATCCATTTTCCTGGAGATGGATGGAGAGCATAGGTGAAGAACTGAAAAAGGATGAAACAATGAAAGGAACAGCAATCTGCATGATGGTCTATGTTGAATGCTGGTGGGGGAAGTTGTTAACATTTTAAAAAGGGGAATACTCATTTAAATAATAATGAGGAAGTGATCATTTGTAGTAAAGAAACTACTTCGTGGGGCATGTTGAAGAGGTTATAGGTGACAATAACTCAACAACCGATTGATAAAGGAAAATTAATTGGAGCACCGTACGTCCTTTAAGACTACATGCCAAGCCGTTTTTTGGTAGATGGAGAGCCACACTGAATGGAGGAGCCTGTTTTAATCATTTAACACTTATACGAAGTATTAGGGTCAGTGTTTTAATGTTTTTTTTAATTATTATTCTTTAAAAGTCACAGCTGCCTGACTGTACATTACATATTCTAGCCTTTGGATTCCCTGTAAAACAAAAGTCACTTTGTCTCAGCTTTACACCTTTGTGCTGTAATCATATTATGCTGTATGTTTTTGCTTAGCAAGGTAATATTTCACAACCCACCTGACTGGACTCATAAAGAGAATGAGGTGATCTTGTCTTTAAATTTTGGGTCTGCCGTTACTGTATACATGAAACTTTAGTGTTTATTTGTTCTAAACTATATATGTCTAGGTGTATATGCAGTCCCATACATTGTCATGGATCTCTGGTCTGGAACCTCCACCTTCTTTTCAGTATTTAGGTGGTTTAATTGCAAAGCTTAGCTCCTAAATGTATGAACATATGGATGTAAATTTGATGTCTTTTCATGATTTCCCGTATTATCATGTGACTTTTCTTCAGAATACCGTGACCCCCATCGCATGAGAAATTGCTTCATGGGAATTTTTACGTGAGGTGGAGATGTTTGGGCTGGCTTACATTAACTAATTTGTTATATTTGGTCTCCATTGCCCTTGCGTCCTTGAATTCCCTGCACATCATCGTTTCTCACTGCTCTCGTAGCTTTGCAATTAATTTAGTGGTAATACTCACGGAAGAAATATTGAACGTTATGCACTGAAGCCCCTAAACATTGCCCCGGTCATAGCAGGGAAGTAAGGTTGCTGAATGCTGCATCTGGATATTGTTAAGAAGCTCTAATATTTCTGCTGCAAACACGTCTTGTTTTGGCTTGTGTTAAGCAAGACTTTGGCTGAGTGGGCGTAAAAGTTTGTCCCATGAAAGAAATTTAAAAAATAATATATGGAGAAATGGAAAAGTCATCTCCATTATGAGCTTATACCTGAGTTGTTTTTTTTTTTTGTGGAAATTCTACTTTTCTTAGGAGTCTTGTACTTTATTTTTAGCTCAATGCTTATAATCTGAATTATGTATTATAACCACACAATACATAAATGAATTATGTGATCAATGGAAGTTAGCAGAAAAAATTTAGATTCACCTTTTAATTTCTAGGTGAATGTTTAAAAGACTCAGTGCTGAATTCATCAGGTAGTAGATTAAATTTATATTCTAGTATTTTTTATTTTTTTTTGCTAGGAGAAATAAACACGATAAAAGACATTTTACTATAATGTTGCTTTTCCTTTGGAATATGATGTAAATTTCAACCAAACCAGCTTCAGCACAAATTACCAATTAGAAAGCTTTCAAAACAATTGACTCTAATTATGTAGACTTTGGTCTAAATATGTTCAACATGCAATTATCCTGTTGATCAGGCTAAGGGGTACTTAGGGATGCTTATTCAAGAAGTTGTAGTTAGCAGCTGTTATCTGATAGGTTAATACTCACAAAACTTTCACAAACAGCAATAACGCACTGCATGTGTATTTAAGCATAAATAGTGCATCAGTGCTTTTACATATTTATAAACAGATTTTTGTTTCTCTTTATTGTCTAGTTCATCTCCTAAAAGGAATGTACTTTTTTTTTTTTTTTGGGAGGGGGGGGGATGTGGACAAACAGGGACAGATTGAGAAGACTGCGGTGCCGTTCTGTCTGCATGTAATGCACTTGGAGCCCAGGGAGACGCAATCGCGGTTCACTCTCGGATTTATAAGTGCCAATCACACACCGTCGCAGTGTGCTCCACGCTCAGACAAGGGACACGTCGGGAAATGAGGGGAAATCGTTGCTGAGGCCTTGAGGTTTTTAAGCCCTGTTTAGATGGGTTCTGACACATTTCTCCAAGGACCTAATTGTTGTGATCGCCATGGAAAATGCATGTGAACGCTTTCACAAAAACTATACGCAATCTTTGATGCTGGGGGAGCACATGATCTGAGCAGGCAACATGGATTTTCACTTGCACCTTAGCAGTGATTTATGCATTTATGGATTTTACTCTATGTTTCTTTATTTCTCTAATATTTGCACAGCCGTTGGCACACATACCTAGCTGCACAGATGTGGCACACAAAAATGTATCTGCTTTTCTATTTTCTGTTTAATTTGTATTTCTTTATGATGCACATATTATATTTAGATGTGGCAATGGAAATATGTAGTCCTGAGTTTGTTTGACATCAGTGTTAAATAGTAAACATATTACTCTGTGTCTGAAGGTTTTTTGCCAGTTATCACAATATTTTGCGACATGAAAAATTGCTCAATTCCTCCGTAGCTCATTACTTCAATTAATATGAAAAGAAAAAAAATGCATGAAATCATCTGATTTTAGAGACAGTGTAATGAAAGTTCAGATTCCAAAAATAACCTGTAATGTCTCTAGGATAGGAAGTCAGTGACAAAGGATGGTGAGAGAAGTGTCATCACATTAGAAATAGCATTACTTTCAAACAGTTTCCAGAAAGCAATGTCACATGACACCCCGGGGAAAGGAAATTCTTGGGGAATGGTTCCCGTGTATGTCATCAGTGAATATTTCCTCATTGCAGAGATTTCCATTTTATTAAATTGGGAATGCCAGCGTAATTTTGATGAGACCAACTGTAATATATGTGTCTGTGTCTATTGTAAATAAGTATTTTAAAAGTCATCTACAGAAAAGTGATTTTCTTGTCGGGACCTTGTCCAAAATATATTTTTAATTATTTTGGAGCTTTTTCTTCATAAATTGTTTTGTGTTTTTAAGCCACTCTCAGTTTGCTGTCATACAAAGGTCCAGTATAATCCATTTTTTATTTTTTTTTTATGTTGGTAAAAAAAAGACCAAAACAATTTTTGGAGTGATCGGAAAAGAACATCTGGTAAATATTTAATCTGATCAAATGCAACTGAAACAAAACTTGCGTAAAAATGTTTAGAAATGAACGCTGAGCATATCTGGCCGAGAATAACAGAATTCTCCGAGATGACATCGTGTGGTTTGGCAAAGAGCAGCTTGGCGTGGTCGTGTGATGGTTCATGTGCTCCATCTGATAGCAGGGCATACATTTCCCTCAGTTCTCAAAGCAAACGTCGCTCTTATTTCTGCTTGTTCTCCACTCTAGCACGGACACCAGACAAGGTGAGCCATGGCAGGGAGAGCGGCACACGGATGAAGACCGTCAAAGTGCAGCGAGCATCAGCCGGCGGACGGCGGGCCAGCGCTGCTTTGCTGACCCTCGCTCTCATCTCCATCGTCACACATCTCCGTGGCTGATGCCGGCGGGCTTTTGGCCCGTCAACCTAGAGAGCCATTTTTTTTTTGTTACTGTAAATGAAACAAATGACATTTTATGGGGCTGAAGGTAACATCCGATGTTTTGCAAAACCGCTCCGTTTATGACATGTATGTGGATGTAGGTTAGCAAAATATAGTGACCCGAATCCGCCATAAATTTAGAGCGTGCAATGTGGTCTGAGTGCTTTAATGAAGACACGGTGAAGCCGTGGCTTCCTAGGTCCCTGCACATCTGGCCATAATCAGCCCCGTCTTTTCTCTTCGATAAATCTGTATCATGTTAAATGTACATATTCTAAATATTTTTATCACACATTTAAAAACATAGAGTACAGATGCAATAAATAAAACACTGCTGAGTCAGAATCAGTATTTCTTTAGTGTAACCATGACCTTAATAATCATATATTAAGAATCGTGATTTTTAATATGTAAAATATGTGAAAATGTTGAAACCATAACGATACTTTTTTTAAAATTCTTGAAAAATGGTCCATGTGTGAATTACATCTATTTGCTACTATATTTAATATCAGTGAAGTAAGACAGTTAGAAGAAATTGGTATTTTATGCTTCCCCGAAAAATTCTCCAGAATGCCGTCAGTTTTCGAAAATTGTATCTATTTTATTTTTTCTTCGAATTTCCCCCGTTTTAGTTGCTCCCTGTTCTGCATCAGGCTAAGCTCACGCAGCAAAGCCCTGTATCGACTCCCGTCTGTATATCTAGTGCAGCTTCTCCTAGCTGATTGCATCCTTTACTCGCTGCGGGTTGCAAAGCAATTTTCATTGCCAGTGTGACCCCAGTATTTTTTATGGGACAATCGGTGAAGTGTCATGGGCTCGCCCTCGCAATGAAATCCCAGAAATCAATGCAGAGGGGTTCGAAGATGGCTTGGCCCTATCGTCTATGCCTTGGCTAACCCCTGCCTGTAAATCTTCTGATCAATTTTATGGGGTTAAAGTAATATGGGTGTACTCTCAGCTTGCCTGTCAAGAAAGGGGAACATGCCTGTGTATGTCACCATTAATTTTGGCAAATCATTTATCTGTTTGTTCCCTTATTTTTAATTGATTGACCTGTTAATTATTGGCCTCCGTCATACCATAAGCAATGGATTTTTGGGCAAGAGTGTAAAAACATTGACTTGAAAGGGTGCACATTTTATATTACCATAAATATCAAATGTCTGAAGTTACGTCTTGTGTGATGTTTCACAATTAAACACCCAAATGATACTTTTGAAAACCTTCTCTGAGTAATGAATGCAGCATAAATGTGAGAAAAGTTTTCAAGTATGTGGAATGCCAGTTGCAAAGTAGCAAGTGTGTTTATTTACCTGCGAATCATCCTTCTACGATGTAGCCGGCCATATTTCTAATGCTTAACCGTATTGCCTAAACACATGCCAGTAAAGAAGCCAACTGTATAATTATTTAAAGCCATAAGCACTACTAAGCTGTGTGTTTTATTTTTTTATTTTGAGAATAGTGCACACATAAGAGAGGGTTAAGGAGAGTAAAGTGTTTATGCTAAGTGTTTGACCTATTCAAAAGACCATTTTTAATTTAGTTGTTGCATGCGTTGTCTTTTTAATCCTCTGCATGGTTTTTTGTACGCCGAACTTGTGTAAGGGAAGCCTACAGTCAAAGGGCCAGTAATCTGTAGGACTTGTCAGTCATTTTTAAGGGCTCTGTTGTTCTGGAATGAATTTACAGCCTGCTTGCGTTTGAGCGTTGAGATGATCTCTCTGTCCACTGAAGATATTGTGTTGACATTCTGTACCACTGTAGCCTTGCATGGGGGTTCTTGGCTAAGTAAGGGTGAAAAATGCATGGGATGAAAGTTGATTGGTGTGGAGAATGCAGGTGGTTTCCATGGTGATTCAGCAATAACAACGGGACGTTGTGATAAAGGGACACGCATAGCATTCAGCTAGCCATGCCTTTAACACGGGATGCTTTCTGACTGCAGCAATGCCAGAACATTTCAGGAAGCTGTGACTTTATGAATTTTCTATGTTAATTGGAATATTTAAACCCACTGCTGGAAAATAGTTTTGCATTTTATTTACAGTGTGCCTCAAATTTTTAATAACATTTTTTCCAAGTACAAAAGATATATCTTTGTGTTTGTATTTCTGAGTCATGGAAATGTCTTCGTTTTGCTGTCAATATGCACCTGTCTGTAGGTAATAAACCTGCATAGCATATATGCATTGATATTAATTATTATATAATTTAAAAAATCACTAACCCTAGACATTTTTGTACTAGAACTGTTGCTTTCTGGCAAATGCTTTGCTGCTGTGTTGTTATAATTCTTTGTTTTGTTTTACTGTTTATTTGATGACCAGTACATGATATACAGCCTATGCAATACTTAAGCTTTATTGTTAAACACCACTTTTAAGCATCACCCTTGAAATAACTCTAAGTATTTCCAATGGAGTGTAAAGGTTTTGTTCATAATATGATTTACTTTTAATATGGCCACTAATTTTTCATATGTAATCTTTATACCACTGAAGCACGAGTTTGGTGTTTTGCATTATGTTACCATTCATTTCAGTAAGGAATCCTGTACTATTTGGATCAGTCAGTTAATTGAATTGAATTGAAATAGGAGCATCATGTCTTTTTAAAAGATGATGGATATCTCAGTGGATTTCTTCACTGTTACATTTATTACACTTTCCCAGTTCTGTTCTTTGAATCTCTAAGGACCTTTGAGAAGATACAATTCATTTTTCTGATGAAATTCAAATGTGTGCATTCTCATTAATCTTCAAGTTACGGCAGTCATATTAAGTGCATGTATGTATTTCCCATCCCACATTTGATTGTCTTCTGCTGTGCTCTTTTTTGATTAATTTCTTAGGTTGGTCAGAGATTCCATGTGCTGTAAGTCAACATCATAAGTGGAATTCTTTCGCCTGATGTGGGAAGAAACTGCTACCGAGTAATATATACTGCTTTTCCTGACACGCTGCCACTCTCGACTCGTGGCTGATTCATCACCATCGTCTGACTTTGCACTTAGAAAAATAACCCTTTTGGCAGCAGAAGGGAAGGTCAACTGTACATGCTGACCTATGATATATTAATGGGGTGGGGGGTGAAAAATTATCCTGGAATTATTTCTTGGTAAACAAAGTAACAAATCACGTGAAATGGTTTGCTAAATTGAGAGGCCTAGCCGTTGTATTAAACACCCCCGGGTGGCATCCTGAAGGAAGAACTTAAACCTTTCCCTTGCAAGGCCTCCTACACCAGAGGGCCTTCTCAGTCTGGTTAATGTACCTGTTTTGGAGACTTTGAAAGGCTCTTCATTTATTTAATTCCATTTGTTATCTCTAAGGGAGACGTATACAGTGTACATTCTGACCTGTTGGGTTACAAAGCAGATTCATGGTGGACCCTAACGTTGACCATAATGCAATGATTCTCAAGTAATAATATCAAAATTTGGGCAGCCACTCTCCTTGGACAAATATCCTACTAATTCATGTGCAGGACATCATTCTTATTATTAATGAAAATGCAAAAAGCTATGATAATAAAAATGTGCTAATTTGTCAGTAAGGTAGACACTGGGATGTTATTGTAATGAGAATCTTGTACTGTAGTATTGTATTAAACTACAGGCTTAATTTTATCATGGCTGGCTGATTGATGGACACGCTTATAATAAAAATAGTTGTATAGAATATTGTTTTAAATGCATTTATATTTATTTTCTCTTATCTGGTTATGGAAAATGACTCACTCTTAAAGTATCTAATTTTCATTAACCCATTTATTATATATGCTGCATTTATATGGATTGTATCACTTTAGAATAATCCTGAAAATGTCATCTCCCTGGAATTTACTTTTTTTAAGAAAACTGCAGAGGTTTAGAAAAAATTAATACAAAGTTGGTTTTTTTTTTTGTTTTTTATTCTGATTTTCTTGAATCCCCCCCCCCCCCCAGTTTTTAACAACTGAAATCTTTATTTTCATCTTTAAAATGTCAAACATTTTATCCTTAAGTCTACTTTACCTGGAACTCCAACATTATCAAAATGATTGAAAAATTAAAGTCACTTGGATTCAAAGAGAAAACATTTTGTATCTGTGTGTGAGCTGGCCAAACATATACTCCCCCCCCCCTTCCCAAGTGCTATGATGATCTGTCAGTTAAAGGAGCTTTACAGGATGATTGAGGATTGAAGAATGACTGGTGAACTCTGCTTGAACTTATCGATTTAAAATAAGGCGGAAAGCCAAATGCCTAATGTCTAATTTATTCACTGGCACGTCTAGTTTGTCTGTGTTCCCAAATATTGCCGATTTCCCAGTTTGTTTACACTTAGAATCATTATAATTGTGCATAATGATCTGATTCCATGTGTCCTATATTTAGATGTAAAAGCAGATAAATGAGGAAATGTATGTAGGTCTTCTTGCTGAAATCATGCATCCCCTTGAGTGTACAATTAGTTATCAAAACAACGAGCAAACACTGCATCCTTTCCATTTTAATTGTGAGTGTAACAGTACAGTCTGTCCCGGCACATACAAAATTCAGGCTGAATTGGGGATTATCACTTTCATTATACTAACTGGCATCCAGCCTGAGTCATTAAAATGCATAGGCACTTCTGAAGATGCAAAGGGAAAAATGTCACTTTTGCTCTTGTCTCCTGTCTCCCTGCCATCATAAACCTATACTGTATGAATTTCTTTGCTCAGGATATCCTGTGTTTGTCCACAGGATGAATGTCTTTTCTGAGTACAGTATGTCAGTGTTTTGACTTGTCAGAAATGCTCCTGCAGAATATATTTGATCCAGACCATCACACGTATGGACTCAAGACATTCAGCAAATATGTTTTATTGCAGTGCGATCTGACAAGACACCAGCGCCAAGCACCTGAATCAGAATGTTCCGCCAACAATTTCAGGTTTTCTACCCAAGGGTCCCTGAGTCCTTTGGGCAAAACTCTGCAGGAAACCAGCACGCGCCGGGATTTGAGGCTGATGGCTAGACGCATGGCTCCGTAACAGGGTGTGCAGGAAGATGATTCGCGTGTGGAGGATCGGTGTAGCTGGGAGACCCCAGTCAGGGGAACTAGGAGACGAAATCATACACATGGATCAGACTAGAGAACCAAAACAAACATGACGGAAATGAGGCTTCAACAGTGAAGAACAACAAGGCTAACCTCCAAATAAAGTTCACTGTTCAGTGTACAGTTTGGGTATGTACAGGCTTCACATAAGTTACTATAGACCACCCCCTCATCTCTGGATGATGCAATATAGTGACACAGCTCCAGAACCACATGACTGAAACCATACAATTTCCACAAAACATTCACTTTGGGGATGCTTTAATAAGCACAGTTAATAATTTTGCATTAGTGTGTCCAGCTTATTTCGGGTTTACATTAATTACACTAAATTAACTTACGAAACTTCAAAAGTATACTTTCAATCCTACTATATCTTTTAGTAAAAAAAAAAAAAAAACCTCCAGAGGAGGCAAGCAAATCACTGCAGAAATAAGGTAGATATCTAAGGGCCAGTGATGCTGTTCTTGCCCGTTGTTTTATTTTAATTAAAATAATGGGGTCGGCAGCAGGTACCTCGGTTTAGGTATTGGTGAGGACTCTCGGACACAACTGCTTCAGGCAGACATTTATAGAATAGAAAAGCAGGGAGTGATGTGCCGTGATTCACCAAGGAGCAGCCGTGCAGCAGGAAATCTCCAGGGAGTTGGGAAGGAGTGCTTCTCGCTTGAGACTGCAGGGTGTTAAAAAAAAAATGTTAACGTGTATCTCATACTGACATAACGTTGTTCATTTAAACCATTCTTGAAATTTATCAGCTCTAGGTTATTGTATTATAAATCAGTGACTCTCAAATCTTTAATGTTTAAGGCTATGTTGGCTTTCACTCTGATGATTTTTGTTGAAAATAATGTCCTTAATGGCACAGCAGTAGTGATTTTTGCCAGTTCATGCATGTATTAATTTAGTGTACAAGAATTAAGTTTTTAAAAAACAAGGATTAATAAATAACCCTTTTTTTTAAAATGGTGCAAGGTTATAAGCTTATTGTTCTTCTTTGATTGCCTTTTATAGACTCCTTTGTCTCGCTGATTGCCATTGAAGGATTGCATTGTATAGACTACTGTTGCTCTGGGACATTGGCGAATCTTCACATTTCCATCAGTGATATTCTGAGATGAGCGGGCCACTTTGAAATGCACTTAAAAACCCACAAATTAGCCGTGGTAACTATGGCCCATGTTTAGAGAAGGAGTGACACAGCACTATTAAGAGAAGCTGCCTCTGGAAAGTAACGCGGGCATCACGTTTGCAGCTTTTGAGAGCTCGAATTTAATGAATCCATTTAACTCCATTCAGCGTCGTCTGTTGTTCAAACCGTTATTCATGGTGTCCTTTCAAATGAGATTATTGTGAGGAATTGTGGGGAAATGATTACATGTTGGTTGTTATACCGGACTATCCACATGTTAGTGTAATAAAAAATAAAAGATCACTATGCTTTTGAAATTCAAAAAATGTCAAAACGACGCAGCCCTTGGCTCCGTGCTTGATCTTGTGATAGACTTGTGGCATTGATCCATGTTCTGGAATGATCTAGTGCACTGACACAGGTGTCTGCATTGGCCCCTTCTCACCTAACTGATGATTGCTCTTCCCTCCATGCAGTCTTCCATCATCAAGACGTTTTTAATTCACTTTATGCAATTGCATTTGCTGTTTGTACATACTATAGACACTGTTTACATTTGATTTATGTGTTCACTTAATGCTATTTGTTATTTGTATGTTTTATAGACTACTTTCTCTGAGTACTAACCAGTTTCTGTCTTTGAAATGCCCAAGGAGTCATTTTTGGTTTCCACAGTAACGAGGGCTTTGGGTATTCTGTTTTACGGTCTCTTTGGAAAGTTACCATAAATTACTACAAAGCCGTTTGTGACAAGCCTGCTTGTAAAAATACAGCAAATTGCTAACTGACATATTTGATTAAACAAGTGAGGTAGAATGATATATGAGCAAACCAAGGTTTTTAGATTTACTTTTAGAGGTTCTTAACTAGTTTTTCTGTCTGTAAATTGTTTGGGCTTTTGATGGCTTCTAATGTTACACTCTCTGGGAACCTGTAATAATATCCGTGCTTTATGAAATTCAAAAATGCTGGAAGAATCATTTCTGAAGTGTTTTGCAGATGCTAGTTTTCAGTGGCCAGTTGTTCTGGTAATTTGCAGCAAGTCCGCATGCAATGCAAAATATTCTAAATCCTAGACTGTAGTGATGCCAGGTAGAGCTCTGTGCTTCATGTCTTCTTGCTATTTAGCCCAGTGCACTACAGTATATGATCATGAGTTTGGGCAGGCTTCGAGAGGCGGTGGAGGGCAGGGCGGCCTGGCGCGCTGAGGTCCATGGAGTCGCGAAGAGTCGGACACGACTGCGTGACTAAACAACAACAACACCTACAGTATGGCACTTTAAAGGCAAATTGAATAAACGAGGTTATTTTTTTGCTTTTAGGCCTCGGATTTTAAAAAGCTAAAAGGGTATAGCTTCTGAAAGTGTAAAGACTGTCCATTTCACGGGAGCGAGGCAGGTTAAAAAAAAATGAACTTTTTTGTGCGTTTAATTTTCTCCTGTGAACCTACGAGAATGGCAGGAGCGAGGGCTTAATGTGTTTCAGGGGATTGTGGTACTGCATTTGGCTAAGTTGCGCGGTCGAACAGCATGCTATTGAATAGTGAGAGTGCACCTGAGTGCCTGGAGCCTCAGAACACAGGACTCCGCTTGTGGAAAGGAGCGAAACATCAACATTTCGGTCATAGTCACGTCTGTGTCGACCACCACAAGTCAAACTTGTTTAACTGTGCGCAAAAAAGGGAATTCTTTGCAATAACGAAACATAAGGCTTTTGATTATTTGCAGACCAAATCTGACAAGTATTGGTTGTCTTCCTAGAACTTTCCAGAACAGTTTTTCAAAGTGGGAAAAGGAGTCACAAAAACTTTATTCTTAAGATGGATTGCACTTTGGCTTTCAAGGTGGAAATAAGTTTCCCCTCATGAATGTTTACTTTGTGCTGGCTTTGAAGGGGACAACGCTAGAAGTCCACAGCTGAAGACTAAAATGCTGTACTGTTGGAAGTCCCACTGTCAAACAGCAAGTCTCCTTCTAGAAAATTCTCCTGGGAAATAACAAAGCTTTTTACCAGAATTTACAGTTCTAGCCCATAATCCCTTAATTCGTTGATAATAAAGTTTTTTTTTTCCCCAGAAATTAATAAATCCCCCACCCCCTTTTGCTTTTGCAGGATAAAATATTGGTTTTACAGAAGGGAGACCAGATGTCAAAGCAATTCCGCAAACAGCAGATCCGGATCACACTCACACGCATCCCAACAGCCGCAAGACCGCAGGAAACTGATAAAGATACTTTTTGTCTAAACCCTCTGGCATGCTAACTATTGAGGATTTTTTTTTTATTATTTATCTTCCTGGAAACAGTACTGCAATGTTCAGGATTTGCATCGCTTACAAATCCTGTCTATACATGAAACCCCTACAAAAATGTGAATACACAGAGGAAGGTTAACTGTAGATTCCTGCATCATAATCGTATGCCTGGGAATGACGCCTGGGGAAATAGCAGACTGAGTCAGTTTTTTTAAATGCAATCCTGACCAGGAGCAGTAATTTTACAATGAATGGATGAATGTGTTTTATTTTGTCATTTTAAATTGCTCAGCACATAGGTGAATAAGTAAGATTCAACATAATGTTATTGTTTTGTAATATGTGTTTTGAAAGAAAAAAACTCACATTTGTCATGGTAATAGGAGTGTCCCTTGTTTTAATATTCTTTTGAATGTGCTTTAAAGCAGGAAAAAAGAGGATTAATTCTCAACTTCCCCACAGTAACATTTGAGCAGGTTTTGGAAGAAGCCTTTCTTGTGAAAGACATCATTTAAATGAGGTCATTGTCTCTGAGAACACAACGTCCTCTGGGAAAACCTGATCGGTTTTCAAACATTTCTCTCAAAACTTCGGAATGTCTTTCACAAGCTGATATGTGGGACTGTAGTCTAATAAAGTTACTAAACTCCAGTGGGAATGGAAATTGAAAATGGGATTTAAATTTAATTTTATTTCAGGTCCTCGTATTTTCAAGGGACTTTCTTTGCCTCCCATGCAATTATTCTATTAGTTGTAAGTCATATAACAATTACAATTAGCCTGAATATTGTACCACAAGAGATAGGCTTCACATTCTTCTCCGAGAATGTCTGAGGATATTGTTTGCTTTATTATTTATTTGATTTTTTTTCCCTTCAACCATAATATTAACCTACTAACTTATGATTTCTCACAGAAGCACTGCAGCGAGGAGTAATGAACCACGTGTGAAATATGTCATGTCAGCTGTGTTGAACCATACAAGATAAGACTAATTTCACTCACTGCTACTTTTCCCTCCAGTTCCTCTGATCTGGTGTGCGTCAGAAAGACATCAATGTCAGGCGTGCCATTGTTTAATGAAGCGACTTCGAGCTTTATCAGAAAAGCAAGTTAATGATATAACCAAAGCCCAAAGGGAAAGACAGATATTACTGCAAGCTGTGATTATCTGTAGTGAGTGGATTTCCCACAGAAACTGGCCTCTTTTCTTATTGGCTAGATGGCATTTAAATATACAGGCAAACTGTTACTTGCATACAGGAACAGATAAATAAAAAGGTGATTCATAAAAAGTTTGGTGTTTATAACATTATGGTACCAGGGACTGACTAATGTCAGTCAAGTGCTTATTAGTATCTTTGTCCCAGACAGTTGTCTTCCCACCGTCAATGACAACGTAGGATAACTTTTAAAAGTTCTTAGGCAAAATTCTAAATGCAATATGACCAAGATTATGGTGTGGCCTTTTTCTCTGATGTCATGGTTTTTGCATGGAAGAAAATGTCCATCGATGTCGTGGTTTATGAGTTATGCTCAAAAGAGTTTTAATATATTTCTTCTATGCAGTATGATGCACATAAGCCCTGTGCTATATGGTAATAAATTAACCACATAATGCTTGTTAAGCAGTGAGAAACTTCATCCATGGTTTGACATTTCAGATTAGTCGTTTTCAATATGAGAAGCAACATATGGTGAAATCAATGTTTGTAAACTATCTTCAGTAACAGCAATTAATTATGCCTGAACATATTGAGAAACGAAAAGAACAAATGGATCTCTAGAGTGAAAACCCAACAAAAAAATCCAGTCTTTGCAGTCACAGTTATTTACCTCACGTACAATGTGTACTCATGACCACTGCATTCTATTTTATCTGTGATTTATCATCTTATTTATTTATTACTAATAGGGTTAATTATGCTATAATTAAGTTTGAAAAACATCTGCGTTGCCCTGACACAGGAGGGAATTTGGTGAATTTCTGTTTCCTGTCAACTGTATTCTGTATGGATTAAACTAGGACAAATGTTACAGTGCATTACTGAGGGAATGATGCAATTATGGAGTTATTACAGACTTCACAAGTAATCCTTCAACACTGTGTATTTTTCCACTAATTAATTCAAATCAATCTAATAAACTTTAATTATATAAAGTTATTTATTCATACCTGCATACCAATGAAATTTCCATTATTACTATTCTAAACTATAGTTAATGTAATATAGGTCACAGAACCAAGGATATGGTGTCGTGAGAAATATTAGCTTTACAAATATTGTTTTTAGTTAGCATTCAGAAAGGAATTAAACAGTTAACTAAGTCTGCTATGCGAATGCAAAATGCCGACTGAGGGTGCTGGAGCACTGATATCCAGGGTTATGGATATCAGGTATAATCAAAGCATTTTGGATGCTGCCAGATTTAGTCTAAACGTGACCTTAGGGCCTTTATTTTTTTCGTCCTCTCTCTCTTGATCCCCTCGCATGACAACTGGATATGGTATATCAACATTTACATTAGTATTTAAAATCATTTTATTTTATCATCAAGTCCAAAGTTCCATGATCTTGTTAGGATGGGTTTGGCACAGAGGTTTTATGCATGGTATCAAAAAATATGCTGTATTGAGATGCAGGAATGTAGCCATGTAATTTTTTTTTTGTTGTCATTTTCTGTTCCAAAGTAATAAATACTGCCTCATAGCTGTGTCATCAAAGAGTGCTGAACAAATATTGCATGGTAAGAGGAGACTTATACACCAGGAATAAGGAAAGAAATTCAGACACAGGCCAGCTATGGGTTCCGGTTTAGCAGACTGCTGCCGTTTGCAGTAATGATAACTGAATACAGCAGACTCCCAAATCAGAAAGAATCCATTTGCTATACTGTAAGCTGGCATGAAGTAGGCCAAATGTACTGCTCTGATTGGCTCCTCAGTTCTCCTGTGACTGACGTCTATCTTGCCCTTGTTGAACTGACTCTTGTATAAAGCCAGCTGTGAAGAGGGGGTGAGGGATGAGCTACTTTGCATGAGGATTTTTCTTCCAAGGAGCAGATTTGTATTTGGTATCTGTGTTGATTTCAGTTGCTCTCAGTATGTGATTTGATCACATGTTCTTACATATTTGTTCCATGTTAATAATGTTAACTATTTCTGAACTCTCTTCATCTCCTTATCTGTCCATTTTGGTTTGTCCCAGGTGTTTTTTTTTTTTTTTTGCTGTGTATTAGTGATGTGGACAAATAATCGATTGTAAATCAACAAGTGCATCATTTATATTGATAACTTGCATTTATTTTCATAAAACAAGTGTCCTTTATGTATTTACTAGCTGAAGCGTTCAGATTTTTTTTAAACTGTAATTAATAACTGTGTATAGCATTACAAAATACAGCTAAAAGATGGATATGTCTGAGCAGTCTAAGGTATTGGGCTGAATGTCGTGATATATGTCAGGGGATTCCTCATAAATGTTGGCTGAGTCATATCACCCAATTCATCGCCAGACCGAGACCATGTCATCGCTCATTCATTCCCTCATTTCAGAAAGTGGAGAATGCAGGTCTGCAAGTTTACATTTATTTATTGCGTGAATGCTTCTTTATGACTTGAATGTTGACCATTTGCATTCAATAGGGGAAGTGATACTTCTCAAACTGGTGCAAGTTTGCCTGCTCTGCGCTATGTGACTTGAGGTGTGAAATATAGATCCTGCCTGACTTCAGTAAAAAAAAAAATAGAAAATTGCATGCCCCTCACAGTGATATCTGCAATCAGGCAGTGACCCCAGATCATTTTCCTGGCATAATTTTGGTGACAAAAATGACACTTTTGGAAAACTACTGAGCTACTGTGCTGCTAAATGGTTGTAGTGTTCGGTATCTTCTTCAATATTAATATCAAAAGTTACATGAACTAAATGAGCAAAAACTTTCTATTATATATTGTGCATAATAAGTTGGCTTTGTATTCACTATATTCCATTCAATTGTATTTATATAGTGCCTTTAACAACGAGCATTGTCACAATGTGCTTTACATAGTCCCATGCCCAAGGTCTCCAGAGTAAACCAAAGGTGACTGGCAAGGACAAACTCTCTCAGGTGGAAGAAACCTTGGGAGGAACCGGACTCAAGGGGGAAGCCCGTCCTCTTCTGGATGCCACCGAGCAGGACAAGTTCATTAAGTTAATTTATACAATATGAACAACGATGAGGTAGAACAGTGAGATGGACAACAGTGCATTGAAGGAGGCAGTCAGGTGATTGGATTGAAGAGCAAGTTTAGTGGCTCAGATGACGGCAAGACGGACAGGCGACAGGGAGGGGGGCACCATAGGCCAGCACACAGATAGGGGATCTCTTCAATTCGGACTTCCGAAAGGATCGCCACAGAACAGGGGGTGGGGGGAGAGAGAAAAGTGCAGGAGAAGAGCAACAATTTAAGACTGAAGAAAAATGCAATAAGGCAGAATAATTGCAATGAAACAGCAAGAGCTCCACCGGGGGGGGGGCGTTTAGTATGGAACCAGTACTGCATAGTACAATGCAAAAGTAATGACAGAGATAGCTTAGATTTCATTCTCCTCAAGAGTTAGAAAGAGAATGAAAACCAATGGTTAAGACAGAGGTCGTCGTAGCTTTATAAACAGCAACGTATCAAAAACGTTTATCTTCCTTTACATACATTTCTTTTCATTTTTCCTTCAATTGATAAAATCAGTTTATGTTTGTGTATTTAATAGAAAGAATGCAAGAAAAGATTCTTGGTTACTGTAAAGTCCATCAGACAGTACGGATGATTATTTCATGTGGAAAGCATATCCCAAAGTACCTTTGGCTCAATGAAGACATTCAAGCTGACAGCAAAAGGATAAGGGTGTGAGTCTGTAAAATTGCAAATGGCAAGGATTTTTTTTTTCGCACCTGAGGGGCTCCTTCTGAAATCCTTCTGCAGCTTGCCCCTTTATTTATTTAAACACATAAATAATGGTACTGACAGGCGAGCAGATGTACGATAAATAATTCGGGTTTAACGGAGGGGGGAGGTTGTGTTATAATATTCATGTTGTGAAAGAATCCGTCATCGGTCTCAGCCATGAAGTTTTCATCTTGGAATGAATAAATGAATCTTTAATGTGTAATCCCAGCAGTAACTTCACCTATTTAGTGTCCTTTCCAAAATCGTATCTTTAACAAATAAAATATGTGAATAATTAGAAAGTTTAAATAATTTTCAGACAGCACATTCCTTCAGAATTCAAATTATGAATTCTCCTGTGATGATGTTTGCCTATCTTGCATATATTCTGGTTTAAATACACTCAATTTTTTTGGGATGTCAAGCATTTTTTGTAACGTTAACAGCAAAGATGCGTTTTTGTGTGCTATCCTGACAAAACAATGACCTGTCAAAGTAAGTATGAATTTCTAAAAGATGTTTGTTTTAATTGGCCTTCTTGAAAGGACCAGAATTTAACAATGGACCAACCTGCTGCTGTATAGCCTATCCGTATTCTGATATATTTTGTTGAGTAATGTGAATTTTAAATACTTTCTTCACATGGGAGAGAGCACTCCTATGTAGACAAATGAATTAAAAGCACACAAATTCAAATTCCTTCGAGTCCAAATCTTTCGTATTGAAATATCTTGAAAAGATTTCCTTTTATGACAGAACGCTCAGTTATTTCAGAGAATAATTGACTTGGGCAGCTAGCCTTGATTTTTGATTATGGAAAGGAGTTAAAAAAGCAAAGGCCATACATCTTTCATTTCCATTTTGTCAGTCTTGTAGGCCCTGTCGCCTTAATTTATACCATTGAACCATGACGCTACAATAGGAAAAATTCTGCACTTTAAAATCTATACTTTTTCATGAGTCAAAACTACTTTTGAATATCTGGAGTCCTGGACTATTAGCATTGAAAGTTGCACCTGCATTGCTTTGCTTAAAAAGCACAATATTTTGTAGTGCAAGGCATTTTCTTTTGAAACATGACAATACATAAAAATAAGGCAGCTGTGACTGCTCCTTACTATTAAATGTCTTTCGGTGCATGCAGGTGAATTAAAAGGTGACCCTTTATAACTTATATCCCCTTTATAACTCGTATACTTGCTGCTTTAACAAGATTATATTTACTATCGTCTATCAAGATTGCCATCATTGTGTTCTTAGCTAATTATGACACTGGAGTTAAAGTACTGCTGTTAGTTATTATATTTGGAATTTTTGCGTATTTCCATGTTAAATTTGATTGCTGTTTTGTGAGTATTTGTGGGATAAAAGAAATCACAAAAAGAAAAAAAAAATTCCATGAAGGTTTCACGTGTTGTAACTAAATAAAGCAATATCTAGGGTGAACTGTTTCAGCAGTTATTTTGATAGTGAGGTATGATATGGGCGTGCCCAGTACAATTTGTATTAGAGGCTTTGGTCCTTACCATCAGAGTGAAGTTTTTGATTCTAGCAGCACATCATGATCACGTCTTTATGAATGGAAAGGGATGGAGAGCCATTTCTGAGGCTCTGTGACAGAAGCGAGTGTTCCCAGGAGTGACCGTCATGTCAGGATCTGCCCAGCAGAAAGGCATAAAATCATCACAAGTCAAAAGAGCTCTTGAAAAACTTCCAGCTATCTACAGAGTTCTCTTGCCTCGGCTACGGTTCAGTGTTCAAATGAACCGACGAGGGGTGAAAATCAGACACATGGTAGAATAAAGAAGTAGACTCCAGAAGAACTTTAATGCAAATGCGAAGCTTTTTGAAAAACCACAAGATCCTGAGACTGAAGTACCACCGGGTATTGCAACAGTTTAATTATCTGAAATGCATGAACAAGTCCAAATGAGAATGCGTGATGGACAAGAGAAGCCCAGACTAGAAAACCGCTGATGTCATGGTCCTGAATCAACCAGTTGATACTTATAAATCCAGAAATATTACTCAGTTGATCTAGTGGTGTGTGGATGGGGGTACTAAAACAGTATAGTTACTGCCTGATCAATAGCTGCAGAATGCTCTTGGTTACAGTTATTGTGGCTAAAGGTGGTGCAACGTGCTGTTTGATGCCTTGGTGTGATTATTTTTTTGACATGGACCACTGCATTTCCCTTAACTTTATTTGTTAATGAAGCAAAACAGTCAACAGCAAAACCAAAAATTTATCATCTGACATTTAAAAATATACAATTTTAGAGGACTGAATATGTTTTTACATGCCAATATTAGATTGAGATTGAAGAATTGTTCCGCCTTTACTGTCATAATCTGTTAATAATAATCAGTGAAATTTCTTAACTTTGTGCGGTTTTACAGCAATAGGAAATGAATTTGTGAATCTTAGACATAAGATCATCACGTCCTGCTGACTTGTGGATATCGTTGAGAGCTTGTCTTGTGGACACATGGGCTCTCATTCTAAATGCTGCCCATTTAAACAAATAAATCAAATCGAAAGCATATTGTAAAACTTTGAAAATAACTCTAAAAGCTGGTTTTCTTTTATTTAATAGACCGCAGTATAACACTATTATAAAATAGTTTCTGGCACTTTAGGGACTTAGAGAGAACAGTAAACAAAACTCTGTACTCCTAATGTTCCAACGTGACTCCAAACCCTTTATACTATCAGCCACCAACCACATAGCAATTTGGTTAGCTGAAGGCACTTAATGAAACTCCCAATAAACTGCCACTGGTCCATTAAAGACAGCAAGTTAAGGTGTGTAAAGGTGCGGTGCAACATCGAGATTTACCACAGATGTGCCTGCCTGCACATCGAAACTTCTAGCATCATTTCTCCAACAAGCAGCCCTACAGCGCCAATTTAGTGCTGCTGTCTGACTTCACCGTGACAAAGGCAGGACCCAATGACGCGGTTCCTCAACACCACCGGAGCAGCAAATGCCAGACCGGCCTCAGCCGTTCCAACAGGCTTTTGGCTGAACACTTTAAACGTTTTACTCTCGGCGGAGCCATTGCAGCCACGTGCATCTGGAAAAAAGTAAGTGACGGTCAAAAATAGCTGCCAAAGCAAAATCCAGAGGGTCCATCAGAAACAAGATTGCTTAAAAAAAGCAGGCACAGCCAAGGCAGACTGGCACAACAGTCAAGGGCTCTCAGATTGTCATGTATCAATAGTAGGTCATACAGTAGTTTAAGACGACCATGAACTGGAAGATTATTGGTTCATTTTCATAGTTTCTTGGGCAAGCAACATACTTGGGGACTATATGAATTCCTGATGACTCTATAAATTGGTGCAATTATGAAGTATTTTGTAAAAAAAAGCACTTAGGCCAAGCAATTAAAATAATTTTTAAAATAATGATAAAACAGCAGCACAGGTGATGTGCTGGATTCAGCAGGTGAGGTGTGTCTCCTTTCTATGAGCCATACAAAGTGACTGACATGTCATTTATCTAGGATATGTCTTAGGGTAGAAGGCAAGTGACCATCCATCTAACATTCTGAGAGAGTAATCACTAAGAGATTAGTCCTTACACAGATATACTCAGGATGTCTTGATCTTCAATGCCGCTTCTGTTATAGGGATCTGACACTGACATACAGAACTAGCAGAAGGCTTGTATCAGACTTCTCCTAACTTGCGGATGAGTGCAGCAACGTGAAGATGGGCCAGAGAATAGAACATGATGGCATGGCTCACAGTGGGTCTGGGAAAAGCACAGCTTTGAGGGGACAAACGAGAGCTTTACTGGATCTGTAACTAAAATCTCATTGCTCTACCTACTGAAGATCATCTCAGATGTGAGGCATTGAGAGATGAAATCGCTGCAACGAGAGTTGTTATTTGAATTGTACTGCAGTGTGGTTTCCGGCAATTTTCGGTGCCACGTAAGCATAGGGAATGGGTTTCTGAGGTTGTAAGGTGTGTTGCCTTGCTTTATAACCATGCTGTCCTTCAATGAACATACAGCATGACCCTCAAAATTCACCACCCCAGAAGTGCCTCCCTATATACTGTATATACCAGACACTAGAGTACATTTAAGGACTCTGTCTGCAATGTAAACATTATACGTCTGTCCTCAGTTACGCAGGTAATTCAGGACGGACATGACTGTATGGTTTTATGAGTTATGTAATTTATACTCTGATTTAGTCTAATGAACTGTCAGTCTAGGTTCTGGGAAAAGTTTAATTGCTTTCTGAAGTTGGGTACAATTAAGTAGCATTAACCACCTGTGCCAATATATTACAATGACATCTTACAGATGTTCCATATATTGGTCATTAAATAATACATGCACTTGTCCTACAGACATAAATTAGGATATATGTTTTAATTATTTTAATCCAAAGTGTTGTTCTTAATTTGCCAAAATTCAGTTTCGCTTTTCTCAGCGTAAAAGAATTTTTAAAATCACAAATGGTTAGTCTCTTACCATAAGGCTGGAGAAAATTTGCTATGGTTGGATGATGCCGACAGCGGCAAAGCATGACAGCCAATAAGTCACATAATAATCTGGATTTAGGGCTTGTAGGGCATTTTCGATACAAAACGACAAATGCAATTTCATATCAAAGGTAAATAGTCTAAAGCAATTTATTATTCTATTGCATTATTTCTTTAGCCAGACAGAATGGAATGAATGTCGCTTGGAGAAGGACTATAATTTGTTCTGGAGGATAACGATCTTGGCCCTTGCTTTCTCTCCAAGCTGTAACCACGTTTAGACAGTAAGATTCAACATGATAGCTACAATTTTACATGATGCGTTGCAGATGCCGCACTAATGAAACAGCCTAGAAATATTGATAGACATCAATCTTCTTTAATCTCCGAACCATATTTTCATTCAAGCAATATGGAGAGAAACGTGAAGGCACAAAAAGCTATCATACCGAATGTTTTTGCATCTTGTTTACATAACATTTTCATGCCAATATTTTTTATTGTCACGTGTTCGGGTGAAACGACATTCATTGACAATCCATTTTTTTGACTTTTAGCATTGAGACATGTGACTTGTGCATCACTAACGTTAAATTATACTTAAACTGTACTCCAATAGACACGTCAAAAGTGTTTAACTCATCGACTATCTTCAGCTAACTTCTGAACAAAAAAAGCTGTAGACCAAGATTGTTCTGTGCAAATCTACTTTGTAAATCCGAGCTGAGAATTTACAGATTTAGAAAGAATAGCAGATAATTACAATTTAAATTTTTCTTGTTGAGAAGATGTGTGAGAGTGTGTGTTTCATGTAAAACACAACTGCCCAGAGGATTTAAGGGGTGGAGCAGATGGGAACATCAGAGGAACAACTAACACTAACTTATGGCAGTGTAGTTGATACTACTGAAATGTACTACAGTAATGGATTAAACAAAGTGTTAAAATGCAGGAGAAAAGTGAATTCCCGTCCTCCATCACACACTGCTTCGCTCATCTCGATGGGATTCAATAAAAAAACAAGACAATAATGTATATATTGTGTTCAGTCGTAAGAGTGGGCTGTTTTTTTGTTTTTTTTTTTTGTTGTTCAGAATAAATTGTCAGTAATTGCATATCATTAATCTTTGAGAGCAAAAGAAGAATGCTTATATTGTGTTTTTTTTTTTTAATCAGGGATGCAGATTTGCCTTGAAAATTGGTAGAAAACTAAAACAACTGTAAACAATTCCTTCAATTATACACGTGAAAAAGAACATAGGGATATTTTCAGCTTGAAATTTGATCAGGACGTATCCCTACCATCGAGTATGTTTTCTATATATGGTTATTAGAGGTTTCTTACTCTAATTAGCATTCATTACTAGCTGGGTAACCCAACTCAACGCTAAAGTGTAGCATATATGATAAAGATGTATTTAGTATTGCGTCTCCCAATACTGTTCAGTTTTCAGAGAACATTTCGATAAAATAAAATCCGTCTTCCCTTTTGAATACAGTAACATTTTATGTTCAATGCATGCCTCAGTACTAATGTTAATGCCTAGCTGAAGAACGTGTAAAGCATTTTTTCAAGTTAAGATAGCCAATAGCTTTGTAAAAAATAATAAACTACCTCGGTTCCAGTCGTCTGCCATCGTTTTTTAATCGTATATACCTAATATTAAGCATGTATTCACATGCAGAAATCAGTTCCTCTTTTTCCAAAGACATCATTTCAACTGAGGAAGGCAATCTGGTTTCTAAGTGCATGTTTCCCCACATATATTAACAACCTCCATGGCTGCAAATTGGAAGATGTGCAAAATGAATGTTCAAATGTTGTAAGGTGAAAATGCTGTATAGAGTGATTGTGCAAAGGTGTGATGTATGAAAACAAATACTCCTCGTCACATGCAAGAACAGATTACAATGTTATCCTGTAACTCTCACAAAATAAAAAAAAAAAATGTTACCGGTTTCATTAATATGTTTTCACATCCACTCTGTTTTGAGTAAAAACTGTACACTCATGTATTCACATTTAATCAGGCAGATCTTGTGTAAAAAATGACACAGTGAGACCACTGTTTTCTCCTAACCTTCTGCAAATCCTAGACATTCAAATTAAACTGCCAAACCCATGCAGTCTGACCCATTTCAATTCTACTGAGCATGAGCGCAATTAATCGCTTCTGTATAATTCAGTATGTCTTGTGAGTACAAGTTGTCAGTGAGTGATTTTTGACAAATGAATTCTGGGATTGCACTTGCGTGCTTTGGCATTATTGTTTTACTTATATAAACACATTTTCTGTTTCTTTTTTATTAATATTTTTGAATTAAATATTTATAGATAACGAAAAAAACCTAACCCTCGAAGGTAAAGGTAAGGTCATTTTTGGTATCGGAATAACATTTCTAGCAAGCTCTGATTTGTCATTCTATATACTTGACATATACAGAATATATCTGTTTCAAATAAGAAAGTCATTTTAATATTGATATTTAATCATACTATAATAGTAAAAAGAAAGGGAAAAATATAGGTGCACGTCACTCTCATACCATCATCCACCCTTTGTTTAAGATTTACCCATATAATTTCTGTATCAATAAGTATACTTTTTATAATGAACTTATTTTTACTTTCTTTGTTAATTTTACTTATTCATATTTCTTTATACTTGCTATTCTAATATATGGAATTAAACAAAATCCTCCTATTTTTAACAAAGTGTACACCCTACCCAAAGGGTGATCGTCATACTGAATCAGACACTCAGAGACATACTGTGATTGTCCAGTTTATGTTACCATACTATAATGCTAAAACACAAACAGATGTCAAAAGTGCATATCTTATTAAACACCCAAGGACACCTGTTAACAATGGCAGCTGCAGCTGAGGAAGTAATACAATGACTAACACTCAATTTGGAAACAGGTGGAGTGGCAGACCTTAGCTGTTCCTCAAATGTTAGGAGAGAGGGATCTGAGACTGCAGGATTCAGAGGGAGGATGGACACATGCTGCACAGAGATACCATGACTAAGAATCAAGTCTAGAGTATGGTGATCAGAGTGAGTAGACCCGACTACATTCTGCAGAACACCAACAGATTCAACTCTGCCAGCTATCTATAAAGCCCACATCATTTATTGGGCACCATTCCGAAAGCCAACGATGCAGCAACTACGAGCTTCCGTTGTTACTGACGCAGATATCTTCTTCACAAGCTTACACACCTCTACGACATTCATCTTCATGATCTCCGATTGCCTCACCTGGACATCATTAGTCAATAACAATATGAGAGAACTTACATTATCTTTTTGCCAGTACTTTTAGATTTGGTCTGGCCCTTGGAATACAATCGACTATGGTCGTTAAAGTCACTATTTTCACGTTTCGTAAAATAGAGACGCCATTTACCAGAGCGTTATCAACGGGAGAGTCCACGGGTGCTTGCAAAATTACAAACAACAGGCAATAGCAAAAAATAAATAGTGTGTTGGAACAATCAGTATAAAGTGCAGTCGTGGCAATTGAGCAAGTAATGCAATGAGCGATTATACCAAAGAAAGTTTTGTGCAATTGAGAGGCAGAGGGCATAGGTCATCGACTGACAGCCTGTGGGAAGAAACTGTCCTTGAAGCAGCTGGTGCAGGTGGTGATGGACCGGTGATGCTTCCCACATGGTGTGACAGTACAACAAAACACCTGCAACATCAGACAGTAGTCCTGCCTGGTATCAGCCAGAGGAGGATGGGCTTCCCCTTTCAGTCTTGTTCCTCCCAAGGTTTCTTCCTCCTGAGGGAGTTTTTCCTTGCCACTGTCACCTTTGGCTTACTCTCTGGGGACCCTGGGCCTGGACTATGTAAAGAGCTTTGTGACAGTGCTTCTTGTTAAAGGTGCTATATAAATAAAATTGAATTGGATTCAATATTGCGTCAGATATTGCCATGACAACAAAACAATATGGGACATGAGATACAATAAACCGGAACAGTAAAAAAAAAGTGACAGAATTGGGTAAGTAGTTGGAAGCTGTATATATGGATGGACATCATGTACGCATTAAGAAAGAAACTATGAGCTTTCTGCCTCATCATTTTTTAAAAAGCTCATCAATTGCAAAATGACATCTATTACATTTTGATTGTTATTTTTTCTTCAGATATTTATTGTCTTTAAATGTTTTTTCATTATAATTTTTTAATAGCAAAATATTTAATGTAAGCAGTATACAGCACTGACTTGTCAGTATGGCATTAAGAGGAATTCCAAATGTAAATAACATTGGTCACTATCTTCATTGCTTTATGATAAAAAGGCTCATACCAGCATGCTAGCTTTCTTACCGTGGAATAATCCTTGTTGTGTAACCCTTTCCCTCTTAGTTTAAGAACTTCATGTAAAATTCATATTTCTAATTATTAAGCCCCAAGACATCATTAACTCTCTTAAATGGGTTAGTTTCATCGCAGCAAAACAAACACCTTAAACAATTTTAAATTTTTAATATGAAACTTAAAATAGATCTTTCCATAGCAGTGTGCATGAATTAGCCAGTTAGAAAAAGTTTGGAAAGCCTTGCCCAGCTGCTGAATTTGGCTTTCCATATCTGTTCTGCTCTGTTGAAACTATATTCATGAAAGCATGTTTGCACATTTTGCAACATTAAGCGTTATCATGTCTTTTGAGAGTTTGTAGAAGCAGAATTACAGTGCATTGGGGATTCATTATACTATCTTTAGTGTATAGACAGAGTAACTAACCAGGCAATCTGTGATGCATGGCACTTATATTAATTAGAATAAAAACACATCCACTCAGATCTGCACTCAGCTAATCTCAAAATGAAATATTTGTCTTATACATGATCATATTTTGTTGCAGAAAACTATAAAAGCCACATCAGCAATACTTATGTTGAAAATCATTAGCATGGATATAAAAGTTGGATGATTTCTTTGCTCAGATACCATGCTGGGTATTTACATTTACTGTTTTCTTAAGTTTGTCATCAATGCTTAACTTTTAATCTACTGTATATGTTGACAACCTAGTATATATTGAGTATTCTAAAAGTTGGGGAAGAGGTCATAATTTATGTTATACATTGTTGTGTATCTGTATGTATTGTCATCTTATGTGTGTATTTGTTTTATGTCAGCATATAATTTCTTTTGACTCTCAGAAACTGGTGATAAGTAGTTTTTTTGTTTTTTTTTATATGGACACAACTCTCAGTCATACTTCTGTGATGTTTTGCTGTATTCTTAGGCATGGTAACACACCTGTTTTAGTTTCAAGAAGTATTCTTACAAAAAATTCACGAGTTAATGGATTACCTTTTTAAAAAATAAATCCACAAACTTCAGTTATCTTCAGCTTCTTAACGTTGGTGTTCGGTATACTGCATTGTACATGTTATTTCATTATTAACCTACAAATCTGGAATATTTTTGCTGGCACTGGGTCTGGCTCAAGCTGTGATTGATAAACAATTGCCTTCCAAGTGTAATTAAATCCATCTTCTCTCCTGGTCTTTGGAGAGTGGGAGAGAGCAGCAAAGGGCTCGAGACTAAGGTACAGCCTGGATGGGATACCAATCCATTACAGGACACATATACCCTCACTGTACAGGCGATTTGCAATTCAGAGACTGTAGGAGGAAACCTGCACAACATGGGGAGGGCGTGCAAACACCACACACAGAGTGGATTCAATCCCCTAGCCACAGAGGTACCAGGCAACGCTGTTACCCACTGAGCCATCACTGTAATTAGGTACATTTGTAAAAACATTCACAAACTTAGCTATATTTGGCTCCTTCATACTGGTCTAGGGTATAAGTGTTCTTCATTGTTTCATCTACAATAAAGGATAATAATAATTGTGCTGCCATTTGACTTTAAGCATTTTTGACAAACGCCTGTCTTCCAACTGTAATTACACTGAGGACCTACCAACACCTTCCAGTATTTTTTTGACTAACGTTCGTATTAATAAAGGAACAGGCACAGGAATAAAGCAGGAACGAATAGATTAAACTGTGATATCTATCATGAAGAACTGTTATTGGCTACAATTTCCATGGAGAAGAGTCAAATCAATACTGTGCACATTGACTAAATGTTGAACCATAGTAAGTTCTCCTTCAAATCAATTTCATATTACCCAGAAAGGCCACCTGTCACCCTTGGCTCGATGCAAAAATCCGAGTTTACAAAAATTAGTGGAGAAGGAAAACGCTGAATAGAGGACTTGGGGAAGTTTTAGGCTCTTCACCAGCATATTATTTCATTTCTTCTTTGTTCATTTTCAATAAAATATCTAGAAGCATCATTTGAAAGTACTGAGTATTATCTCAGCCGTCATTAACGTGGGCGTGGTGAGTAAGGCTTTCTGTTTTCCTGATTTGAGTATTTATGTGTGCTTGCATCAATGACAATTCGTTTGTTTTCATTAAAAAAAAGGTTGCGTGATCTCATAACCCTAGTTTACCTGTTATCTTTATCTTTCTCACCAATTATCCTGTCCAGTCGTTATAGCCCTCAATGAGTTTCTCCTCCCCTAGAATTCAACTCTTTTAGTTTTGCTTAATAAGCTTATGAGGTCTAATTGAGGAATGAAGAATATCCTTCTAAATGAGCTCGGCTTTTACTTCCTTTCCAAATAAAATTTGAAGTGGTTGGTATTGTTTGTGTAATTAATAAGGTTCCCTTCATTGCTGATGTAGCATGTTCTCCTGTTTTACCTGATTTTCATGCAGATGTATTCAGCGGCATGCAAAGAAATGTAACACATATGCAAAGTGTTCGCTGCAGCAGAGGATATCGGAAATGTTGCGAGGTTGAGACGTGGCTGGAAAGAGTAACCCTACAGCATGGCGAGCATAATGTGAAGAACCACTGATGCCATATTAAACTGCAGGCTGTAAGCACTCCATTGTTAATAAACAGTAGTGGAAGGAAGCATGAAGCACTGAACTAACCCTTAGTCTGAACTGCAGTCCAGAAAAACATGTACAGTTAGCATCCTGCATCAAACAAATAATGCACTAAACTGGTTGTATTACAGCACGTGCTTAACACCCGTTACTTAGGCTAGCAATAAACTGTTCGGTAGATATTTCAGGTAGCACACGTTAACTAGATGGGATGCCTTGCCATCACACGGCACATATTGACACGCATGCCATAGGCAACTAAGGAACACCAATTGACTTAGCTACATGTTTTTGACTGGGGGAGAAGAGATGCAGAGAAAGGGGAGCAGGCAGGCATCGCACACAGAGCCAGAACCCCCCAGTACCACCCTCCAGACATTCAGTGTAGTTTTTATTTAAACATTTTATGCAAATGCATTTCTTTAATATATAGCATGTTTAATTTTGGCGCTTTTCCCCCAACAATTGCTTGTGAGCAAGGAGCTGGCTCCATTAATTCTCCTGCTTTGTCATTCCATAGTTTCTCATTTATCTACATCTGTCACAAGACAATATTGATCATAGCGATTAGATGCTGAAATATCGTCCTAATATATTCATCACTGATAGCAAATGGGTAAATCCTTTTTATTGCCAGCTGTTTGACTCTACTCTCTTTTGTGCATCAATCTAATCTGCGAGAAAAAAAAAGGAACGCTCTATTCAATCTGTTAATGAGTTATTTTGCCCCTATGCAATGAAGGAAAATGATCAAACAAGGCTGAAATATTCTGTTTTCTGGCCTCTCTGCCACTGGGGTATCAGAATGAATATAAGCTAGCTGTCAACCAGCTTAAGCTCATCCATTCTCTTTGGGATACGGAGCGGCAATTCGAACGAGGAACTGAAAATAAATTACATTCAAGTAATATCTATCCGGAGGGGAAAGCTTACTTGACAGTATTGACTGAGGAAGAGTGGATACGTTCAACCAGTTTCAACTGATCCCATTCAATTTTAATTAATGTCCTCCAGCAAATGTACCAGAGGTACAGACTGACTGTCACTTTGTATTTTTTTTACAGTAGTTCTTTACATATTACATTCTGAAAACGTTAGAGTTTTGTACATTTTAATACATGTATGTACAGTTTAAATATAGTTATTTTTTCGCTCTGGCTTAATTTTGTCATAATAACAATAATGATCAGGCATCAGTTATTGGTGATTTTTAATACACAGGTTTTGAGATTGGTATCTCTCTAGAGTGTATTACAGACTTATTTGGATCCCATATCCCAGCTGATGTTTTTGAAAGACACTTGTGCCCTCTAGATTATAAACATGTCATCACAGTGGTGATTCAACAGTGTTTCTGTCATTAGATTATAATACACCAAAGTCAGGGCTGGGGGAGGGGGGAGGGCATCATTGCCTGTAATCTAACTGTTACAATCCATTTTGTGTTCAGTGTCATCACAAACTTCAGATAATTGGAAAACCACAGAAGCATCCTGTCTACCAAATTACTACTTGTGTGTTGAGTCAATCATCTGGATTTCATTTTCTCTGAGGGTAGGGATAATTGGATTAAGGTTGAGATGTGCGATAATTTGAGCAGGAATGATTTTATGAAAGTACTTGTCTCAGGTCACCAGCAGAGCCCCGCTATTCTTACCAGGGAGAAAATAGACTCAGCCACAGCTTTGTCCACCTAAGCAACTCCTTCTTCCTTTGAAAGAAGCTCTGGAATAATTAACTTATAAAAGGCCATTATTTCTAATTACAGAGAAGTAGTATTATATTGCTGTATTATCTAGAGTTGTCAGGATGCCAAATTGGGCAGAGTTGGGGCCAATACAGCAAAGAAAAATATAATATAATATAATATAATGTAAAAATTATCTTATACTAATAGCACTATACTATGTAAGCAGTTTCTTTGGGGGTATCCTCCACTGTATAGTTTGTGTTATTGTTTAGAAACTTATTTGTTTTTAATTATTTAGCAGTTAGTGACCTTGGTGCTGTTTCGAAAACAAATAATAGCACGTGCTGTTTATGTAGAAATGTTCTGCCCAACCACGGAGTATTTTTAATAAAAACAATCAAAATTACTGAGCTTTTGTATGGCTGCATTAAGGTGGCTGAGCTAACTGAAATTCGTAGTTGTCATAAATCTCCTCTTGCAGTCTCGATTGTTAGGGAAATAAACATATGGTTTCAGGGCCATGAGCAAAATTGTAACGTCTCTCCGTTGTTACCAAAAAGCAAGCAGAAATAAGTAAGTGGTGCAATATACAATTTGAAGAAATATTGAGTAAAATGAGGAAAATGGTGATGACTAGCCAGCTGAATGTGGCTTTCAGATCTGCATGGCAACAAAACCACTTGACATAGGGTGGGGCCGGATTGCATCTTGCAGGGGTGGACATGTAGATTTTTATTTTTTTTCTTTAATCTGAGATATGAGGATGCCAAAACCAGCAGGGTTGGGGCCGACACTGCAAAGCAAATGAAAGGAAATGGAGAAAAAAAAATACAAGCACAGTTGTAGCAAATGGCAAAGGCACGGAAATGAATGATGGGGATGTTGGAGACAGCACAGGTGTTTGGGTCGTTTTAGTACGAACAACAGAGAAAAAAAATGAAAACATTTATAGTCTGTAACAAAAAAGACTGAGTTTATAAACACAACACGTCCAGTAAACTGATACTGCCTCTAAGATATTAGAGAAAAATGATTACTTTGATTAGAATCATTATTAATTTTTCTGGATTGTAGACAATGCCATCCTTCAACTGAGAAGGGACAGGAGTGCAGCTGAAGGTGTCCTCCTTCTAGACCTATGCTTTATTTTTATGATGGTGTTTATGTGATTTACCAAACTGTAAAACTTCTTGTAACTTATGTTTAGTGTCATGTTTGGATGTTCCAGAATTTTAATGTTTAAATATGACTTCAAATGTAACACAAGGCTCTGCTAAACAACTTCTCTGTACATGCATATTCATGAGACCCTCCTGAGTTATGCAGAACGTATACCGAGTGAAACATGTAAATGAATGATGGAGAATGTAAACCGATTGGGCCTGGTAAGCTGGAAATTGAAAAGTAACCTTTACATCATTAAAAGAGTAATTTAGTTGTTTTGGAAACATCTTTAAACCTCTTACTAAGACAATCCACAAGGCATTTTGAACACTTCATATTCTCAATAAGAAAACTGTTACTACCACACTTTCACACGGATGTTGTCCGTGCTGTATACACTATCTTTGCACACCTTAGGACACACAAATGCCTATATTGACTTGCCCTTTGCTCCGATGTGTTAGATTTTTGCTGAAAATGGCTGGTTTTTGGTGCTTGCATTGCAACGACCTGCAGTGGTCCAGTGGACAAGTGCTGTCTCTGATAAATCTTGTGTGAAATATGGACTGTAGCAAACGCCTGGAACACATGATGCACAGCGTGTGCCACAGACAACAGCAGCTCAGACCATTGATCTGATTAGTGCACACGGGGGCCAGAATGCAGATGCCGTTATTAGCAATGAGGTTGTGTTTTTTTTTTTCATCTCCTCTAACATTTTAACCCGCATCTCTCTGTTTTCTCTATTCTCTCTTAGATCTCCGCTTTCTGAGCCTCTCTTGGTTGTTGTCCTGGTTTTTAAGCGAAAGGAAAAAATTTTAGATATTTTTTTATGGTCATCTCTTTGGGTCCTTTAAGGCCTTCTTAGTCTCAGAGTATCATGCTGTCAATCTATATTTTGTTGCCCCCCTCTCAAAAACCCTGGACGACCCTAAGACTGGTACATTCCTGAATGCATTCTCACAAAAAAAGGGATTCTGATGCATGTCAAAGGGGAAATTCCATTTGAAAATAATATTTTCTTTCTTCTGTTCATCTCTTTTATGAGCCTCCAGAAGAAACGGTATTGCAAAATGAAACAAAACCAAAACTGTTTCCACCCATTTTCTATGTCAACACCTGCTGCAGATGCAGGAATGAATGTATATTAACAAATGAAATGAAGCTGATCAGAAAAAACATGAAATAGCTTGGGATCATGCTGTCTGCAATGAAAGAAAAGTCAAAGTAAACTTAAGAATCACTGCATTTTTAAATTTTTTTTTGCATTTTCCATACAATCCCAACTTTTACTGATTTGGGGGTTGTCCATAATGCATATTAAAAACTCAATGTCAGCTGTAATGGCTGTCCGTGTTAAAAGAGCAGGTTTGCAACTTGATCTCGATCATCCAGTAATGTCTGACGCAAGCTGGCAAACCAAACTGTTTTAAAAAAAATTCAAGATCTAGGGTTTTAGGTCGATTTGTGTATTACTGAAGCTTTGAAAGGCTGCATGTCCTCTTTAATAGCTCTCTTTTCGAAAGACCTTATTCTTTTAGTTGGCAGCTGTTTAAACAACCAAATAACATTCTCTAACCTAAGTGGAAAAGAATAAAAAGAAACTTGTTATTGAGTTTATCGAGTATTTGTATTGTTTATTATCAGGGTTCGTTAATGTGACCCTGTGATAGATTAGCAGTTATTGAAGATGGATGGATTATAGAATATAATGATTTATTAATGATGGTCTTGCTGTTATTTACTGAAAGTTTTGATACACTGAATTTTGGTATTGTGAAAAAAATCTTAGTGATTTAGCTTGAAATTTCGATAATTAAAAAAAAAAAAATCAATTAAAACGTCTTCTGCTTAGGCAAAAATACATATAATTGCTGTGTTTGTCATTCCCAGCAGCACATATAGCTGAGGAAACCCTTAAAAGCCTTATCCTGGATGCTGTGCCTTCCGATATTTCATCCCAAGCTGTGATACCTAAGAAGCATGTTTTTATTCTCCTGCGTTGGTTGTAATAATCTGAGTAGGTATGTGGATTTTTAGTGCCGGTCTGACTATATGTCAGGCATGGCTAGATGAAATGGAAAAAGAGCTGAGAAGATCACTTCATCTGCTTCAGCAAAGATAGGATTTCTCTCACAGCAGTAATATTACCAAAGTAGCAATCTCCCGACTGGACTCACAAGAACCTGGAAGTTTTTATGAAGTGATTTTACATTTGTGCGGCTCTTCGCACCACTATAATGCACTGCATTTCTGCTGTAAGTCAAGCATACCGTGAGTAACATGCTGAATGCTTTATTCCAAAATCAACAAAGCTGTTTCAGTGAGCTAATATCCCTCTTCAAATTATTGCCATGAAATTGTTTTTATAATCATATAGGTCGGATGCTTCAGCTTTCAGCTTGCTTTTCCTTTAAAACTGAATCAAGTATTACAAATTTACCTGTTCTGAAAAAAAAAAAAAACATATTCTCTGAAGGCAAGCTTCAATTAAACACTTCATTGCCATCTCCTTCAGTGTGACAAGGGGTGTGTGAAATTTACGACCATGTACTGCAATGAGACTTTGTGCTAATTAAAAATTGAGAATATGAATGGGGAAATTGACTCGAAAGTGATGGCTTGTTTTGCCTTTGCATATCAAGAGTGACAATTAAATGATCATTTGGCCCATCTTTTAATGGACGTGCTGGCATAATCATGGATCAGAATGAGCAAACTGAACGTAATAAGCTACGGTATGACCCTAAAGTGCGAAGTATGGCACATTCACATGCATTCAGCATTTTTTTTTTTGTTCCTAAAATATTTTAAAGACTGCACTGGTATGTTATACATTATTCTGTAGTGATGGGACAAATGAGGCTTCAAAACACATAGTGGGTGGGATTATCCTGGACTACCAGTCAATGCTAGCGCTAGATGAGGCTTCAAAACCTAGTGCTAGCCAAAATTGACTGGTAGTTCGGGATACTCCCACCCACAACCGATTTTGAAGTCTCATTTGTCCAATCACTACTATTGTAGGCTATTTTAGAAACAGCGTCCCAGAAACATGCTCTTATTTGTACATATAGTGGCAATACGATTGTCATGTCATCCAGGGTGCATCCTTGTGCCCTGTTCCTGTCAGGGATAGGCTTCAGAACCCAACATGACCCTGACCAGGATAAGGAGATGGATGGATGGATGGATGGATGGATGGATGGATGGATGGATGGATTAGCAATACACATATACAAGATCTGAATTAATAATCAGATCTGTGGACAAGGCTGACCACAAATGACTGATGTGTAAATTGTGATAAACATTCCATATGAATACTCATTTTATATGTATATACACCATGTATTTTTTTGAGAAGGCCTGTGGAAACGTGTCTGCTGGAGGACAAGAAGTATGAACACCATCACCAATGTGAGTTATCAACACACTGAATCACTGAAGGACAAAATGGTTCTGGAATACTCAGAGATCTCAGAATAGCTGTTAGTGAAATACATAAAGATCCGCCTATTCATTCACTGTGGAAGAATGAGAAGATGAAAAGCCTTAAAACAACCAAAGTAACTGAAATCATACCACATAACTCTGTGTTTCAAGGAGCCTAGATGTTACGCTCCTCAGCAGTGGATGCATGCATGCATGCATACATAAATACATACTTGCATGTATGTATGTATTCACACATCCATTCATGTAAGCACACATACATACGTACATACATGCATACATACATTAATTACTGGAGTAATTAAGTATAAGGGATCCTTCAAGGATCTGAGCTAACACCCACTGGATTACTTCTATAGGTCCTTAATTACCCTACCTATCACTGAGCATTAGGATAACAGCATTTTCTTTAAAGTAATGGTGGATCAGAAAACGTACACACAGTACAACCAGACCTATTTTCTTCAGACAAAAAAAGCCTTTCAAAGCTGGTGTGATATACCATAAACGCTGGGGCAATGTGTAATGTGCCACTGCCTTGTTATGGATTCCGCATGCCGAGGACAGTTTTCCCCACTCCTTTCTTAACAGAGGGCTGACTGGCCCCTATCCTCTATCCCCAAACTTCCTCAGGGGCTGCTTAGGCTTTTCATACTGACTTCACAGTGTCACATGCTGCGTGTGTGTGAGGCTGCGGCACCGTGCGCCAGAAACGGTGACATTTACCGGAGGGTTTGGTTGACTGACACGTCCACCAAATCACACGTAGCTGAGATCCATATTGCTAATATTCTTGGGTGCGGTGGTGTGTGTGTGTTTGAGGATACCTTTTGGCAGGGGGTTTGGGGGCAGAGTCAAGGCCAATGTTATCAATGGAGCTGAACAGAAAAAACAAACGTTGTTTCATTTTTGCTGAAGAAGCCAGTGACCTCCTGGATAAAAAAAAAAACAAAACAGTAACACAGGAGTGCAATCAGACTTGAGGAAGACAAGCTGTCTCCTGTCAGTCTTCTACAAATGAGTTCTCTTCATGACAGGTAAACCATGCCAGCTTTCACTTTGCTACATGATTGCCCTCGTTTCATGTTTTATTTATTTATTTATTTACTTACTTACTTACTGTAGCATCAGATAACTTACCTTGAATGCAATAATAATCATAAAACTTTACAAAACCATACATGCTGTGATTCAGCATTCGTCTTGTGTGGATATGACAGGGTCAGTGAGGAATGAGAAAACTGGACAATTCAGAATACCTGGAGTTGGGTTCTGTGTATTCTGTAAAAATAACCTTATTCCAAAGCTAAAAGGCAAAGCTTAAAAAGGTCTGAGTGTCACCATAGTTTCTCTAGTTACCCTTTATCTATATAGCCTCTCCAGAGATAAACACATCATCCTACGGAAAAACAGACAATAAAAGGTTTATCAATAAAGCCATTTACTACATAATAGCCAACTGTTATAATACAGACAGATATTTCCTTCTAGGTTCTGAAAACTGACACGAAAAGCACAAATGTAAATATAGAGCTGAAATCATAAGGTACAGTGAACTAGGTATCCTGCAGGAGTATGCATGTTCTTTAGAACACATGGTCTTCACGTCTCCCATCCAATTTTGCAGCAGTCGGGACAACGTGAAATGAAATATCCAAGTAGGAAAAGGTCCCACAAGGACATAACATTGAGGAGACGAGTGATCGATCATGGTGTGTGCAAAAGTGGCACATTTATTCTCTATGTACGTCCAATGGCCAGTTTATTAGGTACACCTACTTTTTAATATGGGCATACATACAGTACACGGAGAGGGATGGGGATTTGGCTACTGGTGGCCAAGCATCATAACGGCTCATACATGCGACTGAAGCAATACTGAACGTTGACGTTGCCAGAACGTTCTAGCATCTCAGAATCAGCCACCTTCCTAGAATTCTTGCACGCTACATGGTCTGGAGTTTACAGAGAATGGTGTGCTAAAGGAAAACATTCAGTCGGAGGCAGTTCTGTGGGTGAAAACACCTTGTTAATTAGATTAGAGGACAATGGTCAGACTCATTAAAGCTAACAAGAAGGCCACAAGCACAAAGACAGCTGCTGAGTACGGCAGCGGTAGGCTCGTCTGTCCTTGATGCAGTTTTGGGTCCTTCCTAGTACCACCTAGGTGTAACTAATAAAGTGGCTACACCTGATTTACTCCTAAAATGACAAAATGGAATAATGCTTTTGGAGTCTGTGAGATCCATAAAATGTGAAACACAAACACCGACACTATCTTTATTATTGTTTACAACAGACCCCGCAATGAGATGTTTTCTGGATATAAGTGAATTTATTACTGTCAAACATCCATGCAGCTTTCTGACCATTCAACAATTATAGCAGATATAGTCTTAAAGGTCCACTTAAATTCTTCACTAGTGCAATACAATTGCTTGAGTAAAACAATTTAAATAAATGATTGTCATCGCAGATGTGTGATTTTATGCATACCCAAATTTTATACACTTCTGCATTTCCCAAGACCCTGAACAGGATAAGTATTTAGAAGATGTATGAATGGATGGATGCAACTAAATATGCGGTGTCCGTGCGAAGCTGAGGTGCAAAAAAAAACATGTGGGGAAAATTTTGACACATTTATCTAGGAGCTGTGTGTATTTCTCAAGGCTGACACACACGCCACTTATTTCAAGACGGCCCGTTACATGGAAACAGCAATGCACTGGGCGGATTTGAGAATATTCTAGGACAACACACAATGGATGATGAAGTAATAAGCAAACATTCCCGGTGCCGTGCGTCCGTTTTTATGATGAGGGGCGATGCGATTGTCCGTGCTCCGGTCCGTGTTTTGCGGAGCGCTTAGACTCGGTGTCTTGGCAATGTTCACCGAGTATATCTGGCTCCGGAGGATTCCTAGTTTCCTCTCATAGATGTGATACAGTATCTGCGTGTGTGTGTGTATGTGTGTGTGTGTGTGTGAAAGAAGTTGACAGAACACTGCATGTAGTGGCGCCTCTCGGGTCGGATTAACGTTGCTGAACATACAAATAGGTCTGAATCGCGAATGTTGCCAACAGGAGCCGACTCCGCTGTATAGGTGGTAAAGTGAAGTGTGCTTGATTGACAGATAATCTGCGGAGCGCAGAAAGTGGGAGCCACTGAGCGCTCTGCCGTCTGGATTGCCTGAACCGGGATCTCGCTTGGACCAAATACGGATTTATCAGAGAAGTGCACAATGTTGAGAATGCAAGCCCTTCTGTACACTTTCTCCGTGCTTTGCCTGTCAGTTGGAGCAGATCAGAAAGCACGGAGCTGCAGTGAGGTTAGGCAAGCCTACGCTGCTAAAGGCTTCAGTCTTGTCAATGTACCACACCAGGAAATATCAGGTAAGGATACAGACGTGTCCATTCACAAGCTACCCATTGATCCATTATAAAGCGCACCGGTGTCTTTAAACATGTCTTTGGAGTTGCTCTTTATTTACTTTATTTTTTATTATTATTAGATATATATATATTTTTTCTCATTATTTGTTTTGATCTGGCTCAATGATGTTCTTGCTGGTTATATGAAAAAAAAAAAATATATATATATATATATACCCGCGGCCATCATATATGTCTGACAAAATTCGTTAGGAAAAGATATACCAGCAATGATTTATCGGCCGTTAAACTTGTGAAAACTTGACCATAGTAGTTAAAGGGTTTCCACCACCCTAAGGACAAATAGATAGATAAATAAAAACTAGCGTGCATTGTAATAAACATGATTAAGTGTAGCAGTATATGTATTCATGTTGATGCTCGTTTTGTATTTAAACCGTATTAATTATCCCTGCCCTGCACGTGTGTAATCAGAAACTTGTGCGCCTATTATTTACTAAAGTATGAATATTAACCCTCCTGCAATATGTTGACTGAGCGCAGGAAACAAATTATTACACAGGACCTTAACATTTCTATACTATGATGATCTTGATATAAAGGCGAAGGACAGGAGTTTGGATGGCCAGAGCAGCTCATTGCTGGTGTGATTGCTGTCCGAATGAGATCCCCTGGTGGTTAATTACTTGTGCATTGGACCATCAGTGGAGCTAGCGATCTGCCTACGATATACGAGGAAAAGGTTAATTAATTTACTGTGTGCTAAAAGTGTGGGATAAGACGATAAATAGCGGCCCTCCCGCAGAAAACAACACAGTTTACACCGAACACCAGCAATCAATCAACTTTAAATGACTAAGAAATCACATGTTGCTTGTCTTGGCCTTTTGGTCATTTAGCATAAAGTTGGGTAATTTTGTTAGCCAGAGTGACCCAAACAAACCAGAAAACTAATTTATGCGAGAAAATATTCACAATAAATTTTCTGGAAATAATTTGAGACAAAAGTGGGAACTTTTCTATTGATTGGTGCTAGCTGGAAAACTATATACGTTTAAGTAGAAGTTAAAAATAAGAAGTGTAAAAAAAAAAAAAGTGTATGCAACAAACTTTATTTTTTTTAAATTACCACGTATTCGGTAAGCCGCATAGGTCAGGAAAAGTCTTATTTTGAGTGATAAATGACATTTTAAAAAATGTTTCACCTAACAATAGGCGTGAACATACTTTAACAAGCTGACTAAAGATGCTGGGAACAATGAAACAAGTTTTGGCAGCCTATCTGAGCTCTTATTTTTATACAGGATATAAAACCAAAACGTATACCGTATTTGTATGTAAACAGCATTAAATTTAGTTTCTACACAAAGATTTTAAGTCAGATTATAATTCTTAAATATAAAAGGCAGTAGCATAGAGTACAGAATCAGTTTATCGCGAGTTTTGTCAAATCTTTTTTTGCGCTTCCATCAGCATGGAAGTCAAAGGGTTTCTTAATTATCTGAAATAGAGAGACTGTTCAAGTCCATTTTGTGACCCTTAATTCAAATACGGATTTAAACTGTTTTAAATGAATAACAATTGAATATTGAAACTCTGTTTATAGGACTTGACGTGTAATTGCTGAAATGTTTCGTCTTCTTAACCTTCTATCTCTCCCTTTCTGTTAGCCGTACGGAATGAACTCGCTGTGTCCGTTAGAGGGCGCCAAACGGGTCGCTTTCTGCTATGCCGGCTAATTTATATTTCTATGATGTACAAACTTTGTCATATTAGTTTTCGAAATGTATAAACTAATAGCGGTAGTTCAGATACGCTCGTTCATGCTTGTACGGTAGTTGGTGAACTTGGCGTTGCGCTAACATGATAAGTAACGAGAACTGTGGTGGCCTAAATTTAGCTTCTGCCACACCACAGATTGTTTTGTAGTCCCAACCCTTTAACGTTAGCCTGTAGACGACTCATGAGAACCTTACTATCAAAGGGGATGTGTGAAGGTACACGAACAGGGGCGTCACTAGAGATTCATGGTTGGGGGACTAAGCCTTACCTATAGGGACTGGTCGCAAGCTCAAACAATTGATGACTATTATGTACACTTGTGGGGTGTGGGGGGTTAAAGAGTATTTTAGGTGGGTTAAAGTCTCCCTAAAACAGGCACCTAGTGACGCCCCTGGTTAGGAATGACAGAAGTCCTTTATGGGAAAGGGATAGCAAGCTAAACGGACTATTAAAATTTTTACTATATATCTTTTATATAAAAGCATTGACATGAAAGGACTAGTTGGCTATCACAAGGGTCTTCTTAGAAATAGACTCCATTACCAGAACCATACAGTATGGTAAAGGGATTTGTTGCTGTCTGTTGCCAGGCTAGCATCTATTAACTGCCAATGCTTGTAATCTTTAACAATATTTGCCCTACAAGAAACTGCCCAAATAAACGAGCATTACGTCATGCTTAGAGTCATCTATAGAAATTCTGGGTCACCGTTTTTGGTCATGAGTGTCAATCCCATGGTTGAAAGACAAAGCTCTTACTGTCTGGTAATTTTTGTGTCGTGTTTAGTTGTGGCTTCAGTAGTCGACCGTGGATCTGATTTGTATACAAGTATCAGTGGTGATGCTTGCCTGTGAATTTGAGGGAAAGGCATCAATTATGGCCATTTCTCAACTGTGAAGGGCATGCAGTAGTTCAGCATGCAAGGCAGAACAGGCCAAGACCCTGAATGACTCACTTCCATCAGGCTCAGGCTGTCTGTGCCGCTGTAAGATGGGAAGGTTTCAGGAGTGTACCTGTAATCTTATTCAGGATTATGTCTGGCTGATGTTACACAAAACTTGAGTCTATTGCTGGTGGTATTTATCATCTCGGCACCATATTTAAAGTAACTGTACATAAACCCATTAAGATTGTCAGCAAACATACCTGAACCTGAAATATATTTGGATTTTTTTTTTCTCTTTTTGCCTTTGGCAGTGTAATAGTAACACAGAGGTAATTACAGTAGGCTGACTTCACAGCCCAGAATGACTAAATTAGTGTTCTCCTTCTGTCATTGTAATTAGTTTTCACACACTCAAAATAAATGTTAGTATTTCATGCTTATTTTTTTATTTTAAACTGTTTAAACATATTTTAGCTGTAGTTTAGAAACAAAGTACATTTTGGCTGAATGCCTTTTAGTAGAACTTTATTATTTGCTGTGAAAATATCCAATTCTGCCTTCCAGTTTCTTAACAGAGCCTTGGATGTGAATGGAAGGTGTCCCATGCTGGGAACAATCAACAGATTGAAGAGTTCTGTGGGTTCAATTTGTGCATATCTGACTCATTCTGCTTTAGCAGAGAAAACTTAACTGAGTCAAAGCGAGACCAACTTGGTATTGATGGATAGAAGCTATCAAAGATAGGCCTAGTGTTTTCTGTGTAGCAAAGATTATACACTGGATTTGGAGAAAAAGTTTTTTAGCCAGACATTGACTGGATGGTTCTTGGCAAAAAGCAGTTCATTACTAGCATTCCTTTGGTGGTGATCTTGTTTGTAGTTAGCAAATGAATAAATACACTGAAATGAGATTGGACAATTCTGCTCATGTTTGATTCAAAATCTTTTTTTTGTCGTATGCACATAAAAATCCATTGAACATTGTATAGCATATGTCATTTTCGACACAGAAAGCTTCATGGTCACATATGGCTGTCATGGAAACATGTAATTGAAATGACAGGCCTTCACAACAGTGCTAAAAATAAACTGTATTGTTTATGAAAGCCAGCCTTATTGCTCTTTGTAATATCCTGTACACTTCAGTCTTTGAGAGATGAAGCCAAAAAAAAGTTTCCCAACTGAGGAATTATTTTAGTGCAGAATGTGATTTAAAAAGTCTGGATCTTTCTGAGAAAAACTGACTTGTAGATGCGTTTTCAATTAAGTACCATTTGATTGTATTCTGTGGTGAAAAAAAGATTTGATAAGTTCTGAATATTTGGGTTGGGTCAGTATAATTTCAGTCCGGTTTTTCATGTTTCTGCTGTATTTGAAAAAGGATGCTAACTAAACTCATATCTGGAAATGTAACATATTTGAATGTACAGTATAAGGGGCTTTTCAATATACTGCGATCAGTAGTATGAATTACCCCAAAATGACAACCACAAGGAAAACTTGATTTCTGTTGTAATTTAGTATAGATGAACTCGTGTTTATGAGCAACAATTCATCTGCACATGTGACACTTCTCTGATGGTCTGTTCAATATTAGCTGAAAGTCCTTGAGATGCATTCTTAGCTATCATTCATAAATGTGACTGGAAAATGTATTAAAGTCTGTTTAAAAGTGTCCGTTAAAAATGGAAAATTGCATCTTAGTAGTTTTTGATGCATCCTTGCTCCTAGTAGTCAGGTAAATCTCTCACTGCGTTCATTCCCTGAGTTTGATCTACCAGATTAGGAAACACATCTCCCGCCAAGAGTACTACTGTGCAGCCTGTCTAAGTGCTAAATATTAATCAGTATTCCTTCCTGTTGTGGTTTGAAATGCATCAAAGTGCTCTCCAGAAAGCTTCATTTTCAACGAGTGGCATCACCGAAGTCCACAGTTGTTCACTTTTGCAATGCTCCCTAATTTAGTTTTATGTATGCATGCTTAAATGTTAGGGCACAATCTGTTATAATGGCAGATTTACTTTTTGGGCGATAGTTCACTCATCATGAGTCAATAAATTTTTATGGAAAGGTTATGCTAATCATAATTACTCGATACCCTTCTTTCTCCCCTTGATGCCCATGATTGCTTGATGCCTATGCCATCTTCCTTTGATTCATGGCAGACCGTCATTCTCGTCTGTCAACGGTTAGAGGACGAGGAGATAGACTTAATTTCTGAATAATGCCGCTCTTCTTTTGCCAGGCACGTGCCCGAAATGCTGCTGTGACGTAGCGTACAGAATAGCTTAATTTTCTCTCGACAACCTTTTTGCACCGAGATCCTTTCCAAGCCCTTCTGCCTCATTTTTGCTCTCATCATTCAGCGGGTGTGGCGGAAAAGTTGGCTCTAGTATAAAGGTCACTTGTTTTAATAGCAAAGTCCACCTGTTTGTGGATAATGTGGTTAACTGATTGAATATCCCAGATCCAAATCCCTCCTTGTCTTTAATCACTCCACATAATGAAATTTTGCTCTCCTACAGCTCTGAATGTCAGAGTTGAATGAAAGCTCTTTGATCTTAGCTAGTAGTAGGATGGACCCGTTCTCCGGTATGGAAGCTAATGAATGACATCTACTTGTGTTCATTAGACAGACCCTCTGCTATCTGATACCTGTTCCTAATTATTGCATTGAGCTCAATTTTGTGTAAATATGTTGACTGTTATCATTCCCTTAATCATTTTCATTTGCATTTTGAATGATTTGAAATGTAGGTGTATTTCACATGTAATTTACCAGTATAAAAACTGTTGCTAAATAAATGCTTTACATTAATGTGAGGACATGTTTTTCATGGATTTAGATAGACAATCATGTGTTAATTGTTTTCAAATTGTGTTTTATACAAGAACGTCCATTTTGGTACCAGGTACCTTTGTAGCATTGATTCTTAGTCATCTGATGTGTAAGATAAGCACTTGGGTTGTACTTTTGGGCTTTAGTTTATTTTTATTGTTACAGAGGATCAGATAAATCTGACTGTGATTGTGTGAACCACAAATTTGAGAGAAAAGGTGACCTTCATCATCAGAAAAGGCTTGTTTGTCTGTGCAAAGTATGCAAGTCAAACCAAATGTGGTGAAACTAACAGATCGCTTTGATTGGCATGGCATCAGAGGGACAATCTCAGGGAAACAATGTTTTGGAGTTTTTCCTGTGGAACATCTTGACGTTGCTCCAGATTTCATAGCTTTAGAAGAGAACGACTAAGTGCTCAGCTGGAAAACTGTTCATCGTGTTGCCGCCATAGAAATGAACCTGCGAGTTCAGCTTCCAGTAGGATTTTGACCCTTCACCTTGATTATCTTATGATAAGTTCCTATTTGTATTTAACATAAATTTGGGTTAAAAGTAGAAAAAGTACTTTCAATAAAGTCGCAAAATGCATTCGGGCTAATGTGCTACATTTTTTGTCGCTGATGCAGAAAATCCATTTAATTGCAAAACAAGTGTAGTTCCTTCTTCATTTAGAGTGATTATACTTTCATATGCCTTATAAGCCTGTTTCCTTTTTGTCCTTTTCCCACAGCAGGGGATGATATTGACTATGGAAAGGCAACCTGCGTTTATTTGAACGAGGCAGCTGTGAGATATGCGTGTAAATGTTATTAGTGGTAATTCAGAGCGTTTATCCATTAAAGGAGCAGAATAGCTACCAAGGATAGGTTTACAGACAAGCGATTTTGCCGCGCGCTGCGCAGAGCTTAAGTGTGCATCTTCTTTCCCTCTGGTGTGAAACGTAAAAAAAAATGCAGTTATGTAAATGAAATGCACCGCGTCTCCTCGATTTCCATAAGCGAAAGTGTGCTTTCAATGGGCAGCAGGGTATGCAAAGGTGTGAGGACGCTTGTGGGGGTGCATATTTTGCAGTTACAGTTCTGTAGGGGTATAGAAGGTTTGTTTCTTTATTTCTTTAATAACTTCAATCTGTGAACTAGGCGTGACACTTTTCACTTTCCAGATCCCTTTAATGTGCTACTTGTTCATTCATATGTCATAAAAATTAGCCTAATTGTTAAGGATATGGCCTCATAACCAAACAGTTGCTGGGCCTTACCCCAGGAAGGCCCTGTTACAGGAAACTTGTCCAAACTACTAAGCAACAAATGCATAAAAATGCCCAGCTGTACAAAAGCAAAAAAAGGAGAAAATAATAAAAAAAAAAAATGCAAGTCCCTTTGGAATACCAAGAAGCTATGATGTTTAAAATTCTGTGACAAAACAATATAAACTTTAATCTCCCTAGTTGCATCCTGTTCTGAATGTTGATTGGGGAAACTCAATGTCATTTTTATGTCTTCGCTGTGCATGGCTTTGTAACACTTTCAGTAGGGCATATTACCTGCCGAAGAAAACAACATAAAAACACACCGACAATGCAGGAGGGGGGTGGTGGTGCCGGAGATGTCAGCAAGGCAGAACTGTAGCCAGATGGGCTATATGACCATTGCTGTGTGGTTTTTATGGTGAATTACAGTTGGAGATTGTTTGTGAGTCAGGCATTGTGTATTCTGGGCTGGCCTCTGATTCCGTGGAAGTGATACAGATGTCAGGAGAGATGTACCTAATAGTTCTCACTAATTTTCTTAATATTGTTTTTATTTTCACTAGTGCTGCTATCTTTATTTAATATATTAATCATTGTGCAACGTTCCAGAGTATTTTCAGTCCACAGGGCACTCTGCTTCTTCGTTGTTGTTGTTGTTGTTGTTGTTGTTTTTGATGAGTTAAGTTTTGATATGGTCCCTGTGTGAAATTTTCTGAGGTCCAGTTGAGTACCAGGATGATGAAATGGATTTTTCACGAGCAGTCGGTCTTTTTCATTTTTAAACTCACTTGTATTGTGGCCCCGAGGTTCAGTGGTACAGTTTTCCAGTCCTGGCAGTTGCAGTAAGTGTATTAGAGAAAGGACATCCCTGTGGGAAGTTTAAAAAGGATCATGCAGCATTTCCCATCATGCTCCTCTGACTTGTTAGATGCATCTTTTCGATGATGTTAATATGCAAGCCTGTGAGGAAAAGCTTATGTACGTTGAGAGAGTTTGGAGAAATCTCATGACTTTCACAGGATCGCGTGAACATGCAGAGTCTTTAGACGAAATCTAATGGTACAAGCAATAACTGAAAGGCATGCAAATATGGGTTGTGCTTTTGGCTATTGAACAACGATGGGTGTAGACCGTTTTAAAATTCAGTCTCTAGAATACATAATTGGATTGTTAATGCCTTCAAATAACCTTTACATAAATACCTCAAAAACTAGTTGTTGCCCCAGGAGAACTCTTGTAAAATGCACTCTGCTTTTAACTAATTAGCATGGGCAACACCGGAAAGTGTGGTGCCATACAGACCCCAGACTGAACATCGGCATGAATATTTATCTTTCAGTCCAATTCCACCTCTGCCCTCCTGATTGTATCATGCTCAAAATTAATAAAACAGAGTGGTATTAATTACAGCCAGTATACTATGATTTGCATAAATTGATTATTTTGACAGCTCTGGGAGAATCCAATTTGCTCACGCTACTAAGGGATGGAAAGGCATTTTTGACTTGATCGAGAAAACTGGGTTTGGAATGAAGTCAGAAAGCAAATGGTTATAAAGACAAATTTTCTGTATTTGAACTGCACACCTTTTCTTTAGCATTCCTTGGTGAGTAGATGCTAATGACTTTTCTTCAGACCTTTCAGTTTCACTCTAGAGGCAAAGTAATAGTTTATTAGCTCTGTTTAGATCTTTTAGGTTCTATGACTCATTCCGTTTGTTCCAGCCGTGGTATTCGTTCGCTCTGTTTCACTGGTCTGTAGCTGGGGATCAGATTGGCCCATAGCTGAGGAATGAGTCTGAGAACTTAAACTGCAATGTAAGTCCATCTAAATCTTGAGTCAGTAGGACTAGGTTAAATGTCAGCTTCTGGGGTCAGCAGAATCGACGGGAATGCGGCTTAAAATCAGGGCCAAGAAGTACATTTGGCAGAGTGAAACCTATGCATGCAGCCTGCCTGGGCCTCCTGGCCCCACTAAGAGGCTGTCACCAGGCTGCTGGGATATGCCAGGGAGAGTGCTAGCAGAGCAGGCCTGTCAGTGGGCTCCCAGCCGAGCCAAATAGCTCTGGCTCCTGAGCGCATGGACTGGGACCAACTGTCAAGGAGTTTATTGCGAGTGGACCCGATCGCAGTCAGGCAGAACCCCACGCTTGTGAGCCCCACCTGCGCCTGTGAGCATCTAGACCCCGGTTCTCCTTTGGCTAAGTGTGTGTGTGTGAGGAGGGGGATGGGGTGTTCGATTAAGGAGGACTTGCAGGGGGAACGTGTGCTGGAAGGCAAAAAGCCACCTCCATCCCTGTGCTGCCTCTCACTGTTGGCTCCTGCAACAAAAAAAAAAAAGGATTGGAAGAGTGGAAGGCTCAGATACCGGGGCCAGATAGCTATGGGGGGGTGTCTGCTAGGGCATCTACCTTTCTGCCACAACTCGTGGATTAGCAGCTGTGCCTGCTAGGCACGCTGACAGACTGACTGTCCCTAGTCGATTCCACAACCAACCAATTGCCTCTGTGGCCAAACACACGATGAGTAATTCTACCAGAGATCATATCTCAGCTATGTGATCATGAATGGCAAGTCTTTATATCTCATTGGGGGAGGGGGCAGTAGGATGCGTAAGCGATCTATGCAGCTTCTGCTGTGCTGAGCCAGAGTATTCGAAGTGTTAACCCATACTTCCCTCTTCGCTAACACTCATGGGTAGGTCTTCCTAGCTATTCAGCTTTTGATTTTTTTCAGGGGGGGGCAAAGTTGTAGTGTTCAGTGGAGTGGAAGTTTATCGAAGAGAGGAGATTAGCTATAATGACAGGCCAGCGTGCTAAATATTGGATCCAGGAAAAGAGACACGGAGGCGGTTTCTCCAGCAGACCGGGGCCTGGATATTCTGGTCATTTTCTCTGCCAGAATGGATCCATCGAATTTCTCCTACATCTTCTCCCCATTAAGCGTGGCCACAAAAGCCAAATTGCCGTGTGATGAGCTTTCTCAACAGGCCTCTGCCTCCCCGCACTGGGCGAAAAGGTGAAGCCTGCGTGCCAGCGTCTCGGTGCCCCGCCGAGTCCAGCGGAGCAGTGTTTCACAGCAAATGAACAAGCCGCGGCAGATTGTGGAGATGGAGAACCGGCGAGTCCACATCTGTTATCAGAGAAGGGAATCTGACAAGGGGGTATGGTGCTGTTTGTCTTCCATCCCACACAACAAAAACACAACCATGGGTAATTGATCTTTCTGCATAAAACGGACACCGTGCTTCATACACTCCCCACTGGTGATACGTTCATCTGCCAGGGCATCTGTCTATTTGCTCCAGGTGTACCTTTTGGTGTGTTTAAAGTAACCTTTAAAACAAGGCGAAAATTCATATCATTGTCATTTTGACATCAGTTATGGTTGAAGTCCACACTTGAATAAATACATGTGTTTTAAATGTTTCTGGCAGGCATAAGGGAACATCTGCTCTGAACAGTCAGGGCAGTGTTGCGTAGCAGACCCAGGATCAGTTTCCCCTGGCCTTGCATTAATAATCCTAATTTTAACTGCAGGCAGAGCTAATCTTAGATCAGCAGTCAAAGTTAAGGTAGAAATGTGGTGTGTAATAATTGAGGTCCTGCTACGTTTTTGTACTTCTGTACAGGTTTAATTGTTTTTGTTCTCTTCAGTTTTCCCAGAATTATGGTTTTAATTTATAGGTTTGCATGTTGGTCCATTTTGTTTTCCAAGTTTTGTTTGCATGTATTGACTAACATACTTGGGCTTCACACCTCCAAGGCTGGGAATTAAAATCCCACTGCCGGCTCTCTTGGTGAAGCTGTGGTCTCACCATCCTTGTGCAGGTTTCCTTCAGGTCCTCCCGTTGACTCCTAAAACCGGTGAACTGGTGTGTCTAAATCGTCCTTAGTGTGTCTGTGTGCGGCACTTGGCTCAAAACCTGGGCTTCCAGTGATGGGTTCCAGTCTCAGTGTGACCCTTTATTAAGAGGTCACGAAAGACGGCTGTACTGAGAATTATATGGACCTTCTAGCACATATGTGCGGTTAGTCCGTATATCTGACTGGTATGATGAATATACAGATGTTTCAAACTGTAATGTTCACTCATTATGGCTATATAACATGACCTCACTGACTTCGGACAGGTGATTGGTGACCGTTGCTGTAGCAACTGATAACAACTTGAGTTGCCATCCCCAAAAAGCTACTGATGACGTGCATATATTAGTCTAGGGTCTGAGGTCAAATAGGAGAGGTAAAAGCTGGATGATTCACCATCAAACGGGGCAGAAAGGAGCTTCATAGGCTCCAGTGTTGTAGGTGGGCAACACCAGATACACGTACCATGTAACAGCTATCTGATCTTCAGCAGCTTTTCCAGTGTCGGATTGTGGTGAGCCTGGAGCCTATGTTGGCAGGGGATGCCATACCTGATATTCATAATTTTTGGGAATGCAGTTTGTGAGTAAAGCAGTCCACTTGTCAGAGTAGATCCAAGAAGCTGGGGAATTGAACTTGAGCAGTAGCGGGGTTTGTTTGTCGCTTGCATTGACAGCCTGAAGGACTACACAGACTCTGGTGTCTACTTCCAGGAGTTAAAAGATTCCAGCATGCCAGTAAAAATTACATTTGTATGCCAGTGTACAAACGACATAGCTTGCCGAGATAAAGCAGACTGGGTCATAGGCACTCAGTTTCAGCACGAAAGCCTTCTCTGAATCGTAGGGCGCAACATGGCTTATATGTCCGGTTTAATTGAGAATCCAGGTTTAAATGGTAATTCTGGACAAGTCTAAGTTAGAATCCAATCATTCACTGGTCTCAGATTGTGCGGTGTGCCTCACTTAATTACGCATATAATGAAAAAAAAAAGTGAAAAATCAATATCAGGAATCTTCAGAACACTAGGGTCACAGATTTTTAATTTATATTTTCTAATTGGCATGCTTTTAAATTTCAGCTATTTTTCATTGCTGGCACGACAGTTTTTGTGAATTCCGTAATGTCCAAATAAAGGAATTCACAATTCCTAATTCTCGTAAGTTCACCTTCTGAACTCTATTGGAGAAGCTGACTTTGGTTTACAGCTAAGAGGAGAGAGAAAAGGAGGGAAAAAATGAGGTTTAAAGTGGACGGCCGTTTCATAAACCTTGAAACCTTGTCTGTGGTCAAGGACAGTAGATCAGAGCCTTCATATGTCTTTTATGACTTAGCACACCTGACAGTTTACTGTAATGGCCTTTAAATTGGAAGTACAGACTTCTCCATAAAATATAACTAGTATTCCCAACACTCTTACTTTTTCACATCATATGTGGTTATAGAGGGCTATATATTAAATACATCATAGTATTTTCAAAGTTACACATCAATTTTTCACAGCTAAAACGATTATTGTAAAATCTGATTTCCCTGTTCATATGGGAATTCCTATGTTCATGTCCTCTTTTTTTTCCAGGTTTGTGAGCTGGAAAGAGTTTTGGGATTACTTTCTGCTCCAGTTAGGCTTAAAGGCAGTATAGTAGTTTAAATATTATTCTCCTTCATGTGCATTGTTGTAAAAAGCTAGCCGATATTCATTTGAGTCTGTCCTTATACTCGTGTTGGCTTTAAAAACATAATGGTGTGTGAATTGTCCATCTGATGCACTGCATTCTACTTCCCTGTAATTTCAGAGCAGTCCTTTTTTTAATCATTCTCCGCTGGGGACAGTTACTTGTTTCTAAGAAGAGGTCTGGGAAAATGTGAATCTGCATGTGTGCATAGGTGCATCTTCAATTCAGTTTCAATTCAATTTTATTTATATAGCGCCTTTAATAAGAAGCACTAACACAAAGTGCTTTACATAGCCCCGGACTCAGGGTACCCAGAGAGTAAGCCAAAGGCAACAGTGGCCCGGAAAAACTTCCTTAAGGGGATCTCTTGAATCCAAACCTCCGAATGATGCACCCCAAAGAGGGGGGCGTGGGCGAAAGAGAGAACGTGCATGAGAAGAGCAGCAATTTAAGGTGGCAGAATAATTGCAAATAAAACAGCAAGAGCCCCGACATAACTGCATATGGCAGCATAACTATGAGGGAGAGGCCAATGGGGACACAGGCATGAGGAATCCTTCAACGCCAGCACTCCAACAACACACAGGACATGCAAAGCAGGAGTGACAGCACTGACAGAACAGTTCATCCAAAGTCAATGGCACTGATCCCCACCCAGCTCTACACCTCCGCCTATAGCCTAGTTGGAGACTGAGTAGCTACCTAAGGTCTCTGTAAGCTAGAGTTAAGAGGTGTGTTTTAAGCCTAGACTTAGACACAGAGAGTGAGCCAGAGTCCCGCAGTGCTGCTGGAGGATCATTCCGCAGGCACGGAGCTCTGTAGGAGAATGCTCTGCAGCCCAATGTCGCTTTTTTCACTTTTGGAACTAATAAATAACCTGCCCCCTGAGAGTGAAGCAAACGGGGGGAGGAGTATGGAACCAAAAGATCAGACAGATATTCGGGAACCAAACCATGCAAGGCCTTATAGGTAAGTAATAGTACTTTAAAGTAAGCACTAGACTTAACAGGAAGTCAATGTAAAGATGACAATACAGGACTAATATGATCAAACTTCCGAGTTCCAGTTAGCACTCTTGCTGCAGCATTTTGTACCCGCTGAAGTCTGTGTAACAACCCAGAGTTACACTCAGAAAACAGAGCATTACAATAATCCAATCTGAACTGATAAAAGCACAAGTTAGCTTCTCAGCATCATTGAAGGACAACATTTTCCGAACCTTAGCTATATTCCTCAGATGGAGAACAGCTATTCTGGTGATATTGCTAATGTGAGCATCAAAGGACAGGTCTGGGTCAACTAAGACACCGAGATTTCTAACCAATATGCTTGGTTTAAGTGAGCATCCATTACATTTTACATTAATCTGTTCTTGAAGCACTCTAGGACCATGCAGCATTACTTCTGTTTTATCTTAATTTAGTAGTAAGAAATTTCTGGCCATCCATCTCCTAATTTCTAATAGACAATCCTCAATCGTTGACAGATGAGGCAATTCACCAGGTTCAACTTATATTCATAGTTGTCCGTCATCAGCATAGGAGTGGAAATCAATACCCTATTTCCTAATTATGTCACAAAGTGGCAGCATATAGGCCTACAGGGTACATGGTAGTGGGTCCAACACAAATCCTTGTGGAACACTATATCTAACTCTAGTATAATCAGAGGATTCATTGTTGACATGAACAAACTGGTAATGGTCAGTGAGATAGGACCGTAGCCAGGACAGAGCCTGCCCTGTAATACCAACTAGAGATTCTAGTTGGTCTAAGAGAATGTCATGATCAACAGTATCGAATGTTGCACTAAGATCTAAGAGCACCAGCAAAGAAGGACAAGCACGATCAGAGGCCATGAGTAGATCATTTGTTACTTTCACTAATGTGGTTTCAGTAATATGATGTTGTCTAAACCCGCATTGAAATACTTCAATTATGCCATTTCTCTGTAGGAAGGAGTACAATTGTTTTGCTACTATTTTCTCCAAAATTTTAGAGAAAAACAGAAGGCTTGAGATAGGCCTATAATTTGCTAAGTCACTAGGGTCAAGCTTAGGTTTCTTAAGAGCATCTGTGTCTGGAAGTGCTTAATCACTGTACTTGGAGACTGTAGACAGGAATATATGGCATGAGTGACTGACATATAGCAGCACTCAGCTAACAGGTGGAGTTGTCTGGGACCAGATTAGCCTCTGTGTATTTGTAGGCTTGAGACAAAGGTGCAGCGGCTCTCTCCAAAATATCTCCAAGTACACGAGTGTAAATCTCATCCATCTGGCCACAAACTGCTTATCCAGGTCATGGGTCACCGTGGTGGGCTTGGAGCCTCTCCCAGGAAACATAGAGCACAGGGGTGGGGTACATCCTGGATGAGATGCCAGTTCATTGTAGGGTACTTTCTATGGAAAATTCAGAGACACCAGCCAATCTAGCTATGAACGATGAATGACTCAATGGGTTAGGCATTTATGTCTGTGTCCAGAATTTTGTGGGATCGACTCCAGTGCCTGGGAGAATACTTGTACCGACATTGGACCCTTGAGCACAGTCCTTAACCCTAACTGCTCCAGGGTTGCCTGAACCCAAGCTTTTCTCCCTCGCATGTTGCTTCAGACTGAAATGTCTACTAAACAAACATTATCTAATGTTTCAATTGTGAGAGGAGACTGGAATACCTGCCATAACCTTTTGGAAAATGGGGAGAACATGCAAACTCCACATACACATTGTGGAAACAGGGTTTGAACCCCCATCTTTGGAGGTGTGTGCCAACAATGTAGCCCGTAACCTCACCTGGCTACAAGTTATACAAATATTAAAGTAATCTTTTGGTAAGGGCAGGTATTCCTATTTATAAGCGAAATAAGAAACTCATCATTCGTATTAATCAATGTCAGTTCAGGCTGTCTTATGAAAAATGAATGCCAGACATTGCTGACTTAAGCCTTAGTGAATTTTTAAAATTGCAAATAAAAAGAATGACACGGTGTGCTTGCTGCAGGTCATGATGTGCGTACGGTTTTAGAGGAAATTGCTCCAAGAGTATTATTACTGAATTGTTCTTAAATAGTGTTGCAAATAAATGTGAGGACAGCAGCCATGAACTTCGTAATGAACCGACACTGGGCTCTTGCCGTTACTTCTTATTTTCCCCAGTGGTGTATAAGAGGACACCTTGGATCCACTTTTGGAGCCTAGTGTCAAATGGAAGTAGTCAGTAGTGCCCAGTTTTAAATGTGGTGAAAGACCTAGTCTCCTATTTATAAAGAAGGAATTTATTGTGGGGACGGTGTTGTGATTGGGTGGATAGTCTGCTGCCAAACACGTCAAGGGTTTATTGGGGTTCAGCAGTTACCTCTTGCCTCCATTTTGTGTGTGTGTGTGTGTGTGTGTGTGTGTGTGTGTGTGTGTGTGTGTGTGTGTGGAATCTGCATGGTCTTTGTGTCTTTTATGGGTTTCCTCCCACATTCATAAGATGTGCAGTTAGGCTAATTTATATCGTTATGTATGTGCCCTGTGAAAGATTGGCATCCCACTCAGGGTGTACCCCTACTGTGTGCCTTATGCTGCCTGAAATAGACTCCAGACCCACTCATAACCCTGATTAGGATAAGCAGTTGGCTGATGGATAGAATTTGTTGCCGCTTGCTTTAAACTGTACTAAACTGTACAAATTGTATTCTCAAAAACAAAACATGAAAAATGAAAGTGTCTTATCTATTCATGATGAGTACATAATCACCTCTAGGCATGTTGCAGAATATTCATAACAAATTGTGCAGAGTTTAGATTTAATCTTCAGGTCTATCAGTGATTTTCTCTTTTCTGACATGTTCTTAGGTTATATTGTTTTATCAAAGAAGAGTCTGAAGGCAGTCGTGCTTGGGAGGGGGAGAAGCACACCGTGTATTTTTTCCCACAGTCGAATGACTTTACCTCATTTATTTTGATTAGGCAGTAGGAACATCGTTGGCTCTTGATTGCTGTCTGAATATCCCACCTTGGCATCTTTGCTAAACTCAGGAAATTCTGGAGGAAAACATAATACCTGCTGGCTCTTAGCTAGATAATGTATCATTAACATTATCACCTTCGCAGTCAACCTCACCAAGAGATTAACCTATGCCACTGCGTGCATATTTACACTGCTTTGTATTTAGACTGCCGTCTCCTCCTGTCTGACAGACATGTTTTAATTGGCTTACTCCTGACAGATTGTAAGGCACCTGGGTGACCTAAATCTTGTCAAGCTTTCACAATTTGAAACCCCTTATGGCATTACGATATGCCAAGCAAAAGCTCAGGTTTTGTCACGTTTCTCCACATGAGCTAATATGAAAGGTTTCCATGGTAATTGAACGTTTGTTTTGTACTGTTTACCCATTTCAGGAAACCGGTGCCTCATTTCATCAAGCATGTTATTTTCCTGTTTGTGCAGATTTTTTTTTTTTGTTTCCTCACAGCTAATGATTAGCAGAAATGCACCTTTGCAGGTTTGTATACAAATCGTGTGCTTATTAACAATGTGTGTAATTGTGTGCACATTGTCTAATTGGCTCTTTCTTTAAAACGTATACTCTTTCATTTCAACACCTAAGAGAAACCTGCAATCTCACCTCAAACATTAGAGGATGGATGTTCCTACTGCACAAGGTCTTGTCTTTGAATTACGGTGTGGGTTGCAGGACAGGCCTACAATTATCAAACAAATGCACAGTGGTGCTGCACTCAATAAACAGCCACTTGCTAACAGTCACGAAAGGGAGTGGTAGAACTCTGAAAACCGTGTGCTCACTCATATTTCTGTAATTTTTCTGAAGTTTGATGCACTTCTGTTGGAAGACATTTGTGAAATCTTCAACAAATGCTCAAAAGGTAACAGATGCTAAAAACGACGGATGCTATGATCTCAACCTCTTTGAAAATACTGACAGCACCAAGTCTGCAAGAGCCCTGCGTTTGCTTTCAAATGACATGAAAGCAGAAATCATTGTATTGTGGTATTGTGTTAATTTTTATGATTATTTACATACAATTATCATCATCATTTACTTTTGGCTGCTACCATCAGGGGTCGCCACAGCGGATCAACCTTCCTCATCTCCTCCTGTCCTCTGCATCTCGCTCTCACACCAACCACCTGCATGTTCTCTCACCACATCCATAAACCTCCTCTTTGGCCTTCCTCTTTTCCTCTTGCCTGGCAGTTCCATCCTCAGCATCC
>JAACJT020000030.1:16772262-16793080 GCA_009936485.2 Gymnarchus niloticus | reverse complement strand
CAGTTGTGTATATTTTTTGCTCCTGTAATAAGCAGTGCTATTTCAGCCTCATGATGTAACCTTAAACACAATTCCAATGATAATGATAATATTAAAGTAAAAAAAAGCTCTTGTATCGGAATCTGTATCGGTATCGGCAGTTGTGTATCGGAATCAGATTGGAACAGAAAAAATGCGGATCGGCCCATCACTAGCCTTACCCAGGATATCCGTGCCCACCCCTGTCTTGATATGTTTATCTTTGTGATACGACGGTCAATGCAGTTTAGTGGTAGTAGTACTAATTGCTGGTTAATAACATTTATCTTTCTGTCTGCTGGCTTGACTTAGCATGGCTTCTAACTGGCATTTCTGTTCATGCTTTCCTGTTTACTCATAAAAAAACAGCCCCTATGGATGCCCACAGCTTGGCACTCACTTTGAAGATCAGAGGACAAACTGAAGAGCCATATTTCTCCTCTCAGATTCAGCTAGGCGCTGGTGGTCACCTGTTATATTAGAAGAAGACCAAGATACAGGAGCACGCACACACACACACACACACACACACACACACACACACACACACACACACACACACACACACACACACACACACACCTTGTTAATGTCAAAGCAGATGCCAATGTTCAGGGTCATTTTAAACTTATGAAAACCTCAATCGGGCTTCAGGAATGGTAACGTGGTTGAGCATGACTTGGGAGTTAAGTAGTCATCTTGTTTGGATTTATTTAAGTTGGTTATTTATGTATGATGTTTATCATTCCCGATAGATCGCATAGAACACTGTTAACTTCTGGAAATTAAATGGAAGTATAGAAGGCAAGGCCAATGTTATGATCAGCTGGTTCTCTACCTGTATATAGATGCTTGTAATCTAGAACCCAACAATAAATTGAGGCCGTTGTTCTGTACTACTGGGAAATCATTTCAAGGAGTACCTTAGGCTTTATTTGCCTAATTTTGTAAGAGGGCATATGTTGCTCCTCACAATGCATTTATCTGCATTGTGATTGCCTTAGTCACGGTGATCACTGCATAATATGATACAAATTGCAAGGTGGAAGTAATTTGGATTCTTCCTTACACTTAGCAGGCTTGCAAATTTAATTCTGCCCGTAGTGAACTATTAATAAATTCTGAGGCCAAGAGATGCTGCATAGACCCGTGATGCTTTAGAGAAGGCCTTGCAAAAAACCTAACTATTAGCTTATAAGTGGCAGCAGGCAAGGTAAAAAAAAAAAAAAACTATCATGTACACAGTGGTGCACACTGAAAGCTCTGAGCAAGAGGAACTAGAGAGCCCTTGTATTCCTGAAGAGCTTTTTCTTGCCTCAGGGCACCACTGCAGTATGATATAGGTCACATCAGGCTGATTGAGGTCTTCATTTGAGTGCCAGACCACATATACTAGGAGTAGTGGCTTGTTCTCCAGGTGGAAGAGAGTCTTTATTTTATTTTTTTTCTTTTCATGGAGCATGGGTAATACTTTACCTGCCACTCAGCTCTGCTGTCCGTGGTACTGAACCTGGGCTTGCTCGCCTGCAGAAATGTCCTTACCGCGAATGGCAGCTCACTGCAGCTGTCTGTGCTCTGTACTGAGTCGCAGTAAAGTGAGTGAGTCGCATCGCAGGTACTGCAATAACCAGGGAAGACAGGAAATGCAGCAAACCGTATCAGGGATGGGCACATGACTCAGTCTGGCCGTAGTTGCTTAGCCCACGCTTTTATCTGAAGGATTGTATCTTTTTTTTATCTTTTTTAACACAGCCGAGTACCTTGCTGTATGTTTCTAAAGAAACTTTTGAGGTTATGTCCTCATCAGAGATGCAAAGGGCTCCCCTGCAAGCGGGACCACCACCTCCGATGTCACGGTGCTAGCCTCGTTTGTTTTCCATTACAAAGACTTGATTATTCATCATAAGAAAGAAGGTGTTTCTGTGTCTCAGTCTTGGCTCCGTGAAGGAGTCGGAGGTTAATTCTGCAGTAGCCGAAAGACAGGATGAAAGTTCTTTGTGGGGAACATCTGCTAGCTCGAACTCCGTTCCACCCATTTGGCCTGCAGTGCGAATTTTAATAAGATAATGGAACGCATGAGCAACTGAAATCAATGGAGAGCGACAGGGCATTAGAAGCATAACAGAACATGTTTGGGTGGTGCGTGAGTAATGCTACTCCCTGTATAATCTGCCCGTCGCGCCACCCTTCTGTGCTGTGTGGGGCTGTGGCTCCGGCAAGGGCATATCTGATGGCGGATCGATGTCATCAAGGGTAATTTATTCAGCCGGAGCGTTGACTAACAGCACTCGCATTGAGCGCGGAGGTTTGGTGTGGTGTGAAAACATGAGTCGCAACGAGGGACTGGGTTTCCACATGTATTTTTTTGGCTTCACAGCAGAATTAATTATTTGAGGGGAGGTAGAGGCTGGTCCAAATGAGACCATTTCCACAAGACATCATGTGAATAACCAGTAAAGAAAAAGATAAGAATAACTGCATCTCAACCTACCATCACAATGCTCTAACCTGAATACATAATAATCCAGCAATTCTCTGTCAATGCTCATGGAAGTTTCAGTCTGCTGATCAGGAAGAAGAATTGGCTTAATCATTTGCTTTTATTTTTGAAGTTTGGCAGATCTGGCCGAGGGACTAAGCAGATGGCGTCATAAATGTGCTGTGGGCCCTTATGGCCAGGTAGACTAATGAATACTATAGAGAGTTAGTCAAACTTTGCTGGCTTGGGTTCCTTTAGTATTCTCCTTGTTTCCCCTGTCTCCTCTGTAGTATTTTGCTTAATGGCTATGGACCATCACTTTACAAGTAAGCAGTGAATCTAAGTCGCTCTGCATACCAGCACAGAGAACCATCAACTGACGAGACGCTGAGTATTTGGCAACAGTTCAGCGAGGTGATGATTACCACCCTGGCAGCAATTTTGCTGGGGCATTGGGTTTATTGTGTCTACTTTTTCAGATAAGCCTTTGGATATTTAATCACCAGTATGAGCCAGGAACCTGGATAAGGTCTTCAACTGAAATATGAGAATCTACTTTATCGCAGCCTCTTGTCTAGAGGAAAAAAAAAAAAAAAAAAAAAAACACCTTTCCTGAGATTCTGTGATCCCTGTAATCATTCATTGCTTCAAGGATGATTTCCAGTTCCAAGCCTAGCATTGCCCTAAAAATGTTATTCAGGAAGGAATGGGAAATTTTTAATATTAATTCACATATAAAATGCATTCAGACATAAGGATGTTGGTCAGTCAGGGTGAGTGATGAGTGCATTAACATTTTGCTGAATTTTAAAAAAGTTGAAGAAAAACCTTGGATTGGTTAAATATCCTTTCTCATTCCCTCCACGAGAATCCCTTTGTATATGAAGCTGCATCAATATGAAAAATGTCTCACATTGCATTGCCTGCAGATGATAATGTATTACGGTGCCCCATTTAGTGGGAGGAGATCTTCATCTGCTGAATTCCTGTGGTACGAGTTAAGTCCTGCTTTCCTTGTAGTGTTTTCCTCCTTTTTCACGGTGCAAAGGCAGCTTTTCTTTAGGGATGGCGCATATATCACAAGAGCAAGGGCTCTCTTTGGACAAAAGCCCACCATAAACAATCCCCGGGGAGCTGTCCGGCAGAGCCATCAGCCGCGAAAGCTGTCCTTTACGGCCACGGGTTTCCGTGCTGTCAGCCGGCATCGCCTTGCACCTCCAGCCTCTTTCATTCTGATCACTAGCCCTGTCAGGGTTTATCGGAGGACAACTGGGAATGCCTAGTCCGGCCAGAGAGAAAATACTACAGTGCGTATGGGGAGAAGACTGTGTTTTCTCTGCTCGTCCCTGCCCTAAATTGTACATTACGAGCCAATAAGAAAAGAACATCAGAATCGAAAACAAATACCTGACAGCAAGTGCCTATAATGCAGGTTTCAGATATGCAGAGTACTGGAAGAAGAGGCAGTGGGCTTAGTGTGGTGAATGTAAATCCTCGAATTTATTAGGCTTGAGAAGAAGCCTCATCAGCAGTGATAATGGGGGAGATGTTGTTATCCGAAGGTCCTGCCATATGTCTAACTTCATTACAGAGCGAGGATAGGCAGGAGGTAATTGCAACTCAAAAAGGCAGCTCAGGTAGCCGCAGATGTAATGCTTAATAAATGTATTCTCCTCATTACCGCTCTGAGCCTCTATATTCTCAAGGCCACAATGACAAATTTGTATGCCCGCCCACGGCTACCTATCCATGGATGGAGACTAAATGCACTGTGGCCCAACTCTAGTTTGAACCAACAGCAACATAAACCTCCATCCATGAGACTAGTTCATTCAGATAAATTTTCAAAAGACCCATGATGTCTGTAGGCCTCAGAAGATATTGCTTACAAAGTCACGAAGAGCTTCATCAATGCGTCCAGTGCAGGGTCACAGTAAGACTGAGTTAGACTTAATTTTTCATCCTTAATTTAATGGGATCAGAAGTTCAAGACTGAGTATTGACCTCAGTTGACTTTTTAATTTTAATTTTGGTATGTTGTTTTTTACCACTAAACATTTTAATATAGAATAGAATAGAAACATGTATAAAAGTGTATTCTGTTTCTATATTTTGTTCAGAATGACTAAATTATTACTAATATTAATGCTACTAGTATTGCTAAATTATTAAACATTTTAAAAATGTAGTATTCGCTCACCATATATGTTAAAATGCATTCATACAGTCTGCTGCTTTAAAATACTAAAACACAAATATACAGCAGGTAGGCAGCCTGAGATGGGCTTCATTTTGTAAATCCCTGACTTCTCCACCCTTTACCAGAACGCCACGCCGGTCCATCTCAGACTCCATTAACAGCTATTATAAAACTTACTTCCACGGAGAGTGACAAAAAAACCATCCATTTATATTTGCTGGAAAAACATGACATCTGCATTTTTTTCCATTTGCTTATTCACTGTATGAAGCGAACTGCAAAATATTGGTATTGTTCCATATATTTGTCAGTTATTGCTTTCATGTTTCAGTATGTAATCAGACCTAACATTGCACCAGTGTGGCACTTGCTAAATGGGGTATGTGTTGTGATGTTTAGTTACTTGACCATCATTGATCACATGGGGTATGGGATTACAGCAATTTCCCTTAAGCAACTGTTATTTTTCTCTACCTCTAATGGGTGTCTGCCACCCACAACTACCACAGCAAACAACAACAGGGATGTAGACAGCACAATTGTGCTCATATTACGATTAATGAGCCTTAAGATTTCAGCACTTCAGGCTTAAATATCACCCTCAATGACTAGCACAGGAAAACGTATTGTTTATCGGCAACGTGAAACCATTTCCAGGGCACTCATGATGTTTTTCTTTCTGTTTTGTTTCCTCAAATTTTGCTTAATTGAAAATTTAGATAGTATAATGTTAACCTCCAGTTCTGCATGGAATGTTGAGCAACTTAAGCCTTGGGACAGATGGAACTCAGGAAGCAGCCCTTGGGATGGATAATTACTGAAAAATCTTTTTAAGACCTCAGTTTCTCATTGCACAAGCTAGAAGGTGTGGTGATATTTAACTTCTTTTTAATGTATTTTTAGATCCTTCTTCAGGTAAGGTAATTGTTTGCTAGTAAACACGTTTTATATCTGTTCAATATGGTGCCTAGGATGCACCGTGATTTAATCATTTCACAGTGTTTTTTGATTATCGCCTGGTAGCCTCAGCCTACGGGTGGGTGGTCTGTTGTTCTGTTGTAGAATTCTGTGGTACAGAGCTGAATTTATAGCTCTTTCAAAGGCATGTCATCCACCCTTGAACTATGACACTATCTCCATATAGAGTGATAAGTGAGATAGAATTCCTACTGAGGAATCTTTTGTTTGGTTAGGACCCACCGTAATCGGACCTTGTCAACAAAGATGTTCTGTTTTGACATTTTTCCAGAGCTCTTGAGGACCATGAAGGTATTACTTCTCAAACTTAAGACAAGCACTCATATTCTCCTTAGTGAGCATTCGTTTTCACATTTCCTCATGTCTTCCCTGAACCAGAGCTTTTTTTATGCTAAAATCTTCCATAGCCTGCTCAACCACCAAGTCTCAGCCCCCACTTGCACCCACTGGCAAGAATAGGGTGTGATTGCAGAATGCGTGCATGCGTGTCCTTTCAGCTGAAGAAGCAAGGAGAGCAGGATCACAGACAGCTTGACTTGATAGTTTCCCCTTTTCCCCTTCAGGTACAACAGAATGCAAACCAGGGCTCTAAAAGAATACATGATCTGAATTTGTGCTCGCTGCCTTCTGCACATCTTTCAGGCTGGGTTTATGCCACGTGATATTTACCCTGGTTTTAGCTCAGATTCACAATCATGGCAGGTCTCTGTCAGATTGTCCTACCCTGCCAGTTTTGCGAAAGTCAGACTTGCTGGCACAGACAATCACGTAGTGTATGATGGGCACAGACAGTAGTATCTGGCCTCCTGACCGTGGCTCAGACGAGTCATAGAATTTCAAACATGTTTGAATTTCATGACTGGAGATGGGAGCAAATCTGCTAGGGTTGTGTAGTGTGTGACCCCCAACACATCAAAAATCTGCACAGATCTGTTCTTAAGTGTAAACCACCTAATCTTATAAGACTTAAAAAGTCATGTAGTGGAGAGGCAACCTTATATACACTCGGATCTTATTTCTGAAGGTGAGTTTTGGGGATTTGTCTTTCGTTCTGAGGTACAATTTCAGCATCGCAGTCAGTTGACTTTGTATACTGCTCACGCAGCTTTCGGAGCTGGCAATAAATACACTGGAACCGTGGGAGGTGATGGGTTGGAAGTATGTCTTAAAGGGCATGAGTGAGGTGGAGGATAACCGGCTCAACAAAAGACTGCAAGCTGTGTAACAAAATCAATGAGTGTCCCTTTAAAAAAACCAACATTAAAAAAAAAAAACAGCTGAAGAAACCCAAAACACGAAGAAACAGGAGTTTGAATCCAACTCATAAAAATTTCAGCCTTATCCCCAGATGCTTGTAAAAGTTAAAAAGGTCAAAAGTCCCATTAGGGTCACCTGGAATTTGTTACATGATTTGTTAGGCACAGAGGTTGTGATCGATTGCTTGGAGATCCATCAGCTCACTCTAACTCTGTGGAGTGGTTCTGGATTTCCAGAGAAACCTTAATCGCTTCACTGCTTTACATTTTTATGCATCCACTTTGAACTAGAGCAACTTAAAAAAAAATCATGTATTAATACTTAATTTCACTTGCCATATTAGCTACTCAGTTTGCTTGAAATAGTTTTGCTCTTCAAAAATCTTATGTCATACATTGAAATATAGTCTTGTTCTAATTAAACGTGAACATGAAAATTTCATTAGGAATTTAGGTGAAGATTTTTATTGTTGAAGACTTCATACTTTGTCAACTTGATTTTAATGTGTTTTCGCCAGTGGGTGTTTGATATTTCATTCTCTTTGTCTTTGATGCGACTCAGGAAGTAAAGAAATGTTGCGTAAAATATCAGAAGTTATTTGCCTAATGGGTGTGTGTGTTTTTTTTTTTTTTTTTTTCCTTTGTCAACTGATGTACAGTTATTTGGAACAGGGTGATTTTCGCACAAGACTTTAACTTGTCAATAAATTTGTTACTCGTCTGCATGAATTGCGCAAATGTGCTCAAAATGTTAATTCCAATATGACAACCCATCCAGTTAGTAATAGCGGTGGGGTGTGGCTCTGCAGGTTAGGAGGTTGTGTCCAGTATGTCGTTGGTGCGAATCCCTCAGCTGGCAGAGTGACCATATCATCATTGGGCCCTTGACAGAGGCCAGTAAACCCCAAATACTGCTACAGTAGTGCAATTTAAATGACTGACCCTGTGCATGTATGTCTTATGGAGAGCAGGATGGGATATGTGAAAACTAAATTCCTGTATACCTGTACTTTTATTTGTTGGAATGGCCAAGTCATTTCTTTAATGTTCATTTTTAGCACAGAAAGATACCTTGAAACCAGGCTGGAATGAAAAACCCTAAGCATCTGGAAACCATGGTTGAAGCCAGTAGAGCAAAAAGTCCCAGATCACTAGCATTGTTGCAAAAATGTGATCAGTGTAAGATTTTAGTTACAAGATGTACCTTTATGAACAGAAATTCATTATTTTCTTCTTTGTTGTTCAGGACAAAAAGAACAACTGACAAACCACATCGTACTTTAATGATGTACTATGTGTTTTGCATGATAAAATAGATGTGCATTTAAAACAGAGAATGCTGGTAGTTGATTGCAGTCCAGACAAACCTTTAAGCGCTTCTTGCCTTAAATAGTCCCTTAATCAGACCTGCGAGTCGTGCAAATTTTGGTATCCTTCCTGTTTGTAACCTTGGTGTGCAGAATTGGCCTCATAACCCTTTTTCCATAACATCAGCTCCTGACACCACACCCTATGGAAGTCAGTTGCACATCTGCTATGGACCGCGTGACACGGAGAAGGAATGGGCAGCTCACAGCCTGACATGCATGATGGAGAATCTTGCTCCAGCGACGGGTTGGGGGGACCGCCGCGTTCCCATTAATGGCTCTCCCCAGTCCCTCCAAGAGCCATTCCTGGACTTGCCCCCAAAGGCAGGAGTTTGACAGAGACGGATAGGATGATCCAACACTGTGGCCAGATGGAGCTGGCGGCTATCTTCTGGATGCCATGAGGGTGTTTGGATGGCAAGTGTGCTGCCTGCCTGACACTTCGAGCAACAGGCTCCGGTCCACAGGTGTTTCTCCTCTCCTGGTTCTGAGGAGCTAGATGTTTCCAGAAATATCCCATAGGTCTGAAACTCTGAAACGCCATTCAATGTACTCACTTCAGTCATTCGTGCGAAACGCGCTCGTTTATTTATTTATTTTTCTGCTGAAAATGCATCCCTCGTACACACCAGCAGCGTGACAGGTTCTCCCATAACCTAAAACCCAACAGGAGAAATGCTAGCAGGGCATTTTACTATGTCACCTCCACGAAAAAACTCTTTAATTCCTCACACTTGCCTCTTGTTAACAAACGCAACAGACAGTATAATGGGAATGACATTCACGAGGCACTGCCTCCAAACCGAATCTATTTTAACTGATCTTACATAATAATTAAGAGAACAGGTCTTCCTTGTGATGACCTGTTTATAAAGTTGTTTTAGTTCGTAAATCTGTTGTAGGAGAAACCCAGCTCCACGGTGTTATGTATTGTTTTATACTGAATGCTGTGTTTTTGTATTTTTATACAGGCTGCTGAGTTGCTTTTAACCAAATTGAAAGCAGCATTAGGGGGATTTTGCTGTACTTCAAGGCTCTTCTTTCATGAACTGAAACACCTTTTACTCACATGTACATTAACTGTCATAGCACATAAACATAATGTGAGCCAATTTAAAGATTGTTTAGGAAATGAGAGCATAATTTTGTAATTATTGATGTCGCTAAATTGCCTGTACGTGTGTGAGTGTACCATGTTTATAACATGTTGTAGGGACAAAATGTCTTTCGGAGGTAATAAAAACCTGACATTTTTACCTTGAGGGGACATTTGTCATGTCCCCATAAGGGGTATACTCAATTTTATAAATTCAAATCAAAAAACCAAAAGAGTCAAAAGTCTTTCAATTCAATTCAATCATTATTTATATAGCACCATTAACGAGAAGCTCTGTCACAAAGCGCAAAGTCTTGTGTTTTGTTAGGTTGCTTAAAGTTAAGGTTAGGGTTGTCATAATTAGGATTAGGGTTAGACCCATAGAAATGAATGGAAGGTCCCCACAAGGTTACAAATACAAATGCGTGTGTGTGTGTGTGTGTGTGTGTGTGTTCGTGTGTGTGTGTGTGTGTGTGGATATGTGTGCACGCACATGCACAGCGAGGGGCTGGTATCCAGTCTAGGCCCAGTCATGTTCTGCCTGAAAAAGGCCGTCATGTGACCCTGACCTGGATAAACTGGTAGAAGGTGGATGGATGGATGGATGGATGGATGGATGGATAAGTTGAGCAGAGCAGAGGAAAAATCTGGGTTTCACTAATGATGTTAAGGATAATGCTTGTCTAATTATAGGTTGTACTAATGACTATAATCTTAAAATATGCTTAGAATTGATGGCAGTGTAAGTAATTTTAATTCTGGGGATTGAATTTAATGCATTAGCATACATATCTGTAGTGTTTATTTATTATGCTAATTTACTTCTAGATCGGTTATTTTTTCATGAAGTATTTTTCTCTTGTTTTCACATAGGATAAACACTATTAGACTTGGAAGTTGTTCACTATAAATCAGGGATGTGGCTCTTATTCTGAGCTGAGTGACATCGCAGGGCCTCCTGACAGCCATCTGCGGTACATTTTACTGTTCCCATGAAGACATTGTGTTTATCAAAGCTACTCTGACTGATTCCAAATGTCTCTCAGACCATACGGTATATAAATAAGTGGATAAGTGAGGTTGGAGGATGGACTCAGATCTCCCATGAACTTCAGAACTATAGTCTCACTAAGTCTAGGTGTACGTAATATTCATTTTTGAATGTACAGTACTTATGACCCAGGTTAGTTTATTAACTTGAAATCGATCTATAAATCTGATGTAAACAATTACATTCTTCAAAAACCAGTATATAAAGTAAATAACAGTCTGTGGCATTTTAAATTACCTGAGCCAAAAATTAATTCATATTCTGTACATGGAAAAAAGATTTTTTTTTTAAGTACTTGCACTCCTGGCCAGAATGGCCATTCTTGTCCCCAGATCTCTATTTTCTTAAGACATGTCTTTTTCAGATATCACTACTCTTGTTTATTTGCTTTAAAACTGCCCTGATTGAATGTTTACTTTCGTGACTCTCGGGTCCAGCAGGAGAATAACAAAGACAGACTTTATTCAAAGAGAAACCTTTGTCCTCGGCTGATAAATGAAGCCTAGGGCTGCATTCGGCTTGGGGAGGTGACCGGTCTCTTCTTTTCTTTGTGTTGCTCCACGTGGGGAGCAAGCCCTGTCTGATGCACACGTCATTGAAATGGAAGACAGACTTTGATGCTGGACCCCAGTCACATGACATGAAAAGCCATGAGCATGAGGAATTGAACTAGTCTCCATGTAAAACAACTTGGTGCGCAACCTGATTTCACTTGCAGGAGCCCTATGGTTACATGCAAATGTTATATACCACGGACAACCCACTCCTCTGTCAATCAAGCTTCTGCATGCTGGAAGTGTCGACATTAAAGCTTTCTGCACTAGTGGGAAGGCAGCGGGGGGGGCATTTAGTTAAGATTATCAGCCTTTGTTTTCATGAGTCGTTGATTGTTCTGAGAAACCCACACTGGAGATGGGAATCCTGATGTCTTAATCAAAATGAGTGACAGACCTGTACCCCTGGATCTTTGTCAGAATCCCTCCAATAACCAGGGCCTTGTCCTTCTTCAGAAAAATGTGTGTCAAAATTACAAGTGGGCAGGCAGAGCTCAGCAGTGCTAAATGCACTCCAGTATTGTGAAGTTGAAAATAGCTTTGAGTCATACATTTAGAGAGGTGGTGCCTGAAATCATACAGACTGCTTCAATTTATCAAGATCTAGAAATAAAAACAGTTGGAAAAAAATGAAATAACTTCTATGTAGTATACTACAGTTGAACAGCACCATATACATAGACAATGATGAAAATTTCAATTTTATTAAAAAAAATAAGAAACCTTTTGTGAATTGTAACATTTCAATCAAGTCTAATTGATAGAGTTTTATAGTGGATATTTGCTCATGGAGTACACTGGAAATTTTACCTTATCAATACTGAAATTTTACAATGCAATAACTGAAAGCATTTTCTGAAGTGCTTTTTTCCATCTGAGTTTATGTTTAGTGACTCTATATTTTTAACGTCATATACAGGCAGTTTTTTGGCGCAATTCAGGGAGCTCAAGGGTACAACAGCATACCCCTTCAAAGGAGATTTAACAGGAACCTAAACTCAAAGTGTATGTGATGACCTATTAAGAAGTATGTTCATTCATAGGCTTTATTTAGAAAGCAGTGGTTTTATTTAATAAAAAAGTTTTTTTTTTTTTTTTTTTAGAAAGACACCATTTAGTTATTTTTACAGTTTGACGCAAGACATGGAATGTCTCTATTGTAAAAGAATAGCTGATGAAGAAAGATGTGCAATCCCATTCCAGATTAAAAATACAATCCTTGAAGGATAACTGGCCTTGTCTTAAAAAAACCTGCCTGCTACGTGTACTGCACACTGTGCGGTGTTTTGTAATACTGGATTGGAGGGTTGAATCAGAAAATGCGTTCTATGATTTATTAAAATAATAATGTCTCATTAAAGCTGGCACATGTGAGAGTATTTGAAAATGAGATTTGCCATGGTAATAAATACAGGCATCACATAGTGAGTCTTGAAAATGTTCATTAAAAAAGACATGGGTCTAAATCGGACTGTTCTGTGTAATGATTCCTTCTTCATTGGGGTATAATTTTTCTTTGTTAAAATTAGAAAAAACATTCAAATGCTCACCTCACTGCACTTAACTGTGGTCGTTGGATGCCTACAGCCATCAAGTGGCACTTGAAAATTTATAGTATGGTCTAAACTGGGTTGATGCTTGGCTTGAGTAATCAACTCTTGAGTACAGTTGTCCACTCGCATGTCCTGAAATTTCCCAGCCTCCATTTGCTTCTACTATGCAAAAAGGAGAATAGTCAAGAGACAAAATGAAATGAATTACCCAATAGCCTAATTACGTCGGAGATGTCAGGATGTAAACAAAAGTTACATAAAAGTAGAAAAGTATGTGAATATCATTCACATATTCCTTTGTTTGTGTATTTAATGCTTTGTGTTTGCTAGTCTGGCAGTTTGCCAAATGGTTATCATTGAATGGGTGAGTAATGGTGTCCGACATTGTGTCAACATTTATTTTCTTTGACAGTACGTTATCGTAATCGAAGGCCACTGCTAACCTACCTGCCAAGTCATATGTTATGTCAACCTGATCATTAGCAGAGGCACAATCTTCATGTTGAAATAAATGCATGCAATTCGTTTGACTGTCGCTTTTTTCTTTTTTAAGATTACTGGCCAAACCTGCTCACTGTTGCAAAACAGGAGAGCTCCCTCACAGGTCGATGAAGCCACCGCATGCAATGCTTGTTTCGTCATTGCCGTTGTTTTCTAGAATACCCTTCGTCCTCTACTAAAAGGGTAAATCTTTGTAGAGGTACTGTAATAAAGCTTTGGGTAGAACAGCCACGGTAATTTAACTAAAACAAAGCAGTGAACAAGACTACAGGAAGCAGGAAACACAAAGACTGTGGTTGAGAGGATTGGGAGTTTGCTCAGCCCGGAATACATGAGAGATTGCAGAGGATCCTGCGGGATGGAGGATGGCGTTTACTTGTTTTTCAGTCCCACCGGTTAATTATGCAAGACTTCTGAAAGGCATTGGGGTCACCATGCTTCCTCCCACAGGGATGAGGAGTTTTTAGAGAGTGATTGAAGCAGGAATGTTTCTGTTTAAATTACTGGTTAGGTTTCTACAGACCACGGACACTGTTTGTCAAATGACTCACTTGCTGACTGTAGAAAAGGTTGTCTATCAATAAAAGGGACCTGTTTCACTAATAAAACTGTCCAGATTGCTCTGTGAATATCTCATTCCTTAAAGTTGCTTGCGCATGTGAAATGTATATACTAGGACATATATTACCAAATATGTCTCTGACCTGTATGAGAGTTTGTGTTGGATGGATGCACTGTGCTGTCAGCTAGGAGATCAATGCAGAAGACATTCTGACTGGCTCATCAGCTGTCTAGAAAATATGAAAAACTAACAGGTATAAATAAAGCTCAAGTTACTAGCTCAAAATCACTTCAACATGTCTTCTCTTTTATTAATAATTTTTCCATCTATCTAAGAGTTATCTTGCCCATGGCCAGAGGGACCCTGGAGCACATTTCAGGCACAACACTGAGGCAAACCTTGATAGCATGCCAGTCCATCACAGGGCGCACACACACTCATAGTCATATACTGTGGGCAATTTAGACACACAAGTTACCTAACTGAACATGTTTATAGGTAAAAACCCTCATGATACAGGGGGAACTCCACACACACACACACAGAAACTGAGATTCAAATCCCCAGCCCTGGAGATGTGAGGCAAAGTGTTACCCACTGAGCCACCCCTGTTTTGCTTATGATGTTTACTTTTTTTCAAGGCTTAGCTTTAAATATTAGTTGTAACACATAATATTTTAAGTCTAAAATTTTATTCAAGTACATAAAGGATATCTAACAGTGGTTTGAGCCTGTACCATGTTCTGTCATTATCTAAATCCAGTTATGGCTTTTGTTTATGGGTAGTCAAAATGCTTTGCACAGCTTTCAGTCTTATGTTAGACAGAAGTTCCCTAAGGAACATGACTGATTATATTACTGCAAAAATGCATGGGGCTCGTTTAAAATGTCAGTCGTTGCATTTCTGTAAAACGACTGTGGACCGGCAAACAGTTGGCTGTGAGATGGGCATGATTTCACAGGCAAGTGCGTTTATAATATAATAATCTAATACATAACCAAAACTGTTGTATACGATTTTAACAAGAGCAAAACGCCAAAGTCGTTAATTCACACAAGTGTTTGAATTATTATTACCATCTTCCTCAATTTCTCTTTAAATAAACAGACTACTCAGTGAGTTGAGAGGGCATTATAAAAGCCAGTGAGACGTTTCAAGATAAACTGAAATATGTCTTTTGACTGCATAGGGAAAACACAGCCGTCACATTGTAGGCAGCCTCCCAGAAACCTTGATGTGAAGTGGTGGCAAAATAAATCGAATCATCATATCATGTAAGTCTCTCTGAGATGAAAACCATACTCCAAGAAAAAAAAAAAATATATATATACATATATATATAAAAATGTATTAATGCATTTAACAATTAGCCAGCCCATAACAATTTACTAGACTGTATAGCCAAATCTGAGCTTCTCGCAGGGGATTCAGCGCTTAGAAATATCGTCTTGCTCTGCGTGTTAGTGTGTGTGTGGCATTTCGTCCAGGGTGTACCCCAGTCTAGTACCCCCTCACAATCCAGACCAAAATAAGAGGTTAGAAGATATATAGATGAACTTGTGCAGATTAGTTTGGTCACCTGGTCGACCCCGGCACATTTCCAACCAAAAGAACCACGCTGTGTTCTGTGTAGGTGGTACAACATGCTTGACAGTGTAGAGAAGAGGAGAGTCCCCCTTTGACATTTCTCCCGCGTCGGACCTGACCTTTTCTTGCCATTTAGCCTGTCCTTCTGCCTTCTGGTTTAAAACGAGATCATATTAGCCAGTCTATATTGGGTCTATATTATCCCAACCTGGCAACCCCGAACCCCCTCCTCAGTTTGTCTTATTCATTTTTGAGAGTGAAACTCCAAGCCAGAAGCAGCATGAATTCAACTCGCTAAAAAGCGTTGTGCGTACACTGAATATTAAGAATATTTTAATTTGTTTATTCAGTTATATTGACAAAATGGGTGAAACAATTCTGCCTTCTTAACTGCACCATGGGGGGCTGAGCAGGTGAATAGCATCGATGGTGACGGTGGCATCTCAGGGATGATGACAGGCAAACTTACGTTCCTGTCATCGCTCCCGTGGCCTGTGTATATATTATGGCTGTTGGAGATCCTCACGCTTTTACCGAGTGGGTTTATATTTTTATACACGCACCTAAACTCAGTATAGCGTCACGGTGCTTTTTTATCTCCAGCGCAGAATCGTCTCATTGATTTACATCAGCAGACGTCACGCAGCAATGCTTGCCATGCCAAGTTCAAGATAATATTAACTTTTCCCCTTGTTATACTTGAGAATGACGTTTCTTTTTATCAATTAAGGTTTGTTAGCTCTGCCAGTAAAGTCACACTTTGGAAAATGGCAGTGATGGGGTTCCTGACAAGACAGTTAATCATGGCTCCTGTAGAAATATGGCAAATTAGCTGGAGACAGAACTAGGCCCCTAAGACTTGAAGGAACCACTTTGACCAAAAAGTCTAACTTTTACGCAAGCTCTTTATTAGTTGTTTTCTGTTGTAAAAGGAGAATTCATTATACTTTAGTGGGGCTTTAGACTACTAATTTATGAGCCCTGAATACCAGCATTGTTTTTTTATTAATCATTTTATAATTACCACCTACCAAGTTCAGTCGTGCACATTTTATGCTTCTTAGAACTATGCAGTTAGGGGCATATGACGTTAAAGTCTTTTGCCTCACATGTTTAAGGGCATTGACAAAACTAAGTGTGACATTTAAAGGCCTTTGTTCACTTGGATGAAAATATTGTATTGCCTTAGGGTGAGCTCCCAGTGTGCACTGGGGTTTGTACAGTACATAGTTATATTGTGTGTACTTATGTGTTTGTTATTGTTACAATTGTACTGTAGAAATGCAGTGTGTGTTTGTAATTAGTAGTAGAGTAACCTGTGTTGTATTGCAAACCCTTCTGTGTGTCTCAACGCTGGTCGATTGGTGTGGAAGTGTGTCTCTCCTGTGTTTGCGTTGTTCGGGGAATCAGCGTGATTGTGTGTGCCTGCTTTAAATTGCCAATTGGCTTAATTAAAAGCTTCTTTTTAAAACGAAGATGTCTCTGACCACTACATCACTTGGGAGTTGCCACAATATTTATCAGTAAAAATTCAGTGACCTGTTACTAACCATTGATTACTGCCTATGGGGAAATGTAAAAAAGACACTGATGATCAACGTTTCTACAGTATTCCTATTTTGACGCACCAATGTAGATTTTTCTGCCATGGTGTACATTCCTAGTAAACACAAGGCCATAAATGTCTATTAGGAAAGTCAAGAAAACAGAAGTGAGCCAATTTAAAACTGTTAAGGGTTTCTGCTGGAGTTGTGCTTTTCAAAAAGAGGATCCGTTTTGCTAAGATAGCACAGGAATATTAAGGAATAAACTAGTTGCAATAAAAAAACAATGCACTGAAGTATGTCGAGGTCATATTTTGCTGTTGAGAGGCACCAGTCATGTAAAGTTTCTAACAGACCGTGCTCAGTTTTCAGTTTTGGCTCCAACTTTTCATAAAAGAATTATTTTATCATCGGATGTTAGTGGAATTTTATGACAGTAGTTCTGCAGTGAGCAAAGGTGAAGTTCAGTACATGGGCTTCATTAGGTGGGTCTCACATATGAATGTGTGGGAGGGAAGCCAACAGTCTCTTCATCCATGTTTAATCTGACTCCTCATTGTTTGTCAAATTTTAAAGTAGTAAGGTTTATTGATTTGTCAAAATATATGCAACGTTTATCAACATACAGTATCTTATATATTCTGTTGGAAAATGGCAGAATTATATTAATTATTCTTTAGCATATACAGTATTGTACTTGGTTTTTGACAAATTGCTAATTTCCTTATCAGAGGACAATGAGGCTTCAAAACCCTTGGTGGTTGGGAGTATCCCAAGCTAAACAATCAATTCTGGTGTTAAATGAGTCTTTCAAACTTGTAGAGGGTGGGAGTATCCCGAGCTACAGTTGGTAGTTTGAGATACTTGTACTCATGACAGGTTTTGAGGCCTTAGTTGTCCCATCATTAAGGACAGGCATAACATCTAGTATAGTAGATATGGCAATTTATCAGGCATGAGTGTATCTCCATGGCGATGCTTTAACAGACACAATGTGATGTGGGGATTTCACAAAGGAACAGATTTATTTACATAGTTGTCCTTTCGATTTAGATTTTTTTTTGTTTAGATGGTAAATGGGTTGTGGGTTGGGCAAAGTGAACCAATGAAAAAGAGATCTGTGAAAAGAATTGTATAAATATATGCAGGACTGAGGCAATGGGAGATATTTACATGGTTTGGGACTGACATTGTTTTTGAGGTTGCTGGGATGACATTAAACAGAGTATAATTTATAAATATCAGGGACAACAAGGGTCAGTTGGGAGCCAAAGCCTGGACTTTCCATCCTGCAGCTTGAGCCTCCTCACCCTCATCAGGATTGCAGGAACTTTATGAGCATCCCAGAGTCCTTCATTCCTGTGGTTCAAATGCAACTGGAGCCAGGAAACGCACAAATGGCTTGTCAGAAGGCTCCTCTGTCTTGTTTGATGTCAGCAATCTTGCTGTCGTGTTTTGCTTAACGCTGGGGGGGGGGGTGATGTCTTCCAGGTGAGCACCTACGCATCTGTCCGCAGGGCTACACCTGCTGCACCTCGGAAATGGAGGACACCATGAGTCAGCAGAGCAAGATGGAGTTTGAGAACTTGGTTGACGAGACAAGTTATGACCTGAGGAGTGTCTTCGTATCCAGGCATAAAAAGTTTGACGGTAAGGCAGGTTTTCATACATGCTGTTTAAGTCCCATCCTTTATCCATAAAGAGATAATGTCATGTGCTTTTTCAGTGATTCTATAAACATTCCATTATACACTATATTATTTTGCCAAAAATTTTGCACCTGAAAATTGTTTCACGGGGAGGACCTTGTCATCTCTTAAAAGTGCAGAAAAGTCCATGGTTTAAAGGCCGTGCCACTGCTGTGCTTGATACTGTATGTCATTCCTAATAATTATGATTATTACGTATTATAACACAGATTGCTTCATTTTGAATTATTCCCTCCTATTATGCTTGTGTGCAACAATGTTCCTGCTGGCTGTCCTTACATATTTGCCATCTCAGGACACCCAGAGGTTGAGTCACAATGAGATTTTATGAATATCTCATTACCACTGTTCCCTTTCCTGCTGTGATGTTTTCTGGTGAGACAACACTTGTTGAGAAGCAGTTATCATTAGAACGACTTTGTGCCAGACTCGCTGTTGAAGGCAAAGCTAAATGGAGTTCATTACAGGCAGTCGCTCATTCAGAGGAGGGTGAGTGACCCTTTTAATGTGCCGTCCTGATTCAGCCGAGGCTGCTGGGGAGATTGAACATCAATAAGAGCATTGCGATGCTGATAAATCAGTGTCCAAGAAATGCTTTACAGTCATTTTGCTGTAAAAAAAAAAAACAAAAACAAATCACAGCCTGTTTTGAGCTGATATATAGGCCTACAGTGAGGCTTCATAAGTAACTATGTTGGCCTTTATAAATGTATGACGTAGACTTTGGTTAGTTTTGTTAACATTATGTATTGTTGTTTGTTATTATTGGAGCACAGTTTATATATGCAACAAGTAACAAATTGTCCATCTCACAGTTTATTTGTGAAATTGTGATTTTGTTTTAAAGTGAAATGGGCTGAGATTCCTTTTCAGATACTAAGGAGAAGGAATTTTTTTTTCATGTAAAATAACACAAAAGAATGCGAGGCTTTATATATATATATATAGTTTATTACATTTTATAAAGCAGTTGTGGCAGGTTGTGGGGTTTATGTGTGCCAGATGGGTGGGCTAACAATTCAGGCCTTGCACTGGGAAAAACACAATTTTACAAAAAAACCACTTAAAATAAGTAAAACAGAAAATGCAGTAAACCTATTGCCCTAAATATGAAACGACTCAGAAAACTGAAGGCTCAAAATATTAACCAAAGCCTTACTTTTAAACTGGTGGTTTTTGTAAATGTCTGTGTCCATGGCCACAGGCCCAGTGATCAATCGCGGTGGCAACGTGGAATCTCTGTACCACCCACTGGCTTGGACCGTTCCAAGATAAGTCCTTGTTTTTCTTGTAGAGTATAGTTTGCCCCGCTGAAAGGCAGAGCAGTGAGAGTAATTACCCACAACGGTGTGCTGTCCGTGGGAAATTGGATCTTTTGAATGTGCTGCTCGTCCTTTGAAGTCAGCAAGGCTCGTGATCTGTAATCTGTGGATACAATTTGGAACCACACTCTGTAACGGCACACCGTGAAAGCAGTCCGCCCCAATAACCCAGCGTCTAAAAAACTGATTAATAATCACATCACGTCTTTGTTTCAGTACAGAATTGAACCATGAGATGTATCCTTTTCATATGAGGCCTTCAGCTGAATTAATATGAGTGGCCCATCCACTGCGCAGAAACAAAAAGGCAATCCATTTTCTAAGGAGTTTTATTAAATAATGTGGTTGTCACAATTTCTTGATCTTTGATGACTTGGTTCCTTATACAGTACATGTCATGTAATATTATTGTAAGGTTAATTGCCCATATTGGCCCCAATATACGTGCATAATATCTCTCTCTTTCCTCATTAAATCTATTTTATTATTTAGACTCCAGTCGTGATTACAGAGCCTCATCAGTGTATGAAAAAACAATCAATGAAGATTGTGGTCTAGATGGCCTTAAAGGAGATGCTGTCTCTTTCTCTAAAGGCTCGATAAGCTGGGTATTGACTAGGAATGTGCCAGTTTAATATCTGATATTATTGTTGGTGCCGATAATGACCCAAACCACTGCATCGATTATCATGAAAAAAGTTATAAACCAAAACAATACTCATTCAATGTACTGCGCATGTATATAACATTTTAGCAATAAAACCCTCACAAATATAAAATACTATTTGGGATTATGTTTTTCTGACCTACTGAAAATTCACAGTGGCATCAGTTGGGGGTCTTCAAATAATGGAAGAAAAAAAACAACACGCTTAACACTATTGCATATGTTTAAAATAGTGATACCTAATTGGGGGGGGGGGGGGGGGGGGGCGGGGACAGAGAGGAGTGTTTGGGGGGGGTGGGGGGTTTGGGGGGGGGGGGGGGGGGGGGGGGGGAGGGGGTTTGCAGGGAGGGGGTGGGGGGGGAAAAAAAAGTGG
>JAACJT020000030.1:16757215-16770708 GCA_009936485.2 Gymnarchus niloticus | reverse complement strand
GGTTGCTGGCAAGGAGACTGTGAATTGGTGAGATTTACATCTGTGAGATAGGATGGGGGGAGGAGGGTGAAGATCTTTTCCACGAACGGGTGGCCTGGCAAAAAAAAATTGGCAACTGCTGGGTTAAGTGGAAATAGAAAGTGTATCGGTATTGAGCAATATTTAATTTCGAGGGATTGGAGATGGAAAAGCAGTATCAAGCCGTCTGATATAGATGCTACACATTTCTCAGCTCATCAGAATTTCTCTAGCCTTCCTTAAGGTAAAAACTAATCATATCATCAGTTAATGATTGTTTGCTATTACAATTTATGTCAGGATTTTATTGTTAACTTGTCATAGTATTGTGGGCTTCAGACAATAATATGTGTATACCAAAAGACCTAAACAACGTTCCTTCTGTTGGTCCTTCTCCAGGGGTCGAAGTCTTTCTCTGTCCTTTTTTATCGTAATATACAGTTGAAGCTGAAACAGCATGTATATAAAACCTCATCTTTATTTAATTGGACCACTTAGGGTTGGATGTATTTGAATTATGCTTCCAGGACCGACTTTTCTTTTATCCTTCAGATAGTTATTGATGAAGACTTGGCTCTTGTCTGAATGGACTGGTACATTAATGTCTTGACATGCAGTAAGAGATGCATTTTAAGTGTGCCTTTGTCTAAGAAGCACCTGCCAGGTAGCAATTAGTGTGGAAGTTAATGCAGGCTTTGAGTCCAAATTTTAACAGCCTAGAGTTTAAAAATACTCTTGCATATGGTTCTTAACCTGGTTTGGAGTGTGTAGCCTACTCTTGTAATTGTAGTTGTATAACAGTAAGCCACACTGATATTTCACTAATCAGCTTAGATACAATTGCTTAAATGTTTATAATAATAAATTTACTGTACAAAATCTGACAGTGTAGACTGTATTTCATGTTGTTGTTTGGTTTTATCGCCTGACATTGCATCATAGCTTTTCAGGTCTGTAACGTCTTTTTTTTTTTTTTTAAAGGTTTTGCAATTTTTTTTGTTCTCAGCAAATATTCCCTGTCCTGTTTATGTGTGAAACTGTCTCCTAGTTTGTTAAATGGATAAGAAGCTTGGGACTCTGTCAGACCCTTGGTTTACCACACCCTCCAAACCGCCACCTTTTTCAAGCTAATTTCCCCATAGGCTGTTGTGTGTGCTTGTGTCCTTACTTTCTCCCAATGAAATGTAACCTTGGGATGATTGGGTGGTTTCGCACAAGATCACCCAACTGTAATGTATTACCTGCGGCCAGTTCCTGGAACCCATCAGAAGCCCTGCTTTGACCTGATTTAAGTCCCAACAAGGTGGGCTTTTGCATTGCCTGCAGTAGATAAATATGAGGACTGAGTGAGTGCAGCGCTGGTACAAAGGCACCTTAGAAGAGTTAAGCAGGGCTTCGGTTACGTAAACCAGCAGTGTGAGCATTGTCACTCGGGTACCCTTCCTCCTGCATTATGGACAGTTTTCCTGAGTTCTTTGTTCATACCTGCCCACCTGTTTCCTGGAAAGGCAGTACTGAACACACAGAAGCATGCAATAGTCATGCACACCTTTTTAAGCATGTTCTCATACTGTCCAAGTCCACAAGTATAATTAACTTCCAGTAGACCTGTCAGAGCTGTTCGGATTTTTTTTTTATTTTTTGCATCCCCTCCCGTGTCATGATCCCAATTTATGCAGTGCAGGGGTGAACTCAAAGCTATGGGAAGTGCTTAGTCTGTCACTGGGAGTATACTGATGCTGTAATGGAACTTGAAGTCCCTAGCAACTACACAGAGCTCTGCTCCCAAATGTGTAAAAGTTTCACAGTGTTGTGGAGACTTAACCCGCTGCCTGGATGCAGTCATCCCACCAGCAGCCATGAAAGCCCACTGATAGAATACTACACAGTTTATGCCGAGGAAACACTGAAGGAAGATATTCTGACTTGAGAGATTTAAATAATTGAATTCTACTAATGTATTTTTCGCACTAATATTCCTTTTTATCTTCCTCTCTGACATTTTGAAATGTGGGCTGTGAGAAATGAATTAAATCTGGTGAATAACCACTTCCATCAGCCGGCTGAACTGTAAAAGCATCTCTTGAATGTTTTTTTTTTTTTTCTCCAAAGGCATATAATGTCATCTGCGTAGGACTGTTCAGATGGTAAACAGTGTAGAAACGTAAAGTTAAGGTTTTAAAATAGTTTTTGTTGGACTTTGCGTATTTAGCAACGGTAACCAACAGCATCGGCATTGATCTGAAGTCGTCACTTCCATCTTGTAACCGCTTGTCCTGGTCAGGGTCACGGGGAGGTGTGAGAAAACAGTGTCACCCACTGAGCCTGTAGTATGTCACAACATTTTTAGTACACTTAAATTTGCAAGGTAATGGCAGAATCTTCGAAAAGTAATGAGTATAACTTTTCTTGTACACGAATAGTGGCAATAATGGCATTGAGTGAACATAATACAATCATAGTTATTAATGAACATCGGTGCCGTATCTGAATGGGTAATAGCGCTAAATATTAAGAATCCATTCATGTACCAAAATGTCTTTAGTGCCGGGTTGCATTAAGCTTGGAGCTTAAAGCACAGGTGACGGGGAACACTGTCCATCATTACATGCAATTTTCAAATGCACCAAATAAGCCACATTACTTTGAGCCGTATACAAAATCCATGTGAGCACCAGAGTTATTATAGTTTTGAACTTTTCATTAGTTTTTATTTGTTTAGTTTTAGTTACTTTAACAAGGGCATAAGTAGTTTTAGTTTTATTTTAATTGAGTAATTTGCTAGTTTTAGTTTAGTTATTTAGTTTTAGTCTTAGTTTTACTTTTTCAGGTATTATGAGGAAAGCATTTATTTATAGATCAACATTTATAGAGCTAGGATGAAAGAATGCAACTAGAATGCTGACTAATTTCAGCACATTACACTCTATTCACTTTGTGTTTAAACCTCTTGCAATGCCATAAACACAGAAACATTGGAGCTGAGTGGAGCTGCTTTGGCGGGGAGATAACCAGCACTAAAACATTCAGTATAGAGATCTGCAACCACAGTGAATAAATTTATAGCAGAAGACCATTGTATAACAGAACATGTAACTTCAGGTTAGTAAACTGCTAGACGAAACCTGTAGGGCATGTCGTTCCTTCCTTTTTCTCACTGATCTGTGACACCTGCATCTTACTACTACCTCCATATTCAACACGTTCGGTACTAATCACGTACAAAGAACAAAAGAAAATGAGAAAGAAAAAGAAAAGCCATTCATAAATTAGCACAGCATATGATGCTAGCGAGCAAAATAGCATTAACAAGAGAGCACTTCGCAGTTGAAAAGATAATTTTCATGAAAATATCTGCATCCCATTTCAAGCTTTTTAGATGACATGTTGCGCTCCACTAATTGTGTAACATATGCCATGGTCAGTTTGGGAAGATTTTTGAAAGAACAACTGAACAACACTCCCGATTGCTCCGTTGTGTTAGCCGGCCACCATTCAACAGGAAGTTCATTATCCCAGCAAGAAACTGGCAGGAAGTCCTCATAGATACCCGTGAAAATGGTCTATTTTTAAGTTGCCGCAGTATCCGCTATGCTGCCCCCTTCAGGAACTGGCCCGTTATGTCAAGAAGTCAAACAACAAAAACGAAACAATGAAAAACGAAAACGAATGACTTTGATTCGTTGATTTTACTTGTAGTTCCGTTTCGTTTTAGTTCGTTTTGCAGTGTTCATTGAAGTTTTTATTTTCGTTTTATTTTTTAAAAACTGTCGTTTTTATTTTTATTATAGTTAACGAATTCTTTTTTTTTTTTTTTCACTGCTAGTTTTAGGTTGAGACTTGCTTTTCGTTAACTATAATAACCCTGGTGTGCACCATGATTCGGAAAGCGGGAAATGGACACCCTTACCTGCTGATGTAAGTCTGCAGTTCGAACCATGCACTGCTCCTCTGTGCCACCAATTGCATAAAGACAAAAGATACTTCTGGCTTATAGAACATTTGAAGTAGATTTCCATGTATTGGATCTCACATAATATCAGACATCACAACCGGCCAGTGAGCAAGCTTAGTGATAGTTATTGACTCGCGCCAGTAGTGATTCTTCAAGGTTGAAATTGGCTTCATAAAAATGGAAGCCTTTGAAAGGAGTAGATATTGATGTACTTTGTCTAAGAACCATTCTTACTACAGTCCCGCTGTAATGTTAATGGCACAAAACAAAAAGGGCAGGGGTGACATAAATGAAATAAATGACACGTCAGTGCAGAGGCCTGCGTCCACAGTGTGAAAGAATGCAGAATCTGCTCTTATAACACATCCGCTTGTGTTTTTGTTTTGCAACTCATCTTATCTACTAAAACACATAAAGATGAACACTTCCGTCATTCTAAAACAAAATGACAGCTTCTCACCTTCTCAATATGTGACACCACGAGAACTCCGGCTCGGCACAGTACCCAGCAGAATGGTGTCAGTTTGTATGCATTGTGTCACACAGTAGTAGGCAGCTTTTTGACAAGCTGCAAAGAATGCCCAGGAACAAACAATCTGAAATGTCGGATAAAATAGGTTAAGGTAACTGCATGCAAATTTCAAGTATTAAAATTATTTACATGATAGTGGTTAATTGAATATAGTCAACACATCCTCTCTACTGTGAATACTGGCTGCAAAGCAAATGGCACTAGAAACATTAGTAGGATCGTATGGAAGCTAAGATGCAGCCAGTTAATGGCTGACTTTAATGTAATTGAAACACCTAGAGATTCATTCCTGTAAAAAAAAACAAAACAATGTGGCTCCCTGCTGACGTTGTTAAGAAATTCGGCACTCATCTTAAGAATCCTCTTGCGTACCAGGGAGTATTGGCTTTCGTGAGCCCAGAGAGGAACCTCCAGTAATTTTTGCACAGTGTGCAATGGCTGGTGACATTTGGGGAGTGTTTTCAGTACTGCTGACGTGTCACCATCGCAAAGATGACGATGACCATGGATGGGGAAGCAAAGTAATTGTCACCAGGGGCTGGAAGTGCATGCTTCAAAGTCATGATGCCTCCGCATTAGATTGGATTCTGATGGCACTGTAATGCAGCTGGGCAGTTTTGCTGGCCTGCATTCATTTCACACTTCCATCAGAAATTGATATATGGTGAAAAGTTACCTCCCTGGTCAATGAACTACATCTCATTTACTCAACACTCTCATCAGAAGCTGATGCATGGTGAATAGTTACCAGCCTGGTCAATGATCTACATCCCATTGATTCCACACTTTCATCAGAAGTTGATACATGGTGAATAGTTACCATTCTGGTCAATGATCTACATCCCATTAATTCTACACTTTCTTCAGAAGTTGATGCGCAATGAAAAGTTCATACTCTGGTCAATGAACTACATCCCATGATGCATCAGTTCTTCACTCTTTAGAATGGATGTTTTCCAAGATAATGCTGTTCCACTCTACATTATTATTTTATTTTTTTTATGTCAAGTGGCACAGAATGGGCGCACACAATTACTCTTGAACCTTCTCTGACAATCCGCAAGATTATGTAATATTGAATTTCATTTCCTGTCGGCTCAGAGCATAACCAGCCTAAGGCCTGAGCCCACACCCCAGTGACCAGAACCCCGTTTTGTTTTCTTGTGTATATCCATTTGTGCTGACTCTGAATTTACTATCTCTTGTTTTGTTTCTCCTCATTATTGCCAGTTAAATCCTTAGCTCTCATTTTCATATTATGTGGCTCTGTTTATTGTCCTGTCTGGATCATGTCTTAAATATAGTATGTTTGGATTGGTGACTTCAGAGGTGCTCCCTTTCTCCATCCATCCATCTGCCAACTATTAATTCTAGTTAAAGTCATGGATGGGCCCTGGAGCCCATCCCTTGCAGCAAAGGGCACAAGGCTGGAGTACACCTTGAATGGTGTTCTGGCCTTTCTCCACCCATTTTTGAGAATCTTTTTGGAAGAATGGTAACATGTTTTGCCAAAGAGGTCCATATTGACTCCCCCAACAACCTATGCCACGCTGGCAACAGTTTGGGCCCTAAAAATCAAAATTGGCAAAATTGGCTTGGCAAAATGTTTTACTGTATTTGCACTTCAGCCTCTTTCAAGATATCTGTCAAGTGTAATGTTCTCTTCACTTCAAACTTTTAATTCTGTTCCAGGTTTATTTTTTTTCCGTCTTCATTTTAAAATCAGTATCACACTCTTAATTATTCTCCGAACGTTAACATTTTGCATGAAAATTTGCAGAAATATGTAAATCCCAAAGTATCAATGCCTGTAGAATGACATGAAATGGAAGGTTTTAAGTGCTTTAGCATTTTACAGTACGTTGGAACTCGTGAATTGCTCCAAAATAATGGTCAGTATGGTGTTAAAAATCTGGTAAAGGTGCTGTTCTCCATACAAGCCCATCTGCCAAAAAAATAAATTTTAACTGACAGCCCAGCATTTTCAAAAATGTTAACTACGCTGGTATGATGTATGTAGGCCTAATTACTGTGCAGTTAACAGAACTTTTTAATTTGGATTTCTTGTTCATTTATTATGTACATATTTATGTATGTATAACAAATGACCCTTTGGTTCCAGCCACTTTTCAATTTTATGCTGTTCTTGGACACAGTTTCATTAAGAAAATTTGTTACTTTTTAACTTGTTGCCAGAATCTGCTCACTTTACAGTTTTCAACATGCCTTGGATTATGTTGTTGAGTACAGTATATTCATTTACATTTGCAGATTGTTGTATAATATAATAGCCTGGGATGGGTTCCAGGCCCCCACGACCCTGTCTAGGATAAGCAGTTTGGGAAGTAATGGTTGGATGTTCATCCAAGAAAAAGGATGGATGTATATTATATTATATTTAAAGTACATGGCATGGTAGGAATTTGATTTTGTATTCAGCTGTGACCCATTATATAATAAGACCATGGATTATTATAGGAGATGCTAAAATAGAATGTATTAAAATGAATTGGTCTTACCTTTAGGCTTGTGAGGTATTTAAAAATAGGTTTTCCTCTGACACACACACTGTATGTGTACGATCACCTCTTCTGAAGAGTCGTTTAGTATTGTTCACATTTCTATGTTTTCTGTGACGATTCTGAAAGCGGTGCTTTGAAATGAAGCTATATTCATTGATTCCTATCCTGTAAAATCAATTAGCTGATATGGAAAGCTACGAAATACTGTACTTACCATGTGAAATGTAAGTAGTATTTTTTAACGATTTTTCAGTTTGACATTTTAAGTACTGCTTGATTTCTGAATAAATAATTTTTTGTGATCCTGATATCATCTGTGCTTGAGTACCAAAAATGACCAATCCATCTTAACTGATGCTTAGGAATCGCAGACATCTCCAGAGGCAGACTTTAGGTGTCGATATGGCATAGACTATAGGATATTTCAGTGAAAGCAATAACATAGAAGCATGTATGACATTGGTGAAATGTTTTAAGCCCTCAGGAACAGTGATATGGTGAAGAGAGCCTGGCGTGGCTTTCTGTATGTCATGTTTCACTTCTTGTTCATTTACAGGCAATGGAACATGTTAGCAGCTTCAGTATCAGGTCACAGCAACCATTTTAAGGCATATTGTTTTTGTTTAGGATCATTTTGTTGGATACTGCAAATAGATTTGCGCAAAATATAAATCTTATTGAGTTTCATGTTTCAGTTTTCATTCAGAGGGTCGTTCGTGTTTGTCTTCTACTAGAATGTCACTTTCGTAATCGAAAAATTCAGTCAGTCTAATTCTCCAATGTGGATAAAATGTACTAATTCGTAGCAGTTGAACAGGTGAGACCTGTTGATTTGTAAATGCCAGAGATGTTTTTCTGCCTGTGAAACTCATTGGAGGAATTTTAAGGGCTAAAACATTACCATTTTAGAAAATTCAGCATGCCTAAACTCCAAGCGATAATATCAAGACATGATTTCATAGGTTCTTGTTAAACTTGCTCTCATTAAGCCTTTATGTGTATGAGCTGGGAATCCACATTTTTTCATTTTATGAGGAGAAAGGAGTTGTTTTCTGGGAAAAAAAACAATCAGGTGGTTTATTACCACCTTTTACTTATGAGGAAGAGCAATGGCATTTATTGGTAGTGTTTCTGAGAACTGTTTATCTGAATTGTCCTTCTTCCTGCGGAATATATGAGAATAACTATTAATCATTGTACGATATACAACACCATGACTGTGTGCTCTGCTGCTCAGAATTTGTGCATTCTTGTCTTGCACATAAATGCGTTGGGCATTCGGGTTTGACTTCCATAACACAACTTCGAAATGAAAGCAGACTGCAGTTGATGAGAGTTGATGGAATTGTCCGCTGAGAAACTCAACACTTGTGTCACTTCAAGGTTGTTTTCCCCCCATGCAGCAAAAAAAAGAAAAAAAAAAAACCCTAGCAATTCCTGGAATCGTACCTAAATAAGTCGGGTTGTTTTGATAGGCTTGTACCGGGTGAGTGAATGTCTTTGACTGGAGGAAATGGGTTTTGTCCAGCACTTTAGCTCATGGCTTGCGGCAGACTCAAGCTCATGGGACAGAGTGCCACTCCATAATTCCATCAACGTCAAAACGGATGCTCGGTGTGAGGCTTGACTCCGCAAGTTAGTGCCACCGTCAAGATTTCTGGAAACTATGATGCTGGTTGAGCGTCTCCACAGACCTGCTACAAAGGCCAGACAAGACTGGTTGAAGTACAGTTTCGTTCTTGACTTTTGCTCAACTATTTATTTAAGCTCTTGGGTTAAAATCTGTAATTCTCTGGGTCCTGGCTCCGAAACAGAGAATTCCAAAGGCAACAGTTAAAAACAGATCTTTTCTGACTGTTATTTTAGTTACAGATGTAAAATACACTCCAATAAGAATTGGAGTGTAAGAATGGAATTTAAGAAGAACCATAAGAATGGATTTTTTTTTGTAATCTATCTTCTCCACTTAATTGTCATGCAATCCTCAATTTTTTACTATTGTTAGCCACAAATGGTGGTCTGAATGTTACCTTGTCTTGAGAAAACGTACACATAATATTAACACACAATCCTTTCCAAGGTTGCTATTTTGAAAACCTCCTCCTGCTTAAATCATTACGCATCCCTTTTTTGAATCTGCACAACTCAGTGAAGAGATTAAAACTGTGCTTTGAGTTTCAAGTACAGCATCATTACACACAGACACAATACATTTGAAAGTGGCAACCTTTAAAAGCACTTCAGATAAGGAGTAGGAATTCAATACTCTCCCAGCAATCACAAATTATTCCGGCTGACTTCTGTAGATTTTAAAGAACTATTAGATTTACCATTGCAGAGATACTTAGGCTGTTGTGGAACTGATATGGGTTACTGATATTGAATATAATTACATTCCGTATTGCCCTGTTAGCAATTTTTCCTTACCATGTAGGGGAACAAGATGTGCTCTTTGCATCTCAATAGCTTTCAATGTTGAGAAGTGCAACCCTGCAATTGCTGTGCAGCTTTAGGGACAATATAATATGTAATATGTAATATGACGTATGTAATATGACGTATTCCTGGGCATGTCAGGTTTCACCTCATCAGTGGCAGTTTGTAGTGTGTCGTAAAGTCCTGCAGTGTAGCTCTTATGGTGGAGCCGTCTCATTGATATAGCAATGTTTCAACAGAACTGTTTTAGTGCTGGCATAAGAACATCAGGGTACAAGGTACATGTTAATCTTATGCTAAAGATTTCCTATATTGTCCTGAAAAAAAAAATGTGTGAACCTTTCGGAATCATCTGCATGAATCGCTTTCTTAATGTGATCTGAACTAAACCCATTAAAGTCTTATGCAACGAATAAGGCACACAACATTTAGCATCGCTCTATCTTTCTTAGAGAAATGGTTTGAATGATCATGACCTTAAAATGAAGGTTAGTGTAGTCAGGTGTTCGAATCATTCCAGGTTTGGATTTGAACCATCTTGCCATTTAACAACCACACAATGTCACTTATTTTCTCTTCACGATGGGCTTCTGTGCACGTGCACTATGCCCTGCAAACTATTTCCCAGACAGAGAAGTGACAGAACCTAAGGGTGAAAGCAATCGATCTGTAGGTATCTCATATACTTGATCAGGTCTGTGTTCATGGCGTGTCTTCCAAATGGAAAACACTGAACAAGATTGTTGTTCTTGGGAGGTTTGTACCAAGGAAATCACTGTTCTCTCGAAAAAGCACTGCAAGGAATCTCAGGTTTGTTAGACACAACCTGTCTCTCAGCATTGCCAGAACAAAGTGATGAGACAGAGACGAATTTTGATAAATGCGCAGAGTATTTGCTTGGAGGAAACACGTCACTGCCTGCAAATCTTCATTCCAACAGCGAAGTGTGGTCGGGGGAGTATGGTGTGGAGAGGCTTTGCTGCCTCAGGGTTTGGGAAGCTTGCAATCATTGAAGTACCGATAAATTTGAAACTGTATCAGGAAATTTTCCAGCAGAATGTCAGGGTGTCTGTCATCTAAAGCTCAGAAGGAGGTGGGTCACACCACTTGACAGTGATCCAGAAGACAGGGGTAAATTGTCAACAGCATTGCTAAAACAGAAGAAAATCCATATTTCAGAAGTCAAAGCTAAATGTGAGTTTCCATCTCCATCCTGTTGAAATGCTGTGCTCTGACACAGGTTGAAATTCAGATAATTCCAAAGGTTTCACAAACTTTTTCTCACATCTATCTATGTATACATGACATCTGAATGGTTGTACATGTATGTGTTATAGTCATGTGTGTGTGTTTTATACATATATATATGATCACAATTGCAAAGATTATTAAAAATATGTAAAAGCACACAGCTCCTTGACTTCATGTTAATTTAACATTAATAGTGCAACATGGGTGCAAAGCATGTGAAGCAGTTTTGTGTATTTTTTAATGGAATACAAAGTGCTTTCCAAGGAATGATGAGCGTATTCCAGAAAGCACTCCCATAATGCATTGCTGACACCGTCCCCATGCTCATACTACAGTAGATGCAGCTCCTAGGTTGTGGTGGTGATGAGTGAACCTTAACAGCCGTCGTTATCTGGTGAAGTATGTGAAAAACGCTCCCTGTGTATGTCTGGGGTTAGGAGGAAAGGAGTTGTTGTATTTTTATTTCCTCTCCAGCTGGATTGCTCATCATCTGGGTGTGACTGACTGACAGGGTAATGGATGGGCCTGCTTTGAGATTCTGGAGTGCTGTCCCACACCATAATAGCTGGGAATTCATTGTGGCAGTCAGGACAGTAGTGTTTAATGTTTTGCCTGGTTGTTGCCTGAAATGTCTTTCCCAACTTGACGAAAGGCTGAAGTTGATAAATTAACCTGCATGACCTCGTGTGTAAGCTGTTTTGGGGAATTTTAAGAGATCCTCAAACAACAAGGTCAGGATAAAGCTTTTTGAGATGTGGTCTGGGAGCAGAGAAATGTAGTGTTATGTGTTGCAAAATGACTGCACGGTGGTGGAGGAAACTATTCTGGAGCGGAACCGGGATCTGACAGGCTATTTATTCTTGGAAATACATTTTTTCGTGTGTGTTTTTCAGCTAGGGATTCCATGCTGTGCCTAAAATACAATTGTTTTATGCTTTTAACTTTTTACATTTAAATTGACTCTGCGTGAAAGTTTTCATATTATTTCTCTAGCTGACTGCAGCAGATACACTCCTTGACAACTGATGCAGGGCGGATAGTACAACAAACAGCTAGAGGCGGTTTCCAACTGAAACGAGAGAAGCAGACAAAAGTGAGACATCTCATAAAGTTAGGCCATAGAAAACCTTTTCTCTGAGTTTGCAGGCGGCATAAAAGTGGACATAATGAAGATTTGCTTGATCGGTGGAGGCTTACGCAAAGATAGTGGTAGCGTAGCTTATATCTCTGGAGGCAAGAGTCTGCTGAGCCAGTGACTTGATACTCACGGATGTTTTTAGATGACTCGTTACACATTGGTGATTTGTAATATCCTTTTACAGCTAAGGCTGCGGTTTCCAAACCGTGTGCTGCCAGTGAGCTCACAGGCACCCCTACGGTTTTTGAAGAACCTTCGAGGGAACTACTTAAACAGAGCTGTTGCGTGTTTCTTTCGGCCTAGGGGGCGCCGTGGAAAAATTAACCGAGACACCGAGGGCGCCGTGAACCGAGAAATTTTGGATACCTCTGCATTAAGGGCTTCTGACAATTATGCCTCCTGCTTTTGAGGCTGACGTTTGAAGTTCGGGAAGACTCATTTCAAGTGAATGCTTTTGTCAGTTCTCCATACCATTGTTGTCTTGAGTATGTGGAGATGAATAACTTCAGAGAAGACTTCAGCTTCTTCTAAAGCTGAGGAAAGCTTGTCTAAACTATACTTCGACTCATATGGCATCCAAACACAGCAAATAAACGTAATGGGGAAACCACCCAGTCGTGAAGCATATACAATATGTTTGTTTTTTGCCCTTCATACAAAAGAAATATGTAAAAAATATATATAAGCATAAATCTATAGTGTTTAGCCTTTATACTCTATTGGTCCTGCTGCTATTGATTTCACCCTATTTTCATACATTCTTAAATTAAGTAGAATGTGTTTTAAATATCTCAGGTGCTTTGTCATCCTACAGATTATCTTCGATTGATTTCTCATCCATGCTTTCTCCATAAAATCAGACAGTTATTCATTTTCCATTACCATCGTTACTCTTCGTCCACTTCTGCAATGCATTCAATTAAGATCGTAATTCAGCAAGAATCTCGCCAAGAAACAAGAAACAAGGCCCAGTACAATAAGAGCTGTAGAATTGTAGAGGTTTATTACCGATGTGGTGACTGGGTGGAGTTTACAATGCATGGGAAATGGGGTCAGCGGCATCGGCAGACCAGGATGTGGTGTCAAACCTCAGAGACTTGGGGGGACTGAGTCACTGCTGAGTTCGGGGGGGCGTCTGCTGTGTTGACAGGCAGCTCAGCATTATGGGGGACGGCTGGCAGAGTTTGAGGGCCGGGGCTTTAAGATAAGGGGGCCTGAGGTAGCAAGAAAGCTCTTTCTCTCTCAGCCCTTTTTACCTCCTCTTCCTCACTCATTTCCACACTTGTACCCCACTTGTAAACATTTTTTTTCTGAATATTTGCAAACTCACCTCTTTGCCTTGAGGTCCCTCCCTGAGATTGCAGCTTAAGCACCCAAACTTTTTTTTTTGTGTGTGTAATCTCATGTGATATGACTACTTCTACCCAGCGATTCCGAGTGTCGTTGATATAAACAGCATGAATCACTACCATTTCCATAGGTACAAGAGCAGCTGTTTCATTTCATTCCCATGGAAGTTAATACATCTGTCCAGATTGTACCCAAGCGCATCATAACCCTACATGATGGATGGATGGATGGATGGATGGATGGATGGATGGATGGATGGATGGATGGACGGACGGATGATAATTCTGAAAT
>JAACJT020000030.1:16665051-16753056 GCA_009936485.2 Gymnarchus niloticus | reverse complement strand
GCCCAAACTCATGTTCATTGTCTCCACCACGCTGTCCATCCATCTCATCTTCTGCCGTCCCCTCCTCCTTTTGCCTTTAACCTTTCCCAACATTAGTGTCTTCTCCAGTGACTCCTGTCTTCTCAAATAACTTGGCAAATAACTCCACTGAAATAAGTCACAAGTAAAATCCAGTCTTATTTCACTATAGTGAGGATAATATTAGTAATATTTTGACTACTGTTAAAAAAAATCTACATTTCACAACCTTTTTGCTGCATATTTCCAGCTGCTTATTTCAAATGCTGTGCTGCAGAGGCATATATGGCTTTCTTAGCAGGCGTTATGTAAAGGTGCATACATGCATTTCACAGAATGGCCTCAGGTATAGGCAGACATTTGCTTAGAGCTTAATACCGCTAAGCCTGCGTTACTCGAGTTAAATACAGTTAACACCTTGGGCTTCGCTCCCTCACAGGCACAGCAGATGTTTCAGCTGGAAGTCGTTAAACCTTAGCCTCCAAACCATCACCGAGTGTCTCCCCCTGTGGCCGGGGTGTCTCAGCATCCATTTTCTAATAGACCAAGGGTCTCGGGATCAGGCTCTCGGCCAGCAAAGGCGATAATTGGGAAATGTACTGGTTACCACATAGCCATCACACACTGCAGTATATTAAACCATTTTACACCAAAGGGAATCAGGGGCACAGTGGAAGGGGCTTTCAAGACATTTGAAACTGGTTGGGCTCCTGAATTTTTGCTATAAAGCACAGTATGCAACCTGGCTCTCTCCTGTAAAATGTCATCTTTTATAAATGGATAAAGTGCGAAATTTTAAGCCCCATAAGTCCCTTTCGATAAAAGTATTTTAAAAGTAGGGTTAATAACAGACTACTCTATTTATTTAAAGCATATACTTCAGAGTTTGAAAGCTTGAAAATCTGACAGCGTATTATTTTGGATGTAGTGTTTCAGATGGAGGGTTTCACTGAAGCAGGGGTGGAGAAAAGGGCAATGAGGGAAGCAAAAATGAAACTCAAACAAAGGCGGAGTGTGTAGCAGAAATACCACTGGAATGGCATTTAAACGGCACCTGGCCTTTTGTTTTCTTTCATCACCTAAACCCCTGGGATGAAAGAGAGGCTGTAAGTCAGCAGAACTTTCCAGGCTTTTCCTAGATCTCGAAAGGTCAGCGATGATCCGTCCTTGATATCAAACGCGGCTGTTGTTAACTGTAATAGTAATACATGTGGATAAAGCCAGAGTAACTTGAAGCATGAATGCATGCTTCATATGTAAGTATGTATGTATGTGAGATGCACATAAATGCTTATGGTAGTATGAAAATGTTGACTCTTCTAAATTTCTGCATAAATTTCACCTAAAACATGATTAAACTTTCATCGAAGTCAAAAAATTAAAGATAACTCAGTAAAATGAATAATGCGCTAAATAGTATACTTTTTAATCATTTGCTGATCAAGATTATACAACATTTAAATGCCTGGTTTGGAAAAAGCATGATTATTATTGCAGGTAATGGGATAATTAGAGTCAGGGGTGTCAATCAACAGGATGACAGGATGTCAGATGTTGGTTGGGTTGGGGTGGGTTTGGGGGGGACGTGGGGCTGTCTATTTATAAAACATGAACATGAGTCTTCAGGATCCAAGCCTGGTTTCATCACACGGGTTAAGTATACACACAGGCCAGGCCAAGCACGAAGGACAAAAGATCGTCGAGTCATTAGGCTGGAAATTTTACAAAACAATTTCTAAATACATTGGATTTTACCAAGCCACTGTCAGGCAGTTATTAGTCTTCCCAGGAGTGGGGGTCCAACAGACGTCACTCCAAGAGCAAAATGTATTCTGGGAGATCACAATGACCCCAGGCTAATGTCAGTGTTGGTGAGTCCTGAATGAAAATGCTGTATGGAGGGTAGAAGAACATTGAAGTTCCTATGCCAGGATGAGCTAGAAGATCCCGGAAAAATGTTCTGTTCACGGATGAGTTGAGAACAGAACTCTGGCTAAAATGAGAAATTTGACTGATGAAAATGAAAATCTGCATTCCAACATAAGAACCATGAAACACAGTGCTGGTGGTGCCATGGTTACACTCTGTTTTGCTCCTACTGGACAGCTTGCTTTCATTGCTGGATCTATGAATCCTGGGTTGTACCCGTAAATTCTACAGGAGAGTGTAAGGGTATCCTTCCCTGAATTAATTCCCAACAGAATGTGGGTCTTGTAACGAGACCAATGTCTCTTAACACACAAGTCACTTCACCACAGAATGTCTGAAGCAGTAGAAACTTTCTATTTTGGAATGGCCGACTCAGAATACTCAAATGGTGTGTGTGTGTAGATGTGTGTATTATCACATTGTGGGGACGCAGCGTCCCCTGTAGGAATGAAAACCTGTTGCCTTTTACCTTGTGGGGATATTTGTCATGTCCCCACAAGGGAATACTCAATTTTATAAAAATCTGTGAAAGAAATTTATCATCACACTGTGGGGACGCAGCGTCCCCTGTAGGAACGAAAACCTGTTGCTTTTTACCTTGTAGGGATATTTGTCATGTCCCCACAAGGGAATACTCAATTTAATAAAAATCTGTGAAAGACATCAAATAGCCAAAAGTCTTGTATTTTGTAGGCTACTTATGATTAAGGTTAGGGCTGGTTAGGGTTAGGATTAGGGTTAGGCCAATAGAAATGAATGGAACGTCACTAAAGTGTTTGTGTGCATACGTATAATGCATAATCAATTTTTTAGACTGAAGGATTAAAGGAAAGACTCAAACTTCATCGGTGCTGGAATCAAAAAGACATATAGCGTAGGGTACTCAAAATGTGTTAAACAATTCTGACTGATAGTTAATTGTCAATGACACAGGCGTTAACCTAAACATACGACAGTTTTGTTGGCCTCTGCTATCTAATGCAGAACTGCTCGCAAATATTAGCTATCTTTTTACGTTTCTCTGCATCTTTTTTTTTTTTTTGCTACTATCCATCATGATGAATGAAACGGATTTCCTGGTGTCGACACTGAACAGTTGCTATTTCAATTTAATTTGGGAATTGCTTGGGCACATGGGAACAGGCAGCACATACCGTATGCGACTGTTGCTTTCATTGTTTATTCAGCCATCGATGGCCCCAAAAATAAGTACTTAGTTTGCACCAGTATTTCACCAATCACTAGTGATGGGACAGATGAACGTTGATTGATTAGTTGAGGATGCTCCAACCCACGATGGGTTTTGAAGCCTCATCACTAACGAAATGGAAATTTACGTATTTTCTTTCCTCAAATATTGTCAGTTGGTACCATAAAATAAAAACGTATAAGTCTGAATAACGTTTTCATGAATACGTTGCAGTTGGGTGTAGCATGCAGGCTCAGTGGGTAGCACTGTTTCCTCAAACCTCCCGGGTTGAGCGTTTAAGTCTCCCCTCCCCAGTCACCCTGTACAGGATAAGCATTTGGAAGATGAAAGCTTGACCTTGTTGATGGACCTTGAAAACTTTCTATTTATTCATTTGTTGTCGCTTTTTGAGCCATATGTTCCACACATGAATGGAGGGTCCGCTGGTTTGAGAAGTGACGCCTGGCTTTTTGCTGCAATATGAAGTGTATCTGCCTTCTTTCTCCTTGACACTTGAGCTATCATGGACATAAATACGCCCACTTGGAATGACTCACTCACCTCTGTGGTTAACTACTGTCTGGAAGGCATCTTTCTTTTTATTCTTTATATGAACTAAGGTTGAGCATGGGTTTATTGACAGTAGACTCTGATGATCTGGGGGTGCCATGCCCCTGTTCGCCCGATCCTACGCACCAGAGCCCATGGCTCCCATGAATTGGGCCCTGCATTCCACACGACTAGAGTGGAATGTGGGAGGAGCCACAGCTGGCACCCGTTGGTAATTAGCTGGTCAGGGGTACAAGGGAGCAGGAGTAAGCCAGGGGAGGGGAGACAGGACTTGTGGGCCCGTCGCAGGATAAGCCACTGGTGCAGGATGGGCAGCGGTGTTGACGAGGGAGACCGCTACCTGCCAAGGAGAATGACTATCTCCCAGGACCATGCAACTTTGCTTGGTCATGTCACACTTCACCTGCCCTGTATGCGCTGTTGTGTCCTGTATGACAGTCAATAAATGCAACTGGTGTTTACTGTATTTTGCATTTATTATAATGTGTTTTTGAATGAAGGTTTATAAAAGTTTTGAAAACGCATGATGCTAAACTAACTAGGCAAAAAAAACTAGTTTTAACCACAGTAATATAGTTTTGGGGCAAAACAATTCTGCAAAAATATGATAAAAGTAATGAACTTTTTTCACTGATAGGTTGGAGCAGATCTGATTTTGAAAGCTACTGCATGTTGCAACTTCACAGGCTGGTCTTTGGTAATAATACGGGCAATTTTTCTAAGGGTGAATTTAAGATAGCTTTTTGGAAAATCTCTTCTACATTCTACATAGTTTGTTAACCTTCAGGGTGACTTTCTGTAATGAAGTAATTCCAATTAAATTTTATTTGGAATCACTGCTGTCAAGTGCAGTATTTTCCTAATCCTTCGTTCTTAACTACCTTTAATGTACCTTTTTAATGTATCCAAGGACCAAGTGTGTGGGGTTTAGCTGTGCAAAGCACAGTGTTTCCAGGCATCCGCTGTACATAATTAAGGAGAGAAATAGCACTAACTAAGGCACAAAAACCAAATAAAGAAAAATTATGCTCTAATTAATAAGCACCCTTATTGGCCAAGAATTTATACTTTATTATGGGATAGCAACGTCACAGCACACTAACCAGAAACTTAATTGCAGTGGCGGTGGTGGGGGAAAGGGAGGTAAAATAATTTTTCTGGACATTGACAAGGTCTGTCCTTCAGAACTATAGGCACAGTTACTCCAGGCGTGACCAAATTGACAAATGGCGGTCAGATTGGTCGCGGAGTCGAGGATGCAGCGGCGGAGTCGGCATGATAGTGAAAAGCTACAGTGAAAAGCGATTTCCACGGCAGATTCTCTCGTTGCATGACCCCAAGAACATGCCACATTTATGTGTTTCTAAGTAGCCTGCCAAAACGAGTCTGCAGACAGGATATGGAAATGGTTTTATTTCTTCCGCTACAGGATACTTACTTCCTTTTTAGCAAGCTTTTAAAATGTGCCTTAAATGAAGCACGAGATATTACGTTAGGCATTGGTGCATAGCAGGGACCAAACAAGCAAATGGAGTACAGGTAAAGGTGTTTAAATGGCCAAGAAAAGAGCAGAAACAGCAGAACTACTGTGTTGACAAACTTAACATGACATGATGTTTGCATGCTGAAAGCGCCATCTTCTAAAGACAAGACAATTCCTGGTATTGTGGTCACTGGTGCTTGCTCTCTGGTTTAAAAGTGTTATGATGTCAGTGTTTGGGGCTTGTGTGATTTTTTGTGTCGATTTGTATGATAAAGGAAAACGTTTGTTCATTCAATTTTGTGTTTTAAGATGCTTTTACTGGGCAGTCAGCAGCGTGATGAAACCAGGAATAACTACATAAGTTTTATAATTTCTTCTTCTAACCTTGCTGCCTTCCAGCAGTCAAAAACAAATGACCTCACTCTGAGCAGCAACACATTTACCTGAAAAATGAAAGCTGATAAAGAGATGAAAAATGTTCTTGCTTCGTTTAATTCACTTCCATCCTGGCCCAGAAAGCTACCTTGTCCACGAATAATTAATTTTTCAAGGTCAATTATTCCAAAGCTTAAAATAAAAAAACATGCAAGGAGACATAATTTATTGTTGGAAGAAAACCCTTCAGTATTTTCTTAAAAATGTCTCTGCTAAATAATGGCCCCAATCAGAAGATGAATTCAGTTCATGAGCTCAACATTTTATTGTCCTGTGTTTGTGAAAAGATCTCTTTGACCTTAAGGAGTTCGCCAGTAACAACACAAAGAGCATTAGTATCTGCTTCTTGAGACAGGACTGACAGTAGGGGAATTTTTCTGCTTGAACAAAAGAGGATTTGTCTCGTCAAAAGAGTGGTCTTTTTTTTCTGGGAAATCCTCCTGTGTTTACCATCAGATAATGTGTTCCTCCTCGTGCTCCCAAAATAACATGTCCCCTCCAGAGGAGACAGCAGCGCAGACCGTGGACACACGCAACGAGGGTACGCATACAGATACAGACATGGCATTATGCTCTACACCTGTCATTGGGCATTGGAATAACAGAGTTTCTCTTTATTTATGGTGCCTCTCCGTTACATGACTTTTCAACTCAGATTATGAAAAAGCTGGGTGTTTAACCCTTAACGAATGATCTGTGCAGATGTTTTGATGAACTGGGCATCAGACACAACACAACTAGGGGTCTTTAACTCCCTGACCCTAGCAGATTTGCCCCTTAATCCAGTCATGACATTGAGACATGTTTGAAAGACTTTGACTTGTCCGAACCATGGTCAGCAGGCCAGAGACTACAGTCTATGCCCATCAAACACTACATGATTATCTGCGGCAACTAACAACTCTGACCATCCCAAAATGGACAAACTAGTACCAACTGACGCATACTGGCTACGATTTATGGGACTAAAATTGGAGTAAAACTCATGTGGCATAACCCCAGCCATAGCTGGGGTCCACAGAATGAGTACTGAGGGAGAACGTGTTCTGACCATCTGTGAGCACTCTTCAATCCAGGCACGGTTTAACTGGCATGCCGAACTGACTGTGCTGCAACTTTGAGGTTGTATATTATTACTGTCATGTAATGTACAGTACCTTTCTGTCGTACTGTTACAGTTTGTTTTGAAGGGAGTGTAGATGTACTCCAAAGGTTTTATCAGTTCAATTGATGTCAGTGTGACATTTCTTAAGCATCCATTTCTTTAGCAGAAGTTATTTTGCTGATTTACTTTATATCCAAGTCTGAGTTTGGATTTCTACATCTTTTCAATTAGATTGTTTATCCCCTGTATACTAATGACTATACCTCCAGAGTTCAGTCTTTTGAAACATCACCCTTTTGGGCCTCTTTAACAGATGTAAATGTTGAAGACCATTTCACATGTTGCTTACCTGGAGCCCAAAACCATCCATTTTTCAAAATAATTGACTTCCACACGCACCTCTCACCTGGGAGTTAAAAGATGCAGATGCCGAATTGTTGGCAGTTTTGCGATGCGTTTGCATGGTATGAGAACTTAATCATAGCTATGAAGGAAGAATAGCAATCCACCTAATTCCTGGACCGACTGAAAGAAGGAGACATGAGCCAAGCCTTTGTGGTATAATTCTGTAGAAACATTACTGAAACGAACCCTCACATCCTTCATCCCTGCCTGCTTTGGCTCCACGTTTTACCACTCGGACAGGCAAACTACGACATGTCACCAGAGATGCCGAGAAGGTAGGCAACTCCGGGTTCCCTTCTGTTGAGAACCTGCACAACACCTGGAGGAGGAGATTTCTTGGAAAGGTGGTTGCCGATCCCTCACTTTGGAAAAGTCCTACACGTTCATTGACACTAGAATTGAAACTGCCAGAGCTGTCTTCCTTGTTCAGTACCCCTTGAACAATTACACACCTTTTGAACTCCCTAAATCAACTGCTGTTCACTAGCAATTCCTACCTGAATGCCATTCTTTGGTGACTATCCGTACAAATTCTTTAAATAATAGCGATAGTACATGTGTGTACCTTACCAATATTTTGAAATATACGTACCTGACTTCTGGGGGATACAGTGGCTCAATGGGGAGCACTCTTTCCTCATACCTTCAGGGTCTTAGATTGAAATCCTGTCTGTGTGGAGCTTGTACATTCTTCCTGTGTCTTACAGATTTTCTCCAGGGTACTCCAGTTTCTTCCCACAATTCAAAGACACCCAAGTAGGGTAATTCTTGTCTCTAAAATTGCCCATAGTGAATGATTCCATATAAGTGCAAGTAATCATGCTGTATGATACACTGCCATCCTGTCCAAGGTATACCCTAGCCTCGAGCTCTGTGCCCCCTGGGATAGATCCAGGTCCCTGCTTGCCCTAACCAAGTTCAATGATGGATGGATGTATAACTCGTTAAATAATAAAACACACATTGATATCATGAAACTTTTCCAGAGGTTTTTAGATCTTTTAATGATATCTCTTTTGGTCTACCACATTCCAGCATGGAAAGGTACTAAAAAATACTTGTACCTATAAATGTCTACCATGATGCCATGGTGATTGGTGAAGCGTAGATGATTCATGTTGTGTAGGGTATAGTGTAGTTGTTTATTTTTATGATGTCAGGTGTTATCGGGATCAGTCATGTGCTTTGTTGTCATGAGTCAGTGAAGCGAAAGTCACAAGTTACCAACAAATTGATTTTCTTGAACATTCATCCGGGGCAGCAGTTGGGTTATCCCATGCAGGATAGAGAGCAAGGACAAGGTGCCGGTCTGTAGCAGGTCACGTGCTGCAGGAGACTGACTCATTTTTCAAATTGCACTGGAATTTTATAGATTCACTCCCATCTGAGAGTTGAAAAAAAAAAAAGTATTCGTCTGACAAGGCTTCTGTGGGAAATATGCAAATCAGGGAACTTAATTTGCCATTAAGCAATCTCTTTAAATGGGGGGAAAAAGCCGTCAGCCTTGGCATACTTCAAAGTTCACATCCTGTTGACGGATTTGTATTGCCGTGCAGACATTGCCACGGTGCAATTATAGGAATCACACGCAGTGTATTAAAATAGAATGCCACACACGACACCTTGTGCATCTGTGTTTATTGCGGCAGTGACACGAAAAGGCCATCCGAATGAGTTCATTTGTGTTGCATGTTGCCGGTGAAACCTCTCATTTGGAGCGGCGTGTCACTTTGTCTCCGGCTGACCGACTCATGGCCCACCTCCATGGAATAGCAAATCGGCTTTTCTCAGTTTCCGTCGGGTTGCTTGTGTCCTCTTGCCGAGCTAGGCTGAGGTAGCAGCAGATAAGCCACCGTGAATATCACGCAAAGCTTTGCATTCTCCGACCTCTCACGCTAATGGCGAAATGCCACGACTGAGGCCGAAAACAATTATCTTTTCGTGTTGCCATGATCTGAACGAAACACATTTCATTTAATTTGTCTGCTGGTCATGTCGTTTTAGCATGCTGTGATTTACCAGCCCTCAGACTTTTGAAACGTAACTGTGACGTACACGATCCATTTGTTTACATGCAAATCTCATCAAGCCTGTTTATTATCATCCATCCATGCATCTATCCATCCTGGGCAGGGTAATGGGGGAACCTGGGCTCTGCACCAGACAGTACAGGCAAAAGACTTGAGTACACCTTTAGTGGGATACAGTTTATTGTCATACATACATCTTATAACTGCTTGGGTGGGGCAGACTGGAGAGGATTTCCAGGCAGCATAGATCACAAGGCTAGGGTTCACCCTGGATGGGATGTTAGACCATCACTTAACACATTTGCACTTATTCACTATGGGCAATTTTGAGACCTCAGTAAGGTATGAGATTAAACCCACATGGCGTGGGGAGCACATACAGAGCAGAGGTAGGATTTCAACCCCCGAACCCTGAAGATTTTAGGCAACAGTGCTACAGATTATACCACGCTCACGTCCGCCCCCCTTCCCCTTATTATCAGATATTAAATACTCTCCACAGGTTTTCTAAATGGTGCATGGATTTCAAACATAGGGGTGGTATGTTGGCATAGTGCTTAGCACTGTAGCCTCAAACCTTTAAAGTTATTGGTTCAAATCCCTCTGTGGATTTTGCATGCTCTCCATGCTGTGTGGATCCAAAGGCATGTAGCTAGGTGAATCAGTGGCTCTTAATTGCTGATAGCATGCGATTGTGTGCGAGTCGCCCCGTGAAGGCCTGGCATCCTGTTCTGGATTTACCGTGTCATGTATCCTGTGCTAGATAAGCTGTTATGGAAGATGGATGGATACATTTAATAGATTAGGGCAATTATAGTTTTCATCCTCATGCTTTTAATATAGTAATGTGGCATTATATCAAAACATCAGGGAAAAAAAAAAAACAAGGAAATGGCTGATATTGTTCTATAATTGAATCAGTGTGACACAGATGCTCTTTAATGGCTTGTACAGATTAGCTATGGATATTCTCTACAAAAAGACATTTTCACCTCCTCTCTATGACACCATAACTAAATGTCCTGACATCACTAGGCAATCAGCTTTCTCGTTAGCAAACAGTATGTTGTAAAAATTACTTGTCATAATTAATAACCCCCTGACAGAACACCTCTGTTTTTATGTGCTTATTCCATTTCACTTGATTGGTTGCAGCTTCATGAAGCAAGCAGCTCGTTTCTCACCCACAAACAACCAGTTTTCCCAAGACAAAGACAGTCCAGTAACCTCTCAGCCGAGCCCGTTTTTTCAGAATAATCTTTATGACGAAAGGATCCTGGAGTGGCATTGATCAGTCGGCTGTGTTATCTTTCTTGGGGCACATTTCAAACACATTTTACTTTCTGGGACTGTGTCTTCTGGCCGGATAACGTTCTGCTCTTGATAAGGATAGTCAGGATTAATGGCAGAAGGGTGGTAGTGCTGGTGGAAGGGGGGTGGGGGGAGTCGGTGTCCCGCGGTCAGAAAAAAATGACGATTTCATGTAGAGGCATTTAAGATGGAGCTTCCGTTCATGCATGTCAACGCTCTCAGCCTTCTCTGCCAAGTCTTCCATATTGATAAGTCCACTGGTAAGGGCCTCCCTCAACTTCCCGTGCACTAGCTCCGGTCCTGACGGACTTAACACACACACACAAACACATGCTCTCGCGTAGCCTGGTATGAAGCCGGGGCTGAGCCAAATTGCTAGCGTGGTGCTCCTCCTTATGCTGAGAAAAATGATACACTCCCACAGAAGAGCGCGTCCCCTCCGAAGGAGGCAGGAGAGCAAACTGACCCACGGATGCACTGGGGTGCACCGTGGGTATACGCAGAGAGCTGCAGGCGTGGAATGGTCTGTGCACTCCAACATCCATCATGAGCCAAAGGGACGCCTGACTTTCCATCTTCTATTTACTTAGCCAGGACACACAGTGAGTGGTTACGAAGGAGATATTCTGGTCTTTCCTGGGCTTCCAGTATTTCTGCATTAGGGGCAGAGTCGTAGGTGGCAGAGTGGGTAAAGAGCTGAACTGGAAGGCCGTAGGTTGACCTGGTGACTTGTAATGCTTAATGAGGCACTTTGTAGAAAATGGGATCTTTTCAAGTGTTGTATCTTCTCTTCACTAGAGCTGTGATTTGTGTTCTTGTGTGTGTGTGTGCGTGTGTTTGTGTGTGTGCGCAACAGCGAGTAGTTTAATGCGATTCTAATTGCTATGCTGTCACATGGTCTACTCCTTAGCATTTTATACAGCAGCAAGGGTTTATGGGAAAAAGCTAGAAATGGACAAGGTGAACATTTTCAATAACTATTGTGGCATAAACACACCATCTGACGGAAGATGACCAAGAAGAACCGACGACAGGTACCTGTTGGCATTATATATGCACCATCGTTTTGAGAAACAGAAACCACGCTTGTTTATGTGTAATACAATTTGCTTAAGGCAGTGTCTACTGATGAATATAACAAGCTTAAGAACATTTTCCCTGTAATTCCCCTTTAACCTCCATTTGCTCGGTACGCAGCTGTATATTGGGGTAATTGGAAATTAAATATGCAGTGCTGGCAGAGAAGCCATTTCCGAAGGGTTCCGTGATGTGGAGAATGAATGAAGAGCAAGGCTTATCTGATATGAAAGCCCGGGAGGGTAGGAGTTAACTTCTAAACGTCATTCTTGGTATATTTTGTACGCGTCTGTTTTCAGGTTAAAAGGGTTCAGCTAAATAGTCAGTCTGAGAAGAGATTATCACATAAATCAGTCGTGAAAGAGCGCAGCTGTGGCCTGACTCCATGCCGTTAACAAGGTTGCGATGTTACTTTTGAGAGCACTTTGTACTTCCAGCGACTGTCAGATGGCTGCAGGGTGTACCGGAGAAGTCCTCCTCCGGAATGCTTCCAAGGAGTCGGAAGGTTGCTTGTCAGGTGGCAAGGGCGGCGATGCGGTGTGATGCCTGCCATTTTGCGACAGTTAACCATCTCCTGATTTTCCCCCTAATTATCCTGGTTCATGCATTGTGGGAATAGCTGTTCTGTGAAAAGATAAAATGCTGTCGGATATGTAAATTAAGCAAATTAAGTCCATTGCTTTATTAAACACCTTGAACTTCACTTACTGAGATGACTTGGTTCAAGCTGTGACCTATTCAGCAATTTTCAGATAATGGTTAGTAATGTATTTCGGACATTTTCCCCTTATGTGAATGCAGAAATGCAGTTGTATCATATATTTTTTTTTTGTAATTTGTCCTGCCCAGAGGACAAATCATTAGCGTCCGACCCAAAATAAGGACCTCGGCAAACTGCCTTGTGGTTGTGTGTTTGGAGGCAAACTATAAATACTCAGAGACCCCCTCTGAAAACACGAGGAGATCATGTTTACCCCTCTCTGACAGTAGGCATCAACCATCTAGCTAGGAGGAGTAACATAGTAACTCAGATGCACAAAGCTGACTATCTGTCCAATGAAGCTGTTTTGTGTGAATAACTTACTTAACCCATGGCCCTGCTGTACTGCGTCTCACTAGCGACTCGTCAAAATTTTGATGCCGAACTCACAGCAAGCAATTGTGTTTTGTGTCTTTTAAACGTCCATCCGTCTTCCCATTCAGGAGCACTGAATCCTACACCTGAAAGCATAGGGAAGAGGAAAACCTATATCGGGTGGCAGTCCCTCAGAGGGCACACATACCCACCCAGTATGACCAGTTTTGACTCACCACCTCGCCTAGCTGCAGATCTTTCGGATTACAGGAGGAAACATGCAACCTCCGCAGAGTGCGGGGTTCCGATTCACAGTGTCCCAATCCTGGAGGTGTCAGGAGACATTGTTACCCAGAGGCCACAGGCTGCCCATGTGATTAAACCATGACTTTGAAAAATTAATTTCTATTGCATATTCTGAGGAGAACTTAATGGTGGAATGAATTGTTGAATGAGAGGTGCCATTTTCAGGAGATTTTACTCGATTTACCAAAGATGCTGCTCCCGATGTAGGGTGTATAGTGACATCTTAAAGCTTCTATTGATACTGTTGTTAGCTTACCACGTTACAGGCAAAAAGCCTATAGAATTAATACATTCCATTTCAATAGGCCATAGTTTATGTTGAATAAATGTAGTTCAATAGTTTAGCCTTATTAGGACAGGTTACATTGCAAGAGATGTATTTTAGGCAGTGAACGTATCTGCAGCTGCCAGACTTCATCGCAGGACTGCAAAATGCAGTCGCTGTCATTAGAGCTTTCAACTGCAAGTACAGTTCGCTCCCTCACTCATCAATTTACAGCTTGCTGTGGAGATGCGCGAATGCTGTCGTGACAGATGTTTGTTTCGTATGACTGTGCCTTCAGGTACAAAAACACTCTCGAGTGCTGGACGGCAAAGGTCTATAAAATTAGGAAAAATGTGAAAGTTAATGGCTTGTGTGTGAAATGGAGCTTTTTATTCCCCTGCCAGGTAAAGCCTGCTCACATCAGTCCCTAGAACCCTCTAGAACAGATGTTTTTAGTTTAGGAACATTGACGGTGGGTGAAGCTCTCTCCGCTCTCAATCAAAAGACAATTAAAAATACTGCAAGACATTAATCCATGTTTATCTATATAGGCTTTGCCCGCAGTTTTGACGAATAGTTTGTCATAGTCGTAACGCGTCCGTGGGGCACAGGAATATGCAGCACAATGACAAATCCGTCACTAGATGCAGAGGAGCAGATGGCCTCTTCACAGCTGGAAATGTCGCACTGCCCCACCGTTGTCGAGGCGGTTATGCTCATCGTGATGTAGGAAGAACTGTTTGGTGGAGTTGTATTAACGGGTCCTCTCAATTCCTTACTCTTTAGCAACATTATTTTGGATTTCCGGTCCATCCGGACGTTGCAGTCCCTGTAAATGCGTCAGCTACCCAGGGTTACGAACTGGTTTGGGAGGGATTTTTTTTTTTTTTTTTAATTTAAATCAGGGATTGAATTGCTACAAATATAGCCCTGCCAAAAAAAAAAAAAAAAATACGATTTATAAATCTGCATCGACAACCTTGGGGACGTTCAGATATAAGCAGCTCATTGCTAACGGGATTTGTGCAGAAGTGGTCAGCATCGGGTGAAATATATTTTTTATACCGTTGCATTGTCTTATGTGAGCAGCTTCATACGCTAAAAGATACTCCCTGTGGTCTAACACCATACACTTCATTTCCCTTGACAAGCTTCACGTTGGAGAAGGTCAAAATGTTGTAATGTAAAGGTTACACCTGATTGCATCGAAGCACCATGACATCTCTGTGGTGTGACTCAGCATAACCAAGCTTATATTAATAATATTTAAAATTGTCATTGCTGTTACTTACAAACTATTTTTTCCTGCCGGTGCCAAAAGTCTGTTATAATATGTCTTCATGTCTCACGGTGTTTATGTCAGGATGCGATTCACAGCGAACACTGTGTAGGTTTTTAACCGCTCTTTCAAGCTATGTTAACTGCTGTTCCCTGACAGCATCGACATTCAGATGTGGGTTTTTAAAGTCCATGCATTTCACACATAATAGTTCTGCTCCAAAGTCCATTAAATGGCACGGGTAGCGTTCAGATGTAGCTTCGCATGCGACATTTTCGTAATGGATAGACTGTGCTGCAAGTATGAGTCTGTGAAGACATATTTGGCTCCGCAGACCTACACCCCATGGCTCGATAAGTCCTTTAAGGCGAAAGGATTTTACGAGGTGCTAAGAGTTTGAGGAACATCGTCCAGAAGGTGGAACAAAGAAAAGGTTCCTGTTAAATCCAAAATTGGCTGATTCTTCTATGGACAACATCCCTACGTTTGTCACTGCATTCTGAGCCGGTAGAGAGAGCTTACAGCAGCTCCAGCTAATCAGTACTGTGTTTAGGATTGCTGTACAGTACATCTTTCTGTACACAGTCCAGCCTTAAGTTATTCACATGATCAAGGTGACTCATTAATGTTGTGTAAGTGGCCTCTTCAGTAGTTATGCATATGAGCAAATTTGTAAGCTGTATCACTGAATTAAGATAAAGTTTATCTACATAAAGCAATCAGTTGTATCCTCTGTTATGACTTGTTTGGGCTAATTTTGCTTGTTCCAAATTGAATCCACTGCATGACCCTAGCTGTTCAGGCGAGTGTTCAGAAGTGTCAACTCAGTCCCAAATGTCTGTAAACATCTGGTGTTTGAAATAACAATTACCACCACCCCCCCCTTCCCCCCAGATGCCAGCGGATGCTTTGGCAAATACTCCCACTATAAAAATCTGTGCACCTAATAATCATGCAGCATTCAGTTAAATTGTTTAAAGTTTCCTGTTTGAGCATCATTTGCTTCATCAGTGCCTATATTGCTAAATATTAGAGCAAAGAACAGAAAATGTAAAAAAAAAAAAAGGAATGACTTTCTGTAATTTAGATTAAGCTCTGTGGCACTCATTTCAAACAAATACAAGCACACACCTTAGTATTGTTCATTTATTTAACTTATTTTATGCAACTTGCCAAGTTGAATCATTTACTGTTGTTTGCCACTTTTAAGAGTTACAAGAGCTGCTCTCGACACATGAATGAATCGAAGTTGACATAGAGAATCGTTCCAATCAGTTCAGCCAATACTGCATTAATCTTCTATCTCAGCTTTACATACTCAGAAAATGAGCAAAGATTAGAGCTGTAGTATATCAAAGTAGAATGAAAATATGTCCTAGTTCATTGACTTTTGCAATAATGTGTAAAAACAAATTACTCTGTACAAATATTTGACCTGTCTGCCATGAGGAGATACGGTGTCCCACTGCGCCAATGTCTCCTGCCCTCCATCTGTGTGGCCTTCCATGTAATTTTAGTTTATTCTCCCTTAGCTTTAAAGTTCTTTTTTCCGTTGTGTTCCTCCTGGATCACAGACAGAGCTGCCAAGTAACATCTGCATGTCGCGGAAGCAAGAGATTTTTGTTTTTCCCGTTATGCCCATTATACACAAACTGTTGTCAGATGATTGATGAGAGCCTACCAAATTGTCTAATGTCATCACAGTGTGATGCAGCAGAGTGATTTAATTATTTGGCCTCTACATCGCTGCTATGGGTCTCTGCATGATACTCTGCCTGCCTTGCCTTTGGAATAGTGTCTGATGCAAATGAGTACTCACAAACAATATTCCAGTGTTCTGTGGGACTGGCATCACAGTAAATTCCCAAAATTATAGTTACGTCTGATCATTACCGTGCAATGAATTTGATTTCTCAGCTCTCCATCGAGCACACGTGCCCCATCTACTTGTTGACCACCCCTTTTTCAGTGATATCCCCAGTAACTAAGTGGTGATGCTGGGTGCTTTTAGCCTTGGTGTACTACCAGAGTAAGCCCCCGTGAAAGTGGACAGGGTTTCAGACGGCTGTTAGGCACACTGTACTGATGGAGATAAACCAGCTATCGATCCAGTGCTAACAAACTTCCTAATTCTAATCCATTTATCTTCCATAGCTGCTTATTCAATACTGGGTCACAGCATTAGCCTGGAGCTAATCTTACACCACAAAGTGCATAGGGCAGATCTCTTCTTCACTTGAGTTCAGATTTTCCGTAAAACATTGCACATTTTTAAAGGTTTTACACAGAGCAGCATATCAAGTCATTATGTTATTTTCTTACGGTGTTTCTTTCCAAATTAGTCAACCATTTTTGTTTTTTTGTTTTTTTTTACTGCCTCCAGTGTAACTCATATTTCTTCTGTAATGAATTAATGGAGCTCGAACGGAAATACGAAGAAGGCTAAAAAGAGCTAATAAGCGTCGGGGAATTTTGCCGTTAGCCGTCTGAAAAGAGGCAAGTCACCGGCTTGCGTTAGCGCTTGGCGACCAGAAAAGGGAACTGTAAAAATCTAGGGTGGGGTCCAGTTACAGCTCCGGTGGCAAATAGACAGTGTCGAGTTTCGTGCGCCCAAATAGATATAAGTATATGGATAGATGCCAGAGCTGCATCGCCCTGCTCTGGATTAAGCCAGGACAAGTTCCTGGGCAGAATGCAGACTTAGGGAAGCATTTGGACAGATGTAGCATTTGGCCAATACATTAAACAAGCGTCATGCTAATCACAGCTGCAGGAAAATGTGTAATTGTTTAATACAGTTATACCGATATATTAGATACTATTTTATTCATGATGTAGCTCTTTAGTTTATTCAGTTATCTAGCGCATACTAAAATTTCTGTTATTAAACTTTTGTGAAGTGACTGAGTTTGTGAACATTTGTTTGATTGGCCAGCTTGACTTTCATTCTTCCACCTTGTGCTCACGGTGAGGGATTTTCTGATTAATAGTAATGATGAATAAATTACAAATAATGTTTTCTTTCTATTTCTTCTATGTCTTTTTACATCTAATCAGGGTGACAGGAGCCTAGCTTGGGAAACTGAAAGTACGGAGACAGCACACACCATCACAGGGGCAATTTTTTAAAAAGGTGGCATCAGTCAGCTGCACCTAGAGGCTGACTGGACTGCTTTCAATGTTGCCCCTTTTCCACTGGGGAACCTTTGGTGCCAGTGCTCATCCGGTGTTGGAACCGAACCTGACCGTGACCCAACTTGTGTTTCCACTGCCTTCTGGGCCAAATTGGAGGCGAAGACATAGCAACTACATCACTGACACTCTCCAACAGCAACACAAAACAAACATGGCAGACGGCCTCCTCTGTTTGTGAGCGTTACTCCTAGCTTTGACACCATATTTTCACTTACAAAGTAGGGATGCGCCAATCTGATATTCAGTATCGGTACTGGTCCAACACTGACTAAAAACACTGGATCAGAAAAAAAAAAACAAAATTAAAATGTGATACATCGTACAGGCAAGCCTTGCTTCACATTGCTAAACTGGCATTTCTTTTCGTGATTATTTCCTTAGGGGATGAGAGGAAATGTTTCACAGTTTGGGTATTTTTTAGATGGTTGCATTACACATGGCATTCAAATGGCTTAGTTGTTTAACAGAACCAAAGACGGATCAGCATCAGTATCGGCTGATGTTTAAGGTTGTGTTATCAGTATGAGACATGAAGAAATACTATCAATGCATCCCTAATCCAAAGATAAGTCATTGAGCATCTTTAGCAAGTTCAAAGAGATTGTCAGAAGTTCAGATCAAACATATAATTAAAGGACTGTGATGCTGGCATTGTCTGCGAATGGAGACCCCTGCACAGTGTTTGTACAATTTGCCCTGCCCCCTCAGCGCTTCACATCATGGGTTCTCGTTCAGACCAGCAAGTTCCGAGGGCCGGTTCGGAGCTGATGCTGTGGCATGGGCACCAGTTGTTTATCGGTGGAAACACGTGGAATGGTTCATGTTTAGGCTCGGGCACCAACACCATGTCAGCGGAAAAGGGGCTGGAAACCAGGTGGGGCGGTGGTTCATGGGCTGGATTTGTTACCTAAAGGCTGCAATGTTGAAATCTCAAAGGGCAACTGCAGCTATACTCCAGAGCGAAACATTTAACATTAGTTATTTTAGTAAACATCTCATACTTGATGTGCTTTTCGGTGCTGCCTGGGTCTTGTAGCCTGAACGAAGTCCCACCGACAAAACTGCTTTCAGCTGGCAGAAGGAACTTATTGCCAAACTTTAAAAGCTTCATGCTTCATGTGTTGGCGTAATGTTAAGTGTCTTATACACTAAAGCTATATAACAGCCCTTGTGTTATGTAAATCACAGCGCATTTTAAGTGGATATAAATGTTTATCTATAGCAGGCTGTTAGTTTTGAAATATGGAGCTGCCTTTATCTAAAACTGGGGCGGGCTCAAAGTGAGCTACTTTTCTTAAATCTGAATCACCTTCTTATTTCAGAAAGCGTGGTTGAGTAAATAGAACTCTGACGCTTGTTTAAGTGGGGGATACCTTTATAGGATAGGACACAAAAAACAGGGATGCAGTGGAGTCTCTTTGCAGTGAAGAGTGATCTCCTCTCCGTAAACTTCAATAGCAGAAAATAATTAGCTTAAATCGGGGAGTATTGAGGAATTTAACTATTCCACCTTCCAGGACTGCTGGATCATTGTCCTCGGATCAATGTCCCCGAGAGCTCGCAGCCTCTCATTAAGTCAGATCTCTTAATTGGTAGGATTTATTGAGCTAAGCTCTAAATACAGTATTGGTAAAAGGGCTGATAGTTGGCGCACCGGCTACTACTAAAGCTTAAGTTTTTTTTATTAGCTTGATGATGTAACCTCTAATCATAAAATCATATTTCATGAAGGTTCTTAATTTTAATATTAATTATGTGTTCTAAATATGTGGAAATGAATATGCAAGATTATTATGATTATAAACCATTGCAAGTATTGACTAGTAGTCAAATGATATGTCGGCCAATATACATGTTTTTTCAATATCAGTCAATAAAAACGTACACATTGCCAATGATTTGACTGCCCATATTAATATGCATGGTGATGATTCCTGCAAGGTTAGTGCCTGCCCCCCCATAGTGTGAACAGGCCATCAGTTAGTTTCTGCACTTCAAACCTTGAAATTACCTGAACTAGTATCCCAGTTTTCATGGTACAATTTAGGCTACATCTGCATTTCTCGTGAGAGTGTCTAATAACACACTGAGGTGTTTGCATTTTTGTCCACCCTCTTTATTTACATGATTCCCAAATATACGCTGCAGTATAAAGTTACCACTTGCCTTTGGCAGCCTTAGGTAAATGCCATGGTTCGATTCTATTCCATATCTTGATAATTAAGTTGTTTTTTGGGGAGCCATTGAAAATTGTATGAAAAAATTAAAAATAAAATTTAAAAATGAAAACTCAAGTAGCTTTTGGTCAAAACAACAGCTGAGTAACGTTAGTCATCCTGGGTTGCATTTTTTTTCAAAGCGAATTTGTGTATATATAAGGCTGGGATGATAAATGTTTTAAAATAGTTAGCTGGAGTGACTGAGCTGTTGGAGTTCTGCCAGTCTTTATTTCCACTATCTGGATCTAAATCTGCTCATCAAACATGCTCATCAAATTGTAGCAATCCTGCTTGGTGTGCAAAACATCCTGCTAAACTGAAACATGGAGTTATTGTGAAGTCTTGGTCTTACAATAATCCCAAGAACCAAATAGCATTTGAGCAGTAGAGCTCTGTCCTGACCGCAGTTAAATTAACAGAGCCTAGCTCCACTTATAACAAGCTGACACCTGAGTTTTCTTTAGATGGCTCCAAACTGACATCCTATTTAAACAAATACTAGTGAACCCCTTCAGGAATGCAAAGAAATTTCTCAAAAAATGCAGTACAGCCTATCGTCTTTACACATTTAAAAAAAAAAAAGAAAGAAATTGCGTCAAAAACTATAATCAGTAATGTTGAGGAAAGATGTTTGTTTATTCCCATGAAAAGCCTGTATGAATAAAGGAGATGTGCCACACCCGACTCACCACAGAACCCCTCCTCCCCTGGATGGTAACACCTGATCTGTATTGTCACCTTTATTTAAAGTCTTCCGAAGCTTTAGCTAGTTGCAAGTCTTAGATTATCTGCCCCTTTTACTGATTACATCTCTGGATTACCCTTCAGCTCTGGATTTCTCTGTCCATACTGGTTTTGACCATTCCTGTGTCTTGACTACGAATGAAAGACTCTACCGGCACTTGGATCCTACCTGTGTTCATTGCAAGAATGCTGGATGTTTCAGGTGTTTAGGGCTTCTTTGAAATTGTAGACTACTCAAATAACGGTAGAGTTACACCTTAGCTCTGCAGTGAAATGTTATTTTCTCCAGTGAAATGCACATTTTGAAATTAAGAATTAATATTTGAAGTGTGAATTATTAATTTGCAGAGCTTGTTATTTAATTTGGACATGTTATATACAGTATTTAGGTACTTTTAAGAGTAAACCAAACATTCTAATGCTTGGTTTTATATGCAGCACTTTTAATAAATTTATGAAGTTCTATAATGCTGGTACTCTCCTTAATGGGCTGTATTCAAGAACAATCCAATTTCAGCCTTATATCAGTCATTAGCCATACTTCACCTCTAAAGGTTCTTATTGGCATTGAATCTTGAAAAATCCATACTGGCCAACCACTAGCATTGACAGAACAATATTGTAATTATTTAAATAGAAGACAAATCAAAGTCTTGGGTGAAGGTGCTAATTTGAGTGCAGCAATGCTGAAAGGTGGGTACTTGTTTTCTCATAATTTGAAAAGGCAGAGCTCTGGAAAAATTACAGAACAACACACTGCTTCTCACAGGAGAGGAATGATGCCGGGAAACACTGGTCTTGGGAAAGCAGAACATTTTCAAAATTGGTGAAACAGTTTGTAGGTCTGTGCTCTTAAGGATATTGTGCATGTTTTACCCAAGTAAAAAAAAAAAACGTTCTTTTTTTTTTCATTTTTCCTCAGATGATAGGAATATTTATACTGCCTTTTCATCCATACACCCATCCAACCCACTGTCCCTCCATCAATCCATCCATCTATATGTATATATGTACATTTTTGTTTTTTTATAACCGCTTACCCAGTACAGTGTCTCAGCAGAACCCGAAGCCCCTTCCAGGAAGCACAAGGCAATGTAGGTGTCTCCCTCGACAGACTGCCAGTCCATTGCAAGGCGCACGCATGCACAATCACACAGTGTGGGCTATCTTTAGAAAAATGCAAAGCTGCCCCACATTCAAGCAGAATGAACATTTTCTAGGTTGTTCACTTCGGTAAGAACTGATCGCTTGTACTGCCTACACGTTAGAATCTGTACTACTATAGGTCAGAGTTACTGAGCTGAAATGTGTGTTTACTGCCATTCCAACTCTCGGTGCGAGTCCACCGCCAGTGCCGTTCATATGCATTGTCATCGGAGCCATCCTGGTCCTGCTGCAAACTTTATTTACAAAGCCGGCAAATTGGAATGTGTATTTGGGTAAAACCGCAAGCTAATCATAATTTCCATGCATATCCTGGGGAATAAAATCTGTTGGCACCTGCTACAAATATGAAATAATATGAAGCCAGTGCAAGTTCTTATCTTTTTCAAATAATGGTAAACAGAGGGAGTGGAGCATCATTTTATCGAGAATGGTAAAAAGAATTTTCAGAAATATTTGCTGAATTTGGTTAGGCTGCTTTCCCAGGCTTATAGAAGGAGTATGAGACTTGCACGTACTGTGCCTCTGTCTGACTCAATACTCCACGGGTTGGTTGTTTCATAATCCACAGCCCATTTCGTAGTCTGTGCTTCTTTAGAGGCATCGTTTTAAATCTCAACCACATTATACCGATGCGGTTATCAGTCATGCCAGACAAGAGTGGTGCACAGGACAATTCAATATGCAACAAGGACTCGTGTGGTATCTTCTTAGGCAAGTGGGGGGAAAAAAATAATGATTTTAGAGATTTTATTTACACAGCTGTATATCATCTGTTGCTTTAGAAATCTGAGTAATACCAGTCATATTTCCTGTATTTCTTGCAGTAAACTGGAACGTTAGTAAAAAAAAAAAAAATGTAAGTCTATGATGGCAGTGATTCCTTAGGAGTATCATTTTTATGCCAAACAATAATTGATCGGGTGACAAAGGTTATGAAATATGCATGGCCAGACACATTTACCCTATAATCACAGTGAGTGTGTGGCTCTGTGTACCAAGCCATTTGCCCAGAGTGACAGAAGTGCGTGGCAGTGAATCACGGTGATTGGTGTTGTTTTTTGATGGGCTAATCGATAACCACAACTTGCTAAATTATGACAGTGGTATTAGCGGGTAGGTACACAACTTCGCCACCATCCAGAATACTGTCTCGTCAGCAAAATATTAACAAAGACATTTATGGAGCTATTACAATAAGAGACCTAAGGAAATAGATGACCCTGCATTTTGCATCCCAGTGATTTATTGTCTCGGACAATAGAATCATTTTTTTTGTTACCAGTCCCATCTTCTTTTCCACTTTTACTTTTCTTTCAGAACTTTTCTATTTATGTCACATGTTCAGAAATCAGTATTACTTTATAATATTTTGTTAATATCCATTAACGTTCAGTCTTTCAGAACCTTTATGCATTTTTAGTATTTTTTTTTTTTTTTTGCTAGTTCAGAAACTGTCAAGATTAGCTCATGAACATGGACTGTAGCATTAAAAGTTGACGTAATTTAATTTCTTTTCAGATCGTGAATTTGTTCCATTAAAGAGAGAGCCTTAGTGTAGAGTGAGCAGCAAACTGTTGATATGATTACTCACTATATGCAGGTAATGATATCCAGAATTAATTCTGTGCTCTCTATTAACCTATGTGAAGCTCTATTAATTATCACAGTTGAAGACGCTCACCTCTGTCACTTCTTTGACGTACCCTCGATGTAGCTTTCTCCAAACTATTACACCCTGTGACCCACAGCTTTAGATAAGGATACTCTTTTGGCTGCTTGAGTCATGTGCCTTGGGTGTAGTGACACCTTTGGTCCTGGAGGAACAAGTTCCTTAATTCACTTGCAAACAAGACATCCTGCAGTTGGTATGCATGCCAAACAAGCTGTTGATATAATAATAATAGCAATCATAACTATGCTGAATTATTCGGTTTGTGTTGAAAACGCTAATTTTTTTTAATGTATTTTTATTTCTTTCTCCAAAGAAAACCATCAGACTTGTCAGTCTTTTCCATGTTTTCTTTCACCTCCACAGATCTTTGTCACCTTATGACGTGACGTGACCGACAAGTCACATGCTTTTCTGTGACAAATATACATGGGTCATTTGACAGCTCCATCAAAATGCCATGCTGGGAACTGTGGACGTTCTTCTGTGTTATTTTCCGGTTATTTAAGTTTTGAGTGTTTCAGCAAATGGCGGCAGATAGAAATCATAGGTCCAAAATTCTGTTTGAATTCCACAGGTAGGTAGGGAGTGCTTTTCCTTAGTAAGTACATATACAGCGTACATGGATAAAACAGGTTCAATTAATCTTTCATTATTCTTTTAAATATTACACATTTCAAAATGGAACAAAGATGTTTTTTTCTTTACCATTTTTAGGATTTCAAAGATTATTAAAATTTTGTCCCTAAGAGTAATGACATAATGAATGAGTTGTAATCTTTTTTTTTATAATTCAGCTGAGACTTGTGCTTTAAAGATCCAAGGTAACTTCTGTTTTATGTATATTATCATAATGAATATGGGAAGAAAAATATGAATGTTATAGATGGTCAATCATTTAACAGCCAGCCACCGCTTAGGTCGTTTTCTGAAGGGCCGGCTTTCTAACAGTAGTTTGATTAAAAATTAAAGACGAAGCCCTTTGATTAAGTCACTAGAAGTATGTTCTTTTCTTGGCCTTGTTTTTGGGGAATTTAGCTGAATAAATAACAGTAATGTATGTTGTTTATTTGTGGTTTTATTGTTCCAAAGAAGCTAAATTGCATAATTTTATAGTAAATAATAATTGCCAGACTTTCTTTGGGCAGAATTACAGCAGGCATTATGAAGTGTGTAAGAAACATTGGTTGGAAACCAATTTGCAATAATTATTTTGGAAATGCAGCTTTTTAGTCAAATCACTGCCTGATTATAATGAACATGAAAATCTCACGTCACACAGAGTTGCATAAAACTAATTGCTTAGATTACTTCAGATTTAGCAGTAGAGAAAAGAACGTAGATTTTCAAAAACAAGACTAATGGGGTGGGGGTTGCATTGCCCATTGTGAAACAGTTGAGATGTTTGAGATGGTTACTTAATAAGTGTAGATGTAATCACGGTCCGTTTCTAGTCCGTTGCTGGAAAACTAGAGTTAGTAACTAGGGATTTAGTACTCTTTAATGAGAACATGTTCATATCTGGTTCAGTGCAGCAGGAAAGTTCACGTTTCGTAAGAAAGGTTTTTTGTAGAGGTGGAAGTTCAGTAAAGTCCTAATATCATATTCACTTCAAAGGCATTGCTGAGCACTAATGAGCACTTTAGTAAGACCCCTTAGATTTGCTCCAGTAAGCGGCTGAAGTGTTACAATAAATGATGGTTGGAGGGGGCATCACTGTGTAGTAAGTGTGTGTGGAACTGAGAAGAGTCAGCTCACCTTCAGGGATACTGCCTACACCGGTAAGAACTATTCATTTGTGTTTAAGATGGGAAATGCAAGGAATAACAATGGCAGAAACTCAAGACTCAACACCAATGGTTGACATTAATGGAGGACATGCTTTCTGTGCTGGGAGTTGAAGAGGGAGCTGCCCTCCCAAATTGGTGGCTCTTTGAGGAACTAGGAGGTGCCAGTCAGCTGAAACTGATGATTAAGACTAACCATTAGTGAAACGGGGCCAGACATCAAAGGAATTTCTAACTGGAGCTTATTTAAGTTTAATCAGCTGCTGAACATCTCATGTCTCTGACCCTGTGAAAGGTGAGCCACCTTCAGTGCCAGCATATGGGAAACGGTGTTAGCACCTCATTTAAGTTACTGGTGACACAGTGCTGGTAGATTGCCACCAGTAAATAGGGAGAGGGGGACAGAAGAGTTAAAAGGGGGGGCTAAAGGGCCAAGGAGCTCGCACTGCTGACCTGTTTAATTCCAAGGCACTCCGGAATGTCTTTGCAGTCAGTATGAAGAATGTCCTGTACAGACCTGAGAAAGAGGGTCCCTGCATGCCAACAGTTACGACTACTTTGTAAAAGTCCTTAAAATAACTGCCCAAGGTAACAGCAGTATGTCATCTATAAAATTTTAATACATATCACTGTATAAGGATGCAAAAAATAAATCGAGTCCCAAGATAGCGACAATAAACGAGTCGTTTTCTTTTTCTCCCAGTTGGCAATACACTACAGTTCTCCTTTGACATTGTCACGGCGTGGCAGAGATGGTTCCCGTCATAAAAGATGATACTCTTTGAGGTTTAACCTCAAGACGATCAATTTAAAAAAAAAAAAAAAAAGTATCGCTGCCAAACAAACGTTTGTTCAGTGACTCTGCAGTACCAGACTGAAAGCAATGAGGACAGATTGATCAGCCTCATGAATCGTATCTTTGTCCTGGAAGTGAATACAACAAATGCCCAGGCATCAGGGCTAGGAAGCAGTCACTCTTTTTAAAATGTATTACCCCAGAATTGGCAGCGTGGAGGCTGGGAATGCAAGTGGGGAAGCTTGTCACAAAAAGTGCCATGCACATTACACAGGTGACTGCTCTTCCTTAGTGACATCGTTACTGTACATTTCGGTATTACATCACAATTCATCAAAACGTCATGCAGATTATCAAACAGCTTCTGAGTGCTCTCTCCAGCTCCAGAAAGTACAACGATTGTCACACATCACAAGGTATAACTTCGTAATTGATCATATATATGTCACAATAGGTTTTAACAGTTGTGCCATGATAACGTACCATATGCCGTTATATGATGTCGTATATTCTTTTAAGTACTGCTACGTAAAATTTAAGAAGTAGACACACACAGTCTGGAATCCCAGGTCTTTACCGTGTATGTCTCCTTAATAATGTACCTGTTTTTAACATTACTGCTATCGGCTGTGCATTTGAATGACAACAATCACCTTGTGACAAGCAATAATGTTCCAGTAAAATTCATAATGCTTTAAATCAGTTTTTGTGCTTTTGGTATTGTTATATAAAACCACTTTTTAGATGATAGTGTTAGCTACAAGCACAAGCAGTATCCAGTGCTAACTGCAGCATCTTAAAAAAAAAAAAAAAGGAAAAGGGCCATAGTATTATGCTTGTTTGATCAGCCAAGTTGAAGGGCAATTCAACGCATTGCAAAGATGTCTGGAAAGGAGAATAGGATAATGGATATTTCTTGACAATATCTCATAAACCCCTGTAGTTTCTTGTTATTGCTATCTGAAAGAAAGAGCATTCAGTCCTTAAACACAGAGGAGAAGGTCCTCTGTGTTTCATTAAAAGGCCTGTCATCTACTCTGTGCTGTGATACGTTTGTGAACTAGCGAGGTACGCTTGACAGTCACACACAAGGGACAGATTTTCCATGCATTCTCTGTTTACTCTTATTTACAACGCTGTCAGGCATAAACTGTTATTTACACGACAGCGCCGAAAACTCGCTGCTTACAGTGGGTGTCTGATTTAAATGTCTGGAGCACTTGGGTACCGACTGCTTGCAAAGACAGGCAGCTAGTGGCATAGTGGAGATGGGAACATCCTACATTTATGAGCATGAATATTGCAAACAGATTAAAAAGATGTCGACAAAAAAGTCACAAAGGATTCCGTAGACCTGTAAGGTTTTAGGGTTAATGAGCCACCAGTATGTCTTTGTTTATGTGTACAGTCAGGGGTGGGCAGTCCAATTAATCTGTTAACACATCAATGTAATGTCATCCAGTAGGCTATGCTTTCTGAAGTCATCAGTATTCATTGAATTTTGGCTGACACTGTAGTGTGACTTTGGCGTACCATCAACACAGTATTTACACTCACACACTGAGGAACGTCAGCTGAGTTGCATTGTCTCGCAGCCTTCGTTTAGCAAAAATTAAGAAACACACATTTACCCCCATAGGGTAAATGGTGGGGTCTTGCTCATCCTACATGCGTGAACTGTGCTTGAATGGAACACAAAAGGGATTAGTGTTCAGATAAATTGAGCAGGATAGTCGGTTATGGCAGCAGCGGTGATTAAATTCTGGTTGCGTTTTTGTTTCCCTAAATGAGAACCTTTTCATTAATTATTTATGTCGGCAGTCAGGGTGTCATTATTTTGGCTAGTTAATTATTCATGGTTGTCCAGGACTGCCTGTTGGTAATGAAATAATGTCCTGCAGCAGTGCAAAGTTGTGGAATGTTTATTCACAGGCTAAGACATTTTTGTCTGTCATAATTGCTGAATTAATTAACGCTTGCAAGGAGCAGGGGCTGGGGGCTGCGGTTTTAAAGTGACTGGATGTGCCCGGTTAGCACAGTGCTTGCTACAGTAAGTAGTTTGCCTGAAATATAGACGGTAGGCGGCTGACAGGTCAGTGTACAGTTACAGACACCTTCAGTCCTAAATACTTGCGCTGTGAAATCCACAAGCAAGTAGCACAGCGACAAGTGCTAGACACTGACAGTGCTGTCTTAAAAATAATTCTGCATGCTCACCATTTAATGTTAGTAACAGAATCAGATTTAAGTACCATATGGACAAGCGGCGGCCTTTCAGAAACCAATAGCCAAACAGTAAAAGTGATCCCAGATTTTACAGTGTGGAAATATAAATAAGACAATCCTTTTTATACATAAATCAAACTGCTAACTTCGGTGTCTGCAATGGAATTCAATCCCTGTGCTTTGTTCATGGCCCAAAGCTGTTAAAATATAGTTAGTAAAATTTAAAACAAATTTTTTTCTATATTACATAAGTTTTTATATAAGGAATTATTAGAGGCAACTCTAAGCAAGTGTGAATGTAAGATTTTTTTTTTAATGAGAACATTAAAACAGTTTAATCTCTCTATTGGTTGATAATATGTTGAATATATTTTTAAGTTTATAAATATATAATGAAAGATCTATCCTTAATATTGTAGTAAAATGTCTGTTCAGTATTTGGGAATGGTACAATATTTTTATGTTCTTGGTACTTTGAGGTTATTATTGGTTATTATTGAGGTTAATTTAATCACATGTATCCTAAAATGATACCGTGATAATGGTGTGTTATCTTTCCCGCTGACAATTAACTGTTTATTAATTATGTGCATGTTTTTTTTTTTATCATTCCAATTCAGAATTTTTCCTGGAGCTTCTGGAAAACACGGAGAAGTCACTGAACGACATGTTTGTGCGAACCTATGGCAAGCTGTACATGCAGAACTCCGAGGTCTTCCAGGACCTCTTCACGGAACTCAAACGCTACTACACCGGCGGCAATGTCAACCTGGAGGAGATGCTAAACGACTTCTGGTCCCGTCTCCTGGAGCGCATGTTCCAGCTGCTCAATTCTCAGTATCAGTTCACCGACGACTACTTGGAGTGCATCAGCAAATACACCGACCAGCTCAAACCCTTCGGAGATGTGCCCAGGAAGCTGAAAGCTCAAGTGACAAGAGCGTTTATTGCAGCCCGTACATTCGTCCAGGGCCTCATGGTTGGCCGGGAGGTGGCCAATAGAGTCTCCAAGGTAAGGTCACGATGGAGAGCTCTCACATCGGATCTCGTTGTTCATTCACATGCCAAAATCTGACGTGGACTTGCGAGCACAATCACAGCGTTTATGCTATCCGAGGTGCTAATGATAGCCTGCCTTTCTTCTGCATGAAGATTACCTTAATGCCTTTGAAGTCTGTTGGTGCACATCTGTCATACAATATTAATTTGCCATCTGACTCAAGAGGTGGCTCTGGTTGTCTTTTCGGGCGTCCCTGAGCTAATGATGCTTTTTTTTTTTTTTTGCCTTCACACGCCACGCTCCTTTGTCATTTTTAGGCTGACATCAACAATAGTTTGAAATTCATTTCACGCACTACACTTGGAGTGTAGCTCTCTTTTGTCGTAACAGCACAACATACTTATTTAAGCAGCCAATAAGGATTTAAGTGTGCTAAATACAAAATTACACTGACAAAAATGTAGTGAAAATACAACCTAGTTGCCAAAATAATGGAATGGGGCTTTCAGAGGTTTTGTACTAAATGCCCATCTAAAATATGTCACTTTAATTCGAATGTGTATTTTGGCTATTTTAGACATATATACTGGTGACTAATATTTTCATCACTATCTGGCTTCGCATTTGCTTTTTAGGTACGCATACAGGTATGCGTGTCGTTGCAGAGCCCATCTGCTTCTACTCTACGCTGCCACCCCATCGTTTTTCTAATCGTGAAGGAGAACCACTTTTATTAATCTCGTTTTGGGGAGCAATTGCTCAGTGCGTGTTTCGCATATGTCACCGAGTCGATTAACCAAACATGACATCGCTGTTTGCACTCTACTGTGACCTATCAGCCGGTGTTCACTACTAGTAGACGTGTAATTTAAAGACGTGCCCAGTTTTGAATGCTGAGACCTCTACGTCTTGTCGTTGTTGTCCCTCTACATTGATATTTCTGTCAGGGCAGACAGGTATAGATGTCAGAGTGCTGAGAGCCATTTGTTCAGCTGCTTGTCTTTATCCCTGCAGTGCGTCAAAGACAAAGCCTGAAACGTCTAACTCGTGAATGCAGAGGAAATTAGTGGTCTGCCGGCATCATCTTTGCGAGGCTTGTTGTCAGTGTCTCCATGGTCTGTCTGGGCAATTAATGTGTCAATTCCTGATTCCCTTTGTAACACCCTGTTTGTCATTTAAAATTTCAACGCTCTCTGTAAATCCTCTAACTATTTTCGATGGTCATTGAGGCCTTTGCATGTAAAATGAAGGATGTATATGTCTCTGTTCATAAGTGGCATGTGTCTTTAAAAGAGCCCAGTGCAAGCTGCCAGCTGCCTTGACAGAAACGAATGGTCTTTTGATGCATTCTCCCTGCCTCGCCTTCCTCCTGGGAGAGTGGAGTTGGCACAGCTAGGACGTTACAGAGTTATGTGCTTTTCATATTGAATGTATTGATCAAAGACGAATGTTCATCCAGAATCAAAGGAAGAGCTTTTTAATCATATTGTTTTTGTTCTGTGCCCCCAGCAATATCTTGACCTTTTCTTCCCATTTGTTGAAAGTTGCTGGTGGCCCTGTTGGTCCCTGCTTATCTCTGTCCTCGAGTGCTAGAGCCAGCCTGGGGGGGGGTCACATAACAGTGGATTACAATAAATTACCCCCATCGGGCTAAACAAAGACCTCTTGGAGCCACTGTGAATTTCCTCCGCTGCCTAGTGAAGCCGCATCTCAGGCTAACTTTCGACTCAGATGTCATCTCACATTTAAAGGTCATTTATGAAATTCAGATTTTCATTTTTTGTCAGCAATTAGCTGATCTTCTATGATCTAAAATTAAGGCTGTGAATATACATTTCTAAAACTGCCAGTGAGGGCTAAATGAATATTAGACAGTTTCACATATTCTGGCTACAAAATACAGTAAGTTGACAATTCACTGAGAAAACACCAGCTCTAATATTCTTGAGGATATGAAACCTTCAGTCGGTCTAACTAGCATGTAAAGCTAGTGTATCGGATGTCAATTTAAGGCTCGCTATAAATAGTAATACATTTCAGCTTAACTGTCTAGTCATTAAAATTTTACTTTTAAATGGTTTTTAATGTATATTGAATCTAAAATCAATTTGTGTACATGATAAAATAATGTTTAAAATTCCAGTGTAATGTCGGGATGTCTGGATTTTCATAATTGTACGGCAAATATTGTTATGTACAAAAATGTTTAGAATAATGGACAGATGTGTCTACAGTAAACCAGCTGTTATACGTAGCGTTTCCCCCATCTGACACAGGTAAGTACTGTACATGTAAGAGATCTTCTTTAGGTGGCACGCATGTCCTGATAACAGCTTCAAGGTCCTGCTATAAGACAGAATTTATCATCACTTAGCTCCAGAGCTTCTAGCCTCCAATTACACTCCTTACAAATCAGAAAGTTCTTAAATATGAAATCTGATGCACTAGTTTAGGAGCTCCTAAATTTTCTCAGTATTGAATGTGCGTGTTTAAACAATGCAGTTGACATGGAATGTGGCCAAAATACACAGATTCCTAGAATGTGCAACATTTTGAAATGTTTTCCTTGTTGGATTTCTCCCATGTTTTTCACAACTATCCATCTGTGTATTAATAATTTCCATTATTATTCCATTTTATGTAGGGGTGTAACGGTACAGTTTTTCCATGGTTCGGTATGTGTCATGGTTTTTGGACCATGGTAACGGTACGGTTTCAGTATCTTTATATTTAAGAAGAAAATAAAAATACATCACCCTTTAATTAAACAATGAACCTTATTTTGACTGTCCATTTTACACTTTATCATTTAAATAAAATTTAACATCAAGTGAACTACCTGTCTAAGCATTCTGTGTTCTGTCTAAGCTTTGACAACCTGGAAGTAGCCTAATTTGCCTTCTCTGTTTTATTTAAATTAAACAGGCTACATACTTGTATAGGCAATATTAAATGTAAAAAATAACAAAGAGCAAAATTAAGTTGGTACCCTATTGAGATCTTACCGTAATGAGTTTGTTTACTGTATTTTTATCCCTCATCATCGTATTGCACACTGAATCCAAAATGTTCCCACACCGCAGATTTGAAAGACAGCAGCTTCTCTCTGTCTCCCTACTAGCACTCGCCATTGTCACGTTGGAGCGAACAGAATATTTGTTTTAGCCTCTCTTCTCTAGCCGGTACCTGCATACAAAGCACTGATAGCCAGGAGGCGGATAATTTACGCCATCTGCTCTTGTATAATGACATTTAAACTGTAGCGCTCAAAAATAAGTTTTTTAGATGTGTTTTTGTGGGAAAAAACACCGTTTTATGTTCACGCCAATACATACAGGAAAATGACAAAATGATACCGTAATGCCGTGGTACACGTCTGCATATCGAACCGTCTGGGGCATACTGAACAGTTCCATAGTATACCGAATACCGTTACACCCCTAATTTTATGGAATGTATGTTGTGGTGATTTAGCATCTTGTCCAAGGTGTTTCTTTGTGCTATGATTTTTGGGAGAAGTTCCAGGGTCCATTCAACCCTGCATTGGATGGATGGATGAATGGATGGATGGATGGATGGATGGATGGATAACTGATCCAAGGGGGATGCGCATTTGCATTGCATACAGCATCAAATGAGCAAAGTGTGCAAATTCAAAGACGTTGTGCTAAACCTAAGGCAATACACATAGTGCCAGGGATGTTATGAAAAGAAGAAGAAATAGATAAATAAATCTAAAAATAAGTTACCAAAGGCTATACATGAAAGTACACTGTATGCCTAGGTGAGAAGAACTATGTTGTGTTTACTTGGCCAACATTCAAAGTTACTGCATGCCAACCTCAGAGCTGGTACTATATTTTACTAATAGCTTCCATGTTATACCATGGGGTGCTTTCACACTGAATAGATTATAACAGTGTTGTTATCGTTGTTATTATTATTGTTTATTACGGTGAAGTGGCTTTGACACATTGCCTGAGGTCAGTGAAGTGTGGTGTCTTTTGTCTTGACTTCATAAAAACCGTTCATATTTGATTCTGCTCTGGAAAAAAATTTCACTTGGTGCCACTGGAGTTAAGATAAAAGTGGAGGTGTTGGTAGCCATGGCTTAAGCATGATTTCTGCGTGAGGATTTGTAGTAGACACAGCACATCCATATATGTTTTCCTGCAGCTTTTTATTTGTGGAGGGGGGGTATGTGGGAGGACAGACTCTAGCGTCTTCCAGACCATCTGTCTGGCCATCAGTTACAGCCCCCATGTTTCCAGCAAAGACATACTGACAAATGACTATTACTTTTGTGTCCTTCTTGGGACCTGTAGTCTAGTCCAGGAGGACTATGAAAACCCAGTCTACAGTAAAAATGTTGGCTTTTCAGCAGTGATCTCATCCAAGCATTAATAACAAGCAAAATAGTAAATGTATAAAACAATCCAGATTGGGATTATTTTAATCTACATTCCTGGTTTATAATTTTATCTGAGATTAAATTGAGAAAATGTACCAGATTTAAAATTAATGTGCTCTCTTTTATATTTCACTTTTATTTTTTATGCTGAGTTCTCAAATTAGTAGTCCCAAAATAGTTTTAAATTACTGCTTAATGGAGGTTTATATTCTACAGTGATGTAATCTGTAACACTGAAGGTCAGATCAGATTTATGAATTATATATGATATATGTGCATGAATGGAATCGGACTGTTTCGTTCCTCAGACTGTCAGGCCAGTCGTATTATGAGCTCATTTCCTGCTAAATGAGTCGTGTGTAATTTTCAGAAAAGTTCAAAATGAAGTTCACACCTGTCATTGGCTGGGTCCCATTTTAGTGTGTTTTTTTTTTTTTTTGTCCTACTGGCATTGATTGGAGGGTGAGGAGCCTTTGAGTAGCTGCAAAGGGTGGCTTTGCTAGGCTTCACTCAGCTACAGGTTGGTAGCGGTGACGGGGTGTTTGGCTTGGCGGGAAATCTTGTACCATGGTATTGAGGCATCTCACCGGGTAATGAGATGTGTTTCACTGATCCATATGTTAGTGTGTATGGAGGAGGAAAAAAAATCAAGAAGTCAGAGTGAAATAAGAAATTAAAATGATTTATTTTTTATTTTCAGTTCAGTTTATTTTGGTGAAGTGAAAGAAAGCACATTCATTCACAAAGACTTAGCCCATTCTAGTGCATTTGATACCTTCTTACAGCTGAATTAAACCAAACGAAAACAGTTCTGGTAGATTACCCCACTTGAGGGTACAACAGAGAGGCCTCCCTTAGGATTTTAAGTCTTAACCTTTTGGTCTTAAGGTGTGAACCATAACGCTTTCCCTGCTGCCCCAGTGAAAATGTGAAAAATAAGTGTTATTTTGGGTGTGAATTTTGGCCTGAATTGTCACATGACCTGAGCGCACCCCTGAGTGGGTCAGCATGGTTCCCCGATCCCCCTGGAGCCCCTCGAGTAAAGTGTGACTCACGCCACGATCATACCGCTGCGCTCTGCGCTGCACAGACCGGCAAAGAGCAGTTCACCGCCGTCTGTGCTGTGCTGTACAGGTGGCCATGGGCACTGACTGACAGCAGGGCCACTTGATGGTTTTTCATGTGTTTAATTGAAGGCACAGCAGACAGCCAGCTGCAGACTTTGTTCTGCCAGGTGTTGCATCTTCAGCTAATACCAGTGATTGAGGATTTAAATTTTTTTTCTAATAAAATAATCCTCCATTATAACCAATTCATTATAGCCAATGCATTTTGCCACCCTTTATCCTATTGGAAAAATAAGCTAAAAGAGCCCAGCATTGCTGATTAATTTTGATATCTTTGTTTTGTTACACCATCAGCAATTGCCCTGTTATTGAATGTCCCTAATGAAAAAAAGAGATGACTTTTGATGGGTGAAATTAGAATAAAATTACAGATAGTGTTTTAGGTTCTGCTAGTGAACTTAATGCATGTGGAATAATTCCATCATTCCTAGCTAATGCATGATATAAATATTAAGCCTTGATTCCAGCGGTGGTTCTTCACTTTGTTCTTTTATAATGGTTTAAATCACTCAGCTGAAGTACCATTTTAAGACCAGCATTCTTCCTGATCACTGCAAAGCTGGATCGATTCCAGCAGCCAGTCTGTGAGTAGCACGCCCAGAGCTTGCCAAGCTGTCCGAAAGTCAGAAGATTAAATTATTAGGGTATTTACATACTTTTGATACATCCGTCCAAGAAATGTGAAAGATTTTTTTGGTCCTTGAAAGAAGAAAAAATAGCTACATAAAAAAAAAAATCAAGCTAAAAAATTACAGTTATGATTCATAATATTAATTGCAATACCCATAAGTATCATAATAGTGTCAAGGTATTGATATTGTCAGATTTAGGATACAGTGTTTTTTCTATTTTAGTAGTCCTTTAGTAAATAAACTCATTTGTGGTGCCCGTCAAGCAAACTAATTGTGTTCTTTTTTGTAAACTGGGCTGTCAGAAAAACATCAACATTCTTTACTCTTTATGTAGCTTTATAAGTGTTTTGGTGTACGGTATATTTAAACAGTCAGTGTAGCAGCCTACTGACTGTGTAAGGTTATACCCTTCATATTCCTTACAATAGATCAACAAGATAATGTTAAATGACACTGGAAATACTTTCATAAAAACATCCTCACCCTGTAAATGAATCAAAGATATTAAGAGGAGAATTATTTGCCTCCAAAACATGAAAACATTTCCTAATTAATTGAAACATATGCTCATTTGTAATACATATTTAAGATGGAAAGTCCAAATGATATATTATAGATTTAATATGCATCGATTATTTATACATAAATGATAAATTCAGCCAAAAATTGTGCTTGTTTCATATTGCTGAATCGCCATCCGACTTGAAGGTGACTCCGACGAGCTTGTTCAGCATGTAGTCATGGAGTCCTGGTATTTCTTGCACACACGAATAGAGCAGAGTGCCTGAAAACGGAAATAAAACCAGAAAGGAAACAATTAATAGGTCAATATTATTGTGTGTCCCCGAGGTGACACCGAAGAGTAATAGTCGGGCCTGCACCACTGGACCTACAAATGGGCCTTGCCAGCTGTTATGTGCAATTTGAGCAGAGCCGCCCATCCTGGGAAGATCCCTCATGACCACTTTTGATTATACTGGATGCCCACAACCCACAATGCACTCCACCTGCTTTGAACTCCACTCAAGGACTTAAGTGTCGGGCGGTTAGGCAGCAGGGGGAGGGATCTTCTCCACATTTTCCCGAGCGCCATTCCGAGCTTCACGCTCTCCGTCGTCCAGAGTTTCTGCCCATTTCCGTCATGACAGATTCAGAGTTAAGTGATTGGCAGGTTTATGACAGGATGATGACAGATGACAGATTCTAAACTTTGTAAAAAAAAAAAAAAAATGCATGCCAGTAGCTGAATATATCAAGTACTCGGCCATAAATCAGTGTATTGCCAATTTTCGTGTATTGAATCAAGCAATTTGCTGTCCTGTATTTTTCTGCATGTTACTGGTAGTCCAAGAAATGTTCTTAGTACCATGCGTTTTCTACATCACTCCTTTTCATAAAACCATTTGATTTTCCCAATTACATTTTTTATTCTTCCTCATTTTTTTGATTGCTCACATGACTTCTCAAGTTCACTCAGGTTAACTTTGCGCTTGAGTTCAAACATTGAAAATACAGCTATACAATTTCACATTTTCATCGGTACACATTCACTATACCAGGAGATCACTGTTGCATGTAATCATACTATGTGATTCAGGGGATTTAAGAATAATTTGCCTAAAATTAATAGTAGTTTGTGAAGACCACCATGGTTCACCTATGGTCATATCTCGATGAAAGCTGGAAATCAGTATAAAGAGCCATACCCCAAATACTAAGCCATTCATGTTCCTGAATGACTTATCCGGCACAGGAATCATGAACTGTGATGCAGTAAATTGTCTGGTAACACACCTCCTACACAATGCACAATGTGTTTTTGTTTCCCTTTAGTCAATAGCTGCTAGCATGTCTGGTACACCGCAATCGTCCTTTCACTCCAGGCATCCACTAAGTGAACACTACCCCGTGTGCTTAAATTCTGTTCTCTGAACAAGACAAATCAGCATGACATAGCTGAAAAAATGAATCTGTTGCAGGTATGGGGATAAACTTTATTTTAGATGATCATTGCAAGCCCAGTACAGTTTCTGCCCTTATGTTCTCTGATTTCTCGCTGGGTTGATTAATGAAGGCGCACGATATCTGAAATTGCAATAAAAAAGCTAAAGAATAGACAGGATGCTTGCTTGAATCTTATAAAATTTGAAATCAAGCAAAAAAATGACTGCTGTGGGGGAAAAAAAAAAAATCCCATTCACCAAATAAGTTATGCTTGACTCTATCTATATCCACTGGTAGTTTTGTGCCAAACTGGAAAAAGTAAAGTATGGTCTGTTTCAGTATGCGTTTCGTCTCTTGGGTATGAAATTCTTAATAATATCGTACAAGGTGAAAACATTTTCATCAGCCTCATAACGATGCCTTATCCATTAGCATACATCTATATAAAGAACCTCTTTTACTGTAGGATATTTGTAACAGAGTACAATTTGATGATGAAACAAGCACGAAATGCAGGGACCCAACTGGCCTTAAATGTCGACCACAGCTCGAAAAAACGATAGATAAAAAAACTCCAGCATACCTGATTTTATGTAATGGAATGCTATACTTTAAACACGATGAAGAACATTGAATGAAGCTTGCAGACTCAATGCACTTCAGTGTCATTTGAGGGCAAGTCATTGCAGTTCTGAAGCCAGTATTGTGCTGTGCTGATCTTACCTAAGAGAAGTAACGAGCTTGCATTTGGGTAAGGAAAAATGCAGTCATGCTTTTTAAATAATAAGTATAATCAGTATTTTTAATGTGAAATATGTCTAGAAATGCTAAAATGACAGCTTGGCCAATTACAGTAAGTGTTTTTAGAACCAGATTTCAAAAGTACTTTAAATAGACATTGGCATCACGCTGGGAAAATTTCAAATTCGGATCTCCTATGTACATGCAATCACTGAATCACGCAATAAAAAATAGTTTGGAAGGAAATGAAGAACTGTGCTGCAGCGTTTAAACATGGTAGAGGAGCAGAGTGAATCAGGCTGGTCCCTCACTACATTTGGAGGCCATCCTGTTAATATTAGCTCTCGGGACTGGATGTTAGCATACATGGTGTGACATTCTTAGTAGCGCTAGCATTGACGATGAACCCTTGACATTTCGGAGGCCCCTGGGCCCCTGGGAACAAATAAAGGTGCCTGTAAGCTTGGCACTTTAATCAAAGGACTCTCAAAGAGGCAGAAGAGCTGGAGTGTAAGTTCAATGACACACACCAGGTGTAATCACAGAACAGCGACTCCTGTAGACAGGTGTCTGATATGACAGCTTGGCTGGTGACTTTGTGAGTTATGTTTAGAGACCCGCTGTCCAGTGTAAGTCACAAACTGGCAACATTGCCAGACATGAACGTCAGCTGCCTTGGCACAATGACAGGCCCAGTGTTGCAGCAGGGTTTCACCATATCTACTGTACATCTTAGCCCTAGCCTCACAGTTTCCTTTTTTAACCTCTGCAAGACACCACTGTGACCTTCGCGAGCCAGTGTCACTGGTATGTCACTCGCAGCCTGCTTATTCTCTGTCGAATAGCGATGATTGAGGACAGTGTGACACAGGATTAGACGGGGAATCACAGTTTATTATGGTTTAGAGTTATGGGATGGGACACACTGGACACCGCACAAGAGCAGGCTGGAAAAATATAGGCACCGAATGATGAAAATAAACAAAGTACTCAGATTCAGCAGTCAGCAGGCTTTGAAAACCCTGTTCAGGGTTACTGTAGCCACAGCGAAATGCAACACACCAATTTCCACCTCTTGCTGGAAAGTGAGACAGGTGGGACAAAATAACCCAGTGACCTGACTCACACGCCACTCACAAAATCTGATTATAGCTCATCTTATTTCATATTTATTTCTTAATACCATACTTTACCAACCTGTGCTTTAGGTAAGCTTTAACATAAGAACTTGTGACTTATTGGGTCCATACCTTGTATTTTAAAATTCACAATTTTGGATATCCAGGTCAGAGGCTGTTTAATTTACAGAATTATGTGCTATTATTCCCCCCTCCTTCTCAGATTACCACTCCTCCTTTTTTACATTAGTGATCTTATTTGATTAATATGCCACCTTCTAAACACAGTGTAGAGGTTGCTGAGACCAAAAGGAGTGTTTGAAGAGGATAATTACCAGTGCAAAACAAATTAAAGGAAATAATAATGAACACAGAAGCATCTGTCTATCTGACAAATATGCTAATGCAAGCTACACATGGAGCCCTCCCACAATTATGCAAGGCTTCAATTTAACAATGCTTTATACGAGTTTATTTAACAATATATACAATGTACCCCTCCAGTGCGCCCAGTGCTTCCTGGCATTGCCTACTGGCCCTCTCATGACCCTGTCCGGGATAAGCAGTTGGAAGATGGATGAAAATGTTACGTCCTGCAGTTTTCTCTGTTTAAAAAATGTTCTTGAATTCTCACTCGACTTCACAAGACTAATGAAGCCGTCAAAATCATACGCTCTCAGATCCAAGGCCAATCCTGTCATTGTTTGAGACACTCCTGAGAGAGATGGTCAGTGACCGTTTTTGGAGTCGGAGTGTTTGAGCAGATACCATCCCATATTCAGACTTTTTCTAGAGATATCAAACAGTAAGCGAACTGACTGTCCGGATGGAGAGGAAAAAGCAATCGAGCATATCAAACAAATATCAACCAGTTGTCTGTGTCATTCAAGGCAATGCCGTTAGAGTCAATGCGCTTATTAAGAGCAGTATCAGTGAGTAATCTTTATCTGTGCAAAACATGACACTGAGCGTAAATTTAATTTCATTGTAGCATCTTCTCAAACAGAAAGAGGAGCTGTGTCATTTCATTCTCCCTCCATTCGACTGTCATGGGCTCTGCAGTTTATATGCTGTGATAGGCGTTAGCAGACCGTGGATAATAAGCTATATGATATTGTCTTTATCGTCCTGTGCAAAGATCCAGTCTGTCCTACATTAGTAATGACGATACCAATTGTCTGAAAAGATGGTTGACGGTCTCGGGACGAGTCATTCTTATCTTCTGCGTCAGACCTGATTTTGGTTCTGCCCGACTGGACTCAGTCACTATGGTAAGCAAGACTGATTTTGGAGATTTTTGAAACTGAAGTCTGTCAAGCCGTTATCTGCTGAAATGCTAGCAGAACTTCCCTCTGCAGTGCCACTTTGAAAACTAGTAACCTTAATCATGTTGACAGTGAGAACAGAGATTCTGTTGGGCGTTTTTTTTTCCTGCAAACTGGAGCAGCCTGACTTTGCTTTATTGCCTGTGCTATTTTTCGTTGTAGCTCTTTGACCTTTACATCCGTTTCCTCTTTCACCTGTTCAGGCTTTATTATGGCAGCTGAAGTTATGGATCCGGTCAGTAGTGACTATGATGGGTCTCATGTCATAAATTGGTGGCCTGTGTGTAGCTCAATGGGCCAGAAGTTTGTTTGGCCAGAAGGTCATGGTTCAAGCCTTGTGGGTGGCAGAGTGGTCATTTCAGCATCAGACCCTTGAGAAATGTCCTTATCCCTGGATTTTGGATGGTCCTTCTCTCTGTCTCTCAGCTTTCACCACTTCTATTTTGCTTTTGACAAAACTGTCTGCAGAATACAGAAGTAAATATCAAAAATTATTACATTAACCATATATTTAGCTTTCAATCAAATTTTCACAGTGAAATCTCTGTAGACCTGAGGCTGGTATGGGTTTTGATAGCATTCCACTTGACAAGGAGATGGGTTAATGTGAGCTTAGAGAAAGGTCTGAATTTAGAGAGATGGGAGCCTTGATATTGTTGGGCTTCCATTCCTAGAGAACATTAAAAACCTTCACAGAAATATCTCTGCATGCTTCATGCTCACAAGACCTCCAAACAGCCAGCAAACCTCATTACAGCGGTAGGCTGTCAGCAGCATCCAGTAAGCTATACATTAGAGCAGATTTACAGCAAAGATATGCTGGGCTGTGATTATTTTTCAACTTGAAGGTTAATACCCTTTAAGCGATGTTTAATCACCCTTTTGAACACTGCAAATCAATGATCAGCACACTACCTGAATTAGGATTCTCTTAACAAGGCACACATCAGCTTCTAAATATCCTGTGTACCTGCACACAATGTGCTGTGCAAAAGGGATATGTTTTGGAGTAGAGTGAAGTTCTGTCTCAGCTTTAGCACAAACATGACACACCTTGTTTCTATGCGGCCTGCTGTCCGTGGCTACTCTGTGATTTCTAATCATCACATTTCTAATCATCACATCACATCACATCATCACATCATTGTCCTAATGTATCATTACCTAAAAAATAGATTTTCCAAAACTGTTTCCCTGTTGGCTTTGTGACTGTATCACGATCAACTATTCATTATAATTCATACATTCCCTTCAGAAGATACTTGACATCAGGGATAGTTTACAGCGTTCATGTAGGTCACTGTCTTTTTGTTGTTTCCTAAGACAGGCATCCTTTTTTGAGTATAATATATTATCACCTTTCTCTCCAGCATACATTGTTTTATGTTTTCAAAAGGTCTACATATTTATATATTTTTTTAAAATTGAATGTGAATACATATGCAGTGCTTCTATCGCATATTTTTTCTCCTAAGTTCTCTCCTGGAAAAAACATTTAATTTCAGTCTTCTTAAGGTCTACCATCAGGCAATATGTCTAACTGTTTTATTCTTGGGGATCTAGACAGTGCCCTTGGTTGGTGGGAAACAAGGTTGTCTGTATACAGGTAAGAGAATTGTTTTTGTTCTTGAAAGTATTTATAAAAGTATTCGTCCAAGACTGGGATAAATTTGTCCTGTTGTCTGGTGATCTGTAGCTGTAAAAAGGATCAAGTTTGACTGTCCCAGGCTGCTACTTTTCACTGCTTGTTCCGTGTGATCATTTTATTTTCTGGTCTTCTTCAGTGGCGTTTGAGCCCATCTGGTCAGCTGTGGGGACGACATCCGACTCGCTGAGTTTCGTGGCACTCTACAATCTTTGTGCAAGCACAATAATTTGGCTGTGACTGTGCAGAGGGAGCAGCAGGGCTGACAATGAAAGCTCTGAGAGGGAGTTATTTAGAATCTGGTGTTTGGTGCCTAACTGCGCTGCTGCCAATAGCTGGTGACGTTGAGGATGGTTGACGGCCTGTTGAACATTAATCTTCATAGATCCTCCGATGTTTGCCGAAGCTTGATTTCACTTAGATCAAGACATTACCAACTTCGACATGTTCTTAGTCTGGGAAGCGAAATCTGTTTTACAGAGCCATTAATATGTGCATATTCTGAAATCTCAAAAATATTTGCTTAGCAAAGATATTTCAATTTATTGTGTTTTCAGCCATGTAAAATACTGGCCTGTTCTGCACAGTTCAGCTTTCTGTCGATGTTATACTCCTTGAGTTCCTGCCTTCGGCAGCTGAGGAAAGTTACATACGAGGTAGAATATTTTTTCTAAACATCTGCCAGAGAGCTGGTGTTGTTCTGGGTGCAGTGTGGGTGAGGTTAAATTCGAGCCAGAACAGTCTCAGTACAAGTCTGATTTGTGCTCTATTTAAGTTATAACGAACCAGCCTGCCCTGAGATGTACAGATAGATAGCATTTCTTATTTTCTCTACATTACATGTGTTTGGGGATTAAATAATATTATTTTAAAGATTTAAAATAACAATATGCCAATCCAGCTTTTGGACTGGAATAATGATATTGCAAAATAAGTGAACCCAAAAAATACTGTAAGTACAAGAAAGGTGTATATTCAAAAAAGGCATATACTGAATCGGTTTCCTGAGGAAAACTAACTAGTAGTCATCAAAAATTATGGCTGATATGAAAGAAACCATACCATTGGCCTTTGTCCTGCATTGTGTCGTTATTAGATAAAACAAAATGGCCTGATTTTTCATTATGCTTTTATCCAGTTTCCGTCATCCATTTTCTTCTGAACCCAGTGCAGGTATTTGATTTTGATCCTCACTTTTAGGCCCACTGAGATAGCAACATTTTCAAGGACAAGTACAAACTCTTTTCCAATCTAGTTGGTTACATACAATTCGGGTCTTGTGTTGCATTGCACCTGTCAAGATAAAAGTAGTAATGATTTGCACTAGTCAATTCAATTTTCAGTTCAATTAAACTTATACTACACTTTTCACATGGGACATAGATGCATAGTTCTCTACAGAACTCCAGGCCCAAGGTCCCCAGAGAGTAAGCCTAGGGCGACAGTAACTCCAGGGAAGAAACTTTGGGAGGAACCAGACTCAAGGGGGAAGCCCATCCTCCTCTGGCCACCACTGGAGCTGGTCCTGAAAATGCTGATATTCTATGACAGGTTTGATTGTTGAGGGTCGCTTCTATTAAAAAGACATTTTCACTTATGGCTACCCTTTCTGAACCTGTTTGGTGAGCACTCTCTTCTGGAATGATCTGGCAGATATTACTCACACATTTTCAGCAGAAGTTTCTTATCCCTCTTCAAGTCCGTCTGAGAAGGGGTGTAGTGAATTCCATCTCTTTCCTTTCCTTTTGTTTTATCTTCGAATGAGTTTTCAAGGACGTGTTCAGCATACCAAAACCAGCCTGGCTGCCTTGTTTTTAAAAGTTAGGATACAGCAAGCAGATCTGGTTTGGGGCAGAAAATCTGAAGTGTTCTGTTGTTCCCTTAAAGCTACGGAAGTTGGTGTGGAAGGTGTTTTACATCCCCACGTTGTTTTTTTTTTTCAGAGTGCAAATGTTTCAGCCATGGCATGTTTTACGTGTCAGCAAATATTAACTCTTTAATAGCAATACTTATTTATATTCAGTCTAATTAAGGACACTGAGAAGCATTGCTGTGCCGTATTATTTAAACCTAGCTTAGTATTTGGTAATACTGTATATTCAAATACACAGCTATAATTATTTTTTCCACTACTGCCAAAGACACACTGTTGACACCAAACACCACTCACTGAATGTGAATACTGATTTATAAGAAGGTAACTGAGTGTTTCACATTTCCAGCAATCGCCCAGCTAATCTTTTTAAATCTACTCCACAGAACATCAGCTGATGTCAAATGCCTTTCCTTACGGGTGAATGATATCTCAATACAAGGTTAGATGCTCACCCTTCAAAAGGCTGGGCCATGATCAAAAATATGACGTGAAAACAGTTAATGTTATCTTGGTCATGTCATAGAAATAGTCTCTGAATACCCCTGTTTATAAATCTAGCAGTTTATTTTTTTATATCACCTGTATTAGCTATTCAAGATAACTCTTACCTTTATCATTTGAAATACGTTATTGATGTATTTTACAGTGCTTTCCCGGACATCAAGATTTCAGTTTCTTCATTTTTACGTCTAGCTTCTGTTGCGGACATCGTATTGAGTCAGGATGCTGGTGCACAGGAGTGTGGGTCCATTCTGTTAAGAAGAATTACTGCTTATTGAAGGAGGACACAATCTAAGCTCTGACCTGATTTTGCACTTCCTTTATCTGAAAGCGTTTTTTTTCTTTCATTCTTTTTTCTGTGACCCTGACCAGGATAAGATGTTTAAAGATGGATGGTTGAATGAAAATGCAATTTTTTTTCTTGCTTTTAGTTTGTTTTGGTATTTTCTAAGGTTCTTCTGAAGTGCTGCTGGAAATACTGAATAAAATCATGAATATCAGACATTATACTCCCACACAATCCGGTGTGTGACAATGCATAGAACACGACTCAAAATAAAGCCCTCCTCAGCACATCATTTTAAAAGATGATGATGGAAACATGAGCTCCTCTTCTCAGATGTTTTCCAGTTTTATCTTGTTAATGCTCCTTGGTACTTGCTTTCAGCTGAAGACTGTAAATATTGCACAGTGTATATTTCAGACATTGTTTGGCCAACAAACAGAGCACATACCAGAAGTTCATAAAAAGAATAGCAACCTTCACATGAGCTTTCTGTTCTCAGAATTTTCCACAATAGCCTGCTTCAGAATGTGACAAGGCAAAATGGATTGATTTGTCCAGATTTTGACAATTGTATCTGACTTCATTTTGTTGGCCAGCATGCAAAGAAAAGGCCTATTCTGACTTTGTTTATGAACGGACTTGGCTAAACAGGCAGATGCCCTTTTTAAACCACCCAAAAAGATGTTGATTACTCTTAATTATCCACTTGCGTTGTGCTGCAGTGAAAGGAGCAGAACTGTGGTGTATCAACATGTCCCAACACATGATTTAGCTGAAGAACAGTCTTGAACCATTTCACCTGAATGTAACATGGCCCTCTCCAAATACGAGAACAGCTGCTAATGAGCAGTTGGTGCAATGAGAGGATGGGTGTCCTCGGTTCAGTGGTACTAACCTGTGTTAGTACCAACCAAACCAAACTGACCAGTGTTAGTACCAACCAAACCAAGCTCTGGTAGCTTAGGCACAGAGACCATGACTCATAAGCGGAATTGGTTACAAGTAGACTCATAGGTGGGATGCTCTGCTATGGTGTGCTGTGCTGTCCATAAGCAGGAATATTAATATACTGTAAGGTTGGCAGATAACCTTGATATTTTGATGATATTTTCCTAACTGCTTAATCTTGTTTTGGGGGGGTGGAGCCTATCCTGCCCATCCTTAGTACACAAGGTATGCGATGCCAACCCATCGCAGGGCACAGTCACACACACACTCACAATTTAGACACAACAGATAACCTACAACGCATGTCTTTAGAGTGTGGGAGGAATCTAGAAATGGGAGAACATGCAAACTCCACACACACACAGCTGGAGGTGCCAGATGACAGTGATAACCACCCTATAGCCCCTTGTATATTTAATCTACTTAGGGAAAAAGCAACTACTAAAGAACTAATTATTGTTGATAAGTGTGTGTAATAGTGTGATTTTACACGTCAGATGTGTGTTGCCGCAGTATTCATTTAATGTAAGGAAATGATGGATTTGAAATGTGATGAAACCCAGATGAATCGCACCTGTTTTATTTTTTTCCTTTGTTAAATATATTAATATGGGGGAAATATCAATGAACAGATTTGTTTTCTGCTAGAGAGCATGTCATCTCAATTTGAGGCTATCACAGAATGCCTTTGAGGTTGACATATCTCGGTGAATCAGCTTCAAGCATATTTCTTACTCGTATCATTTGTGAGGAATTAGCTTTTCATATCACACTTAATGCAAATTGCTTCCCCTGTCTTTTGCCTTTGCTCTATTATTAATGAAGTGCCTAAGCAGTTTTCTCAGGGAGGGGGCTTATTCCAGTGACTCCCGAGTGCCCAACTTGCTTTCCTCTCGCTGATTACTTGGTATGGTTGGAATTATGGCTTTTGTGACATTTTGGATTTGTCTTCAGGGCAGAGAGTTCATAAGCAACAGCATGCATTGTAATCTTTCTGCAGATGGAGGGTGTAAATTGGCCAGTGAATCGCAACTGACCACTGCCAGAAGTGTCTCTCAGGCTTTTGAAAGCTGGTGGTTGGAAATAGTGATGGGACAAAAGAGAATTCAAAACCCATTGTGGGTGGGAGTATCCTGAACTAACCAATCAAAACCAGCTCTAAATGAGGCTTCAAAACCCATGATGGGTGGGAGTATCCCAAACAAACCAGTCAATGCTGGCACTAAATGAGGCTTCAAAACCCATGGTGTTTTCAGTATCATGAATTACCAATTGATGCTGGCACTAAATGAGGCTTTAAAACCCATGGTACGAGGGGGTATCCCAAACTACCAACCAATGCTGGCTATTCGTTCAGGATACTCCCACCCATTGTGGGTTTTGAACTCTTCTTGGTCACATTGCTAGTTGTAAGGATTCAGCATTGCTCATCAGGTTAACATGGCGATTTGTATTGTGAAAAAAAAATGATTGGCAGGGACATTCAAGGGAGTTCTCATACTGTACGTCAGCATTGGAAGGTTGCTGATAACATCTGAGAACTAGGAAAAGATTAGCTTGTGAAGAAAAAGATCTTATAACGTTATTATTATTTAGATGCCCTCAAGCTGACTTTCAGAAGTTGCTAAAGTACATGGTGTGAGCGATTGGCTTTTGAGCTGCAGATGCATTTTCACTTAGCGTGCTGCATACCCACTGTGCCCTATTATTACAGTCGGACCAAATTAAAAAGGGGATTTCCACCAGCATGCAAAGTCGAATCAAGCTGAGTTAATTTTGGTGACACTGACATATTTTTAATGTATACTAAAGTGAACTCCTGTAAATTCATACCCTACAAAAGCTGCCCCTGCAACATCTATTTAACATTCAGCTTGCAATTCGCTCTACACATAGCTAGTACCCTACCAACTGACACACTAGGAAGACCTTTCATCTTATCATAATTGTTTCCTAAAAACATACATTTCTTGACGGATTAGAAGGATAGACATTACGGGCATTTGTCATGAAACCAGTGGAGTGACTGTGCATGCATGGTAGGTTCTGAATCAGTCCTGAGATTGATTTGTGAACTGAGCCACAGCCTACACTCTGCAGGCCAAGCTTGTTGATCAAAGTAAATAGTTTGCGTGAACCTCGATACACCAAAACAGGAACGAGACGATATTTCACATCCGATTGAAACTGAGCATGCGAGAAACATCTTTTAAGCAATAAGACGACAAGTATAGATGTCAGTCTTGTAACGTTAAGCAGAAAAATGTGAAAGGCTTTAAAAGTTGCTTCACAAAGGTAAAGACTTTGGAATTCAGAGGATGAGGATAGAGTGGCAACTTTGCTTTTGGGGTTCAACCCAAATCCTGTGAAGCTAGCTTGGAGAGTGAAAAATGCTTGGACTTGTGCCCAGTAAAACCATGCAGACAGCCAACATAATTAATATCTTACTCTTTTGGGAGGAAATCAAGTGGTCTGGGCAAAAAAATTGAGGCTCAGATTCTGAGTCTTATGGCAAGCCTGGTACCTGCCCGGAACAGTGAGATTAAAGCAGAACCTTAAAGCCATTGTCTGATGCTATTGGTGAATTGATTTGTCAAACCCTTTTTACCTATGAAAAGGTAGGGTCTGGAGACAGAGGAAGGATGGTTCTGAAGCATGTGGGTGGAAAATCCCCTCAGATTCATGCACGCACACACACACACACACACACACACACACACACACACACACACACACTCCTTATAACATTGTGGGGGCGTTCCATTCATTTCTATTAGCCTAACTGTAATCCTAACTATGACAATCCTAACCCTTACCCAGCCCTAACCTTAACCATAAGTATCCCAAAAAATTACAAGACTTTTGGCTATTTAGATTTTTTTTTTTTTTTGTTATTGAATTTGCAGATTTTTATTAAATTGAGTTTTTCCTTGTAGGTGCATGACAAATTTCCCCACAAGGTAAAAAGTATAAGGTTATCATTCCTCCCGGGGACGTTGTGTCCCCACTACTTGATAATTACACGCATACGCACACACGCACACACACACACACACACACAAAGACCACAGGTAGAGCCAAAAGTGTGGAAGGACAACCTATGAGATGTATTAGTCAAACAGTGTGGAATTTCGGAAGCTGCGGGAGCTTTTAACACAGCAGTGTGCAGTGTTGCAGCAGAGACATGCTAAGTTAATAAAGTGGAGAGCTGCAGCATCAGACATAACAACCAGAGAAGTTTTTTTTTTACGAAAATATATACAATAAAGACAGAAGAGAGAAGTGACTTTTCAACCTTAAACTCATATCAACTGGGAGCAATTAAAGTTTAGTGTCAGATATGAGTGCAGTCACTTATTCATTCCTCCTGGTTGTTAAAAAGAAACACAGAATTAAGTACAGAATTACTTGAAATCTTAAATTAATCGCTCATCTGTTTGTAAGGGATTATTTTATCAACATACTGGACCATCTTTTTTAAGCTCAACCAAAGGTAAACTTTCAGTGTATTCAGTGGTGGTGCATTTGTTATCCTGCTTTGCTAAATTAAGGGGTGTGGGGGAGAATCAGTTTTTTTTTCCCATGTACAACAGCCCAGTGTTGCCATTTTCCATTTATGAACTCAGCAGGCGTATATGGACTTCAGCCAATGGTGAAGGGTCATGCTGGATGTACCGTTGATTTTGAAGTTAATTTTCTCATATTTTTCTGTCATATCATAAAAATAAAAATGTCTTAAAGGGCTAGGCAATACAGCGAACACATTACAAAGAACCCAGGTGCTAGTAATTCATTTTTTATTGTTTTTATATATTCATGACAACCTTCATTCTTTGCACAAAAATCTAGTTATCCTGTTGAAATACCTTCAGCTCCTGCCAATACTGTCTAGGCTTCAGGAAAATTGTATTTAGTTTTCATTTTTCACTCTTTTTACACTGTACCTGCTGTTGGAAAGAGCTGAATATGTCACAGCAACATGGCAGAGTTACAGAAAACAAGACTTTATTAACCAGGATCTGTAGGCAGTACAGAGGCCCAAACAGAATGGGGCACCCAAAACTGCATGTGACCGTGAGGCCACATTTTCTGCTCTACCCTCTTCAGGGGGCGTGTCATGGAGTATTCAACGCCGACAGGACTTGGGCTGCTGACTGTGGGGTAGTTGTTGTGGCACAGAGGGACGCAAATGCCGCGTCACTAATGACGGACTTCGGGGACTAAATAAGATTGGGCGATTAGCAGCCATCGTCCTAGACGCAAAGCTAAACAATGGACTATCTGACAAGTGCAACTCAAAGAATGGAACCCGAGAGAACAGACACAGAATCAAAACCCGGGAAGCCAAAGTGAGAAGCAGGCACCAGGGATGAGTACACAGAACCACATCCCAATACTGAGCACCTAAAGACAGTGAGTTCAGCTGAGGGTGATCAAGGATTGGACCCATATAGAGGTGGGCCGAGCACCACCGTGGTAGGGAACTGGATCCTGGACGATCTGCGACAAAGTACATGCAGTGCATCAATAAAACAATGCAAAAGAAATGCCCTTAGGAAAATCGTTACAGTGAAGTGAACATGCTGTAACACGAATGATGCAAATAGGAAATGACTTAACTGCATTATACAACTCAATGCATAAGCACAGGGCACGTATTCTAAATGATGTAATTTCACATATATACACCTTCAACTTGTGTAATTTCTAGTAATATTTATAAGCATTTCTGTTAATAAATTGTGTGGATTGTATGAATTGTATTAATTGTTTTCTTGATGACAGACAACGTGCAATCAAGCATTTCTCGTTTTGAGAATTTTCCAAATAAATGACAGTCTTATCCATCGTATGGCTGGAGATATCTTTAGACAGTATTGATTGCCGTTGTTGGACTTCCACTAGCAGATTTCTTTGTAAGCCATCTAGTGCTCTGAAACCATTAGAAAGTCACGGAAAGGGTGCTTTCTGTATTCTCTCTGTTGTATTTGAGCTTTAATTGTCCTTGTAGCTGTCTGAGGACAAGTGTTACCAATGCTGCTAAAGAGATAAAGCGTGTTATTCTACAGCAGCATGGGTGCTAAATTCCCAGTATTTTGCTTTCTTGAACTGTAAAAATGTGTAGGCGATCTTACGCTCCAGCTGTCGAATTGGAGTTTTGTACTTTCAGAGTTCAAGGGGTCAGTTTATTTTTTTTTCTTCATATGCTCAGTACACCATAGGCCTCAAGGAATGCTTTCCTTGACATAAACATGTCGGTTTCCTTTTATGCATCATGTTTATGTGAGTGTTCCTGCTTGTACCTAGAAAGAGACAAAAACAATTTCAATGGTTCATTTTTACCCATTATACTGCTGAGCATTTTACTGAAGCAGCTGGGGTTAAATACCTGGCTTAAGGAGCTGACTGGGATACTCATAGGACTTAGACCCAGATTACTTTGGTCAAAAGTCTGGGGCTATAACTACTTCACTGTCTACTGCTCGCCATCTCCTCGTCTGCTCAAGAGCTTTTTACCTGCCACTCATACTTCAGATTCCGGGCCACGGGACATGGAAGTAAAGCGAGATTTTTTCTCATTTGTTTGTTGGACTACTCACCTGTACATGGTTCTGTTTTAGCCCCAGGAAGGAAGGGAACCGAGCGATTTTCCCTCGTGTAACCTTCTCCTCTATGCTCCCACAGGTCAGTCTGATCCCAGCCTGCATCCGCGCACTCACAAAAATGCTGTACTGCCCCTACTGCCGCGGCATGCCCACCGTGAAGCCCTGCAACAACTACTGCCTGAACGTCATCAAGGGTTGCCTTGCCAACCAAGCAGATCTGGACCCTGAGTGGAACCTCTTTATCGGTAAGACTGTCAACTGGTGACTGGATCTGAATGCTTCTTGGAAAAGGTCTCATTGATTTGATCGAAATTGAGCTAAAAGTTGGGGCTTTTTAAGTGCTAATAGATTTTTTTCTCTTTATGAGCCTCTTTGACTTTTTAGATTGGTTGTAAAGGAAGTAGCATTTTCTGAGGGATTTGAATGTTTCAACTTGCCGCACCACCAATGACGACAAAAAATTCTGTGTTGTTGTTTTTTATACAGTCGAGGAATGTAAACATACGGCTCAGGTAGCATCTGCAGACATTCCCGTTAAACATGAGGCATCAGAGATACAAATACACCAAACGCCAGTAAGTTGATCCAGTCTAAACAGTCGCACCATATTGAAATCTAGGATTCGTTAAACAAACCGACAATAATCCCATCACAGCGTGCTACCGAGCAAGACTTCAGAGGTGTCTGACAAGTGGGGTCTTCTGAAAATGACTGGGGGAAACAGTGCCCCGTCTCTCCCGAGAGTTTCGAAGACGTTTCTCAAACCGCGGTGCCTCACCACGCTGAAGTGAATGCGTTTAGAGCCGTCTGTCACATACGGGGCAATGTCCACGACTCCTGGGTAAAGCTCCCTCCTATTGCAGCGTTGCATTTCTGCAAGTGGAAGACTATGAATAATTTGACAGCTGCAAATTAACTGGGCATATGCATTCAGTATTCTAGTTTGTATTTTTAGGCAAAGTAACCTGGCCTATCAGCATTAAAGTAAAATGAAGAACAGTGAGGCCTTAGTCTAAATCAGAGAGGGGACATGGTTTTGATGACAAGATGACAAAAGGTAAACACTATGTTTCTTCCTTGGGTTTAAGAATTGAAAAATTTAAATCTGGGATGCCAAGATTTATCTTCACAGAAATGGTTTTCTCTTACTTTAATGGGAAGCAGCTTTTAACTGACATAAATGTTAGGGTTTTGAATTGATGTTTCGCCAAGCAAATACAAGCATTTTGTCAAACATACAATGAGAGTTTTCAGCCCCAGGGATTTTGCACTACATGCACTATTGTTAGCATGATAAATTAAATGTCATTTTCATTTCTGTTTTTTTCTTTTTTTTGAAGCCCTGACATTTCATATTCATTTTAGCCCTAAGGATTTTCAATTAGTAACTGGTGAAACCACAAAGAAATATTGATTTGGCTTTAGGAAACCAGCTCTTCACTTACGAGGGTGTCATATCGAAGACCTTTCCGAGAGCATTTAACTTAAATATTCATTGACCAGCTGCAAAACGCCCGGTAATCTTCTAAATATTGCATACAAGATTAAACTCGTTTTTCCTTGTAAATGAAACCCACATTTCCAGCACGTCATTCACTTTCAGCAGCATCTTGAATACGTTCACCTGGATCTACTTGGTTGCTGTTCCCTCACTGGATGCTCAGCCTAGCTGTACTCACACCTCAGGTAGCTCCTTAACTGCTGTTTGCTTGTGTTGTAATGGCCTCATTGTATGTCGCTTTGGACAAAAATGCACTAAATGAATAAAATTTAAATATGTAAATATAATTAAAACTGCCCCTACATAAGTTTTGATCATATTTCACTGATCGGCACTTTTTTGTACGAGTCTCACAAGCTGATGTGTGTTTATCAGGTAGCTTCAAATCTGTCCTGTGGAATCAAATATGCTTGATTTCAAAGACAAGTAACTTACCTCAATTTCATTTTATCACATGCACTTTAATGTCCTACTTAAAGCGTAGTGGGGTGATTATTTATGAGGGTTATTATTACGTAGCATTTCCCAGGGATTCCAGGTCATATTAAGGCTGATAAAGTTAGTGGAGGAAGAGTGAACGAATTGTAAGCAAAGTCGAGGAACACAAACCAAAGAGTGAACAAATTGAAAACACAGTCGAGGAACACAAACCAAAGAGTGAATGAATTGTAAGCACAGTCGAGGAACATCGACCGAAGAGTGAACGAATTGAAAACACAGTCGAGGAACATCGACCGAAGAGTGAACGAATTGAAAACACAGTCGAGGAACACAAACCAAAGAGTGAATGAATTGAAAACACTGTCGAGGAACACAAACCAAAGAGTGAATGAATTGTAAGCACAGTTGAGGAACACCAACCAAAGAGTGAACGAATTGAAAACACAGTCGAGGAACACAAACCAAAGCGTGAACGAATTGAAAACACAGTCGAGGAACACAAACCAAAGAGTGAACGAATTGAAAACACAGTCGAGGAACACAAACCAAAGAGTGAACGAATTGAAAACACAGTCGAGGAACACAAACCAAAGAGTGAACGAATTGAAAACAGTCGAGAAACACAGAACAGAAGAGTGAGTGAACTGTAAACACAATCGAGGAACACAAAACTGTGTAGCTGTGCTTTTGTGGAAACTGATTAATATCTACTGACACTGTATAGGGGTTCGTCTGTTCTGCCTGTGTGTGGGTTTCTGTCTGGTTCTCTGGCTTCTTCCCATAAGGCAGACACATGCAGTTAAGATGAATGACTGACTCGATTTTGCCCTCGCCGCAACTCTGACTGTGTGAGCTAATGTGCATCATCGAACGCTGGATTTGCTGCAATTTGCCACTCCTACACTCATTTAGGTGGTATGATAGATTATCAAATAGGATTCCCAGGATCTGGCAGCAAGGCTAAATTAAAAGAAAATCTGCTCATCATGCATTGTAAATTTTGCATTTATTAACAGGCTGATTCAGAATGACTTAAAAGAATGCAGTTTTCATAGGGCTATCAAAATTGCTCTTTCTTTTTTCTCCCAACTGCTCACCTCAAACTGTGTACACTGGTGAATCCTTTCTGAAGATGTTGTAATTGGAAACTATGTTTCTCAGCATAACTGCACCACCCAGCTGCATCGCAGTCCTGTCCCAAACTGCATAGGCAGGTCACATTTCTACAGCATTCGGAGGGAAGTTAAAAGCCATCATTTTTTATATAATAAACCGTTTGTAAAATTCTACATAGAGTGTCTTAGTAAAACAAAATATGTTTGCAAACTGCATGATGCTGACCGATGTTTTTTTTTTTTTTTTTTTATCAGATGTACATCTTAATCCCACCTTATCTTTTTATCAGTCAAAACAGGGAAAAATTTAAAAGCTAGCAAGAAAGGAAGAAGATAGTGATGGGACAAATGAGGCTTCAAGACCCAAGGTGGGTGGGAGTATGCTGAACCAACCAATCAATGCTGGCGCTGAATGAGGCTTCACAAGCCGTGCTCTGTGGGAGTATACCCAACTATCCCCAGCATTGATTGACAGTTCAAGATACCTTCCTCCCACCACAGTTTTTGAAGCCTCATTTGTCCCATCAATAGAAGAAGACATCTCCTTATCTACAGTCATGATACTTAATCCTGATGCTGTTATTTCTCTTCAGTCCATATTTACAGAGAATGAGACAGGCTGACCGACAAGCTACTTTAAGGAAACATTGCTGTAATTAAATCCGGCTATTAATTCCCTATTAATCTGACCGTAATCCATCCTGATCCAGTTTCTTAATGTAGTCGCTCATTCAGAAAGTGGAAACATAGGGGGGAGCATAAAATTCTCTGAATATTACTCTCAGAATCAATCTACTCCAGTCCCAGATGGGAGGGAAAATGGCCGACTCCGTGACATTGTCTTTCTCCGTGCAGTCGTGTGCCTCCATGCCTTCCATGCGATGGAAGCCGCAGGTTGCTGCCAAATTTGAGCATAATTCAATTAATAAAATACAATATTTTGTATAGCAAGGCAGCACGTTGGGTCCCTGGGTAGCACTGTTGCCTCGAACCTCCCAGATCGACGTTTGATGCCCGCATTGGATCTGTGTATAGTTTGCATGTTCGCTCCATGTCATGTGGCTTTCCACTGGGTACTCCGACTTCCTTCCACAATCCAAAGACTTGCAGTCAGGCTGATTGACATCTCCAGATTGCCTGTAGTGTGTGTGTGTGTGTGTGCATCTAGGCGCCCTGTGATGGACTGGCATTCTGTCCACGGTGTACCCCAGCCTTGTATCCTAAGCTGCTAGGGTTGGGCTCCAGGCCCCATTGTGACCATCACTGAATAAGCTGTTAGAAGATGGCTGGATGAATAATTTTATCCAGTTCAGCTGCTTCATACATTATTGAGCTTTCTGCCCAGGATTGCAGGTAATAGCTTGATTTGCCTTCCTCTGCTCCACCTCGTCAAGTTCCTTTGGTTTTCACTGAACTAAGCATTAAATAGGCGTTTCTAAATCCAGATGGAATATATCCTTAATGTTACAAAATTTAAATGTACATGCTCTGAAATTCTTAATCCATCACACAGTGTGCGAGGATTAAACTGACAGTTTAATCGGTTATTGGTTTTATTGTGTACTTGGATATGCTTTACGTAAACACAGTTTAGACACGGTAAAAAAAAAAAAAAAGCACAATTTGTGAAATGTGGTTTCCCTGTTTGAGACCCGGCATTCCAAATGGGATCAGATATCTACAATAGGAATAAGAATCCATCACAGATCCAACATGGAAACAGCACTGCAATCCAACCATACTGGCCACAAGTAAAGACAGAGTTCCACGGTATATTTCCCTGCCAGAGAAAATGTCTGGCAGGGGACTAACTTACTGTCCTCTTAACAAGGGTACACTGTCCAGGTTCTGCCTGGTCAATGTTATTTGATATGTTTGTCCATAATTGTTCGCCATAGCAGACAAAATAAAGTAGACCTTGACTTTGAGAATGAAGTCCATCCTCTTTAGATACTTTATTGAAAGGCGACAGAGGACCAGTAGTTTCACTTCAGGCCAGATTTTTAAAGGCTTTTGTAAGAGTGACCCAGATTTTATTAAGATGTCTTGTGAAAATATTCAGCTGAGTTCAGAACGTAATTTCAACTGCATTCTTGAAGATGTTGAAAATACGTCTTAAGGTTGCTGCACGTCTTCCTTTTGTCACCTTTGGATGTGTTTTGTGAGAATAGGGAAAGGCAAGCAGGAGCACTAGTGTAAGTGTCAGTCAGATCCTCTTAAATAGCTCATGGCAAGCATGCATACATGAACAGCAGAATCCTAGGGAGTTTGCCATTGCCACTTTCAAATAAAAGAGTGTCAGACAACATCGCAAGTATCTTTCATGAATGATTTTTCTCACAGAATTTTACCTCCTGTAGGCCATTATCTCATATCTTTCAATAGTAAGATACAGTATATATATCGATCCATTCATCCATCCATCTTCTAACTGCTTGTCCTGGTCAGGATCGTGGGGGGCATGAATTTAAGGCATCACAGGACACAAGGCTGGTGAACAGCCTGCATAGGACAACATTTTTAAGGCTCCCTCTAATTGTGTGACTTGTTTTTTCAGTGTTTTTGACTTGACTGTTACCCGACTTTGCTGTCTGATTTTGATGTTTATCATGGTGAATATTAGTCTGATTCGTTGCTTGTGTTGCAACATACAGTATGATTACATAAAATTGATGTGGTGGGAAATAAACATATGGTTGCAAATTTCTTATATTATGTTTCTGCTAAAAGTTATGAAAATCGGCTCAGGATCAACAAAGTTATTGCAAAGATGAAGAGTTCAGTTTTTTAAACACAGTGTATATATACATATTTATATCCTTCAGCTATCCTTAAAAAAGAAATCAGTTTAGGTTGTGTCTGGTCTGAAAAGTATCTAAATTCAGTTATAATTCATCATCTTATTCTTTTATTGTTTTATTGGATAGTGTAACATGTTTGCCTTTCTCGAGCAAGATGCTTCTAGAAGCTTGCTCAAGATAATGCTTCTGCTGTTCTGGTTTAATTTTGCAGCCTGTTATTACTGTTTGCACATCATGATCTCTGTCAAATTGCAACACTGGCATATCCCTAACATTTTTAGGAGGTGTGACTCTTAATAGTAAACGTGTCTGAAAATGTTCAAATGTCATGACACCCTAGAGTAATGGATTCCAGAATGTTCCGTTCCATCTGTGTCACGTTCACAGCATCATTTTTGATTTTCCTAATTTCAGCTCTACCCATGTTACACATGTCTGGCAGACATTTAAATAACAATTTGAGAGCCCTAATACAGATTTGAAAAGTAAATTGTATTGCAAAATGTATGAACTACGTATTGGTTATTATAGATTATGAATGTATATTTATACACATTTGACTTACACTAAATAATGCTTTTTGGTTTGGGTTCTTTGTCTTAATCAAGAAAAGATTTTAAGGGTTATGGAAAAATATATGTAACCCTTGTACCATATAATTTTGCAAATTGATAAAAATGTAAATAGCTTTTATAAATAGCTTCCATTTTTAAGATGCAATTGCCACATGACCTGTTTATAAAATCATATTATATATGGTGTATTTAATAGTCTGGATGAGTGTAATTACCCCCTATTGGCGTAATGTTTCTGAGAACATTTCACACACTGATAACTGTTTATTTAATTATGGACCTCTTATCTCTAAACAAATGAGCAGATTAAAAGTTTTAAAGGTCAACCCTCTATTGAAAATAATCACATTTTCATATAATCTCATTTTGTTTAATTTGTACCTGAAAGCAACTCTGAGAGTAAATTACCTTATTAATAGTAATAAAATTAATGCATTGCTAACTTCTCATCCCTTAATTGCATATCCTATTATCAAATTTGCTGTATATGTGAATTCCGGTGGGAAATCAATCAATCAATCAATCAATCAATCAATAGTACATTTTTAAAAACATTTATATGTTTTGTTTCAAAGTGCTTGACTTGGTTAACTAGGCGCAGTATAGGAATTGACCTGGCGAGCTTAACTAAGAAAGGATAAGAGAACACTGAAAGGCAGACAACATACGCAGCCATGAAGAAGATCTGAAATGTCAATGGCAAAACCAGGCATGGAGTAGCTGATGGGGGTAATCACATGCATCGTTAGGGTCATGGCATTGATCACTCACAAACAGTTCTGTAGATGGAGTCCATTCTCCATTTAATACCACTGCCTAAGGGAGAGTAAAGTGTACATATCCCCCACAGTCTCAAATATAGACTCTATCGAATATTCAGCCCAAATCAAATACACAAGCAGGTTGATTATTCTATGAGATATGAGATCTCTGTGAAAAGGCTTTGCTGTCTTTTCGGCCTTTCATTTTTTGTTGAATTCAAATTAGAATGCACTTGATGTTCATTGCAGAATTGATATCCTTTGTTGTTGTTGTTGTTTAGTCACGCAGTCGTGTCAGACTCTTCGCGACTCCATGGACCACAGCACGCCAGGCCGCCCTGTCCTCCACCACCTCTCGAAGCCTGCCCAAACTCATGATCATTGCTTCCACTACACTGTCTACCCATCTCATTTGATATCCTTAGGTTTCACTAAATGAGAAGAAGCGTAAATAAAAATCCTATATGGAAATGTAAGACATACACGCTCTTCTGAATATAACCCACTTTTCTTCTCAAATTTTCCAGTATTGACCTTAAATAATTTGAATCCAGTCAGGTGTAATAGCAGAGGCAAAGAGTTCGCACAGCATGTGGTAATATAAAATATAATATAAATATATATTCATATAAATTATAAATTCAATAAGATCTCACCAAAATTTTGACATTTATTATGTAACTCTAAGAAGAGCTAACATAAACAGATTTTAATCCTATAAATATATAAAGCTAGGAAATAAAATTGACTAAAAATTCATTTTTAGTTGACTTAATGACTTAAGATACAGTTTTTCCAGTTTTTGCATTAATAGCCATCCATCCATCTTCTAATTGGTTATCTTGGTCAGGGTCACGGGGTCGCATAAATCATACTATTTAAATTACACATCAGTACACAGATTTTATACTGATTTATTACGTTCTCGCTTTATAAGTCGAGCTGCTTGCCTGCATCTTAAAATCTTAAGATCTGAAAGGAATTCCTGGCCTATACCACAACCACTTCAATTTCCCCATTCCTCACATCAGTAAGTCTCTGAGACTGCAGACAGAGACGTACAATCCGAGACACTTTATGACTGACTGTGAAGCGAATTGGACAGGCCAGATTCTGCTTTATAAAGTCAGCATCGCCGGTGCATGGGGCTTCGACAGTGATTCATGTTTATTGTGACCCTGTACTGGATAAGCGTTTAAGGAAAATCGATGGATATGTTAATAATGATGATAATCATTCCTGGCTGGCAAATAGGATGGATGAATCAGGCTGATAGAAATTAAGGAAGTGCCGGCAGAATATGAGTTCCCATTGTTCTGCTGTTCACAGCATGTGGAAATGACGGTCACCCGTGGCTGGTTAGAGTAATCACATCACTGTTGGGCGAGGCTCCTAACCCCGAAAATTGCATCATAGACACCAGATAAATGGCAGGCCGTGCACTCTGACCCCCGGTTTTGCTCACACCTGTATAGGAGAGGGGTATGAAAAAGACTTAAGGTGTACCTGGACTTGTCTTTGAAGAAATCAATTTACAATTCAGTCATGTTTCAATCCAAAAAGAAGGTAAGGCTGATTCCAGTTTCTTATACATGTAATCTTTTAAGGGTATTTATGCAGTATCGTGGCCTCTGATAGGAAGAGAACAGATATTCTCATAGAGCAACAGTGGTGCTCTTGTAAAGGGCAAATTATTTCATTAACATACGGCAGCCATTAGGAGATTATCATCTTCATTAATATTTGAGTGATCGACTTTGAGGGGCTTTGTTGAAAAGAGGAATTACAGAAATGAATACCTTTTTTGTTCACAGGTCAAGCTGCCCTCTAGAAACCAAAAGCTATTCTCCAAAGAACAGTTTTTTGAACAGCAGGTGTTCATTAACCAGCTGAATTATCGTTAAAGAGGAAATCTTTAAATGTAATTTCCTCTTTTTCGCATTACTTTTTCATATCTCTTGCATTGAAGTGTTGCTGAATAATTTTGTTAAATACGTTCAGTTGTTTATTTATTTATTTATTTTTGGCATAAATGTGTTGACCAGCAGTTAGATATCAGAACTATTTGTGAAAATGAGCTGAAATACAAAAGTAAATAGACACAACAATTTTACACTTTAAAAGTCACATGACTTTGGGTTCCATGAGGGAGCTCTCCTGGAACGCCGTGTGGATCCTGACAGTGCTGACATTTGAAATCAGAAAAGCGTACGCGATACAGCACATTCCCAGATTCAGTGCAGGGCTGCTGCCTGCTTGGCTGCATCCCGTGAAGAGATAACTCTTCACTCCTTCGCTCCCATGCCCTGGCAATGCTCTCCGGCAGCTAACACAAGGTTGCTATTCGAAATAACAGCAGAGAACCAATTTATGTAATGGAGGGATGTTTAAATGAGACTGAATAAAGAACTGATGATTTTCTCTGAGAAATTTTTTGATGGAATCTAGGGGAAGCGAATCGTAAATATATAATTTCACTTACAGAGAAATAAGTTATTTATGCCGTTTTCTGCTTGAGTGCAGTGAGGTGCCTTCTGTGTTTTTTTATCCTTAATTTTCACCCCTGGCTGGATCGTCTGAATGATGTTGAAACTCCCAAAACACCCGATGACCCCAGGTTACATCACTGATGATGTGTCAAGGCTGTACTGTATCAGTGTGTGTAAAATCAGTTAAGCCAGAATTTATATGTAGTTCTTTCTATTTTTCAGTTTGTCTGTCATAAATATATAGCATGCATATTCCCAGGTCCTGGTTATAAATATGCTTAATTATTTATGACAAAAAATTGTTGGAGTAAAAAAATGCAGCATTTCAGTGCAAAAGCATTCATTTCTTCTATGCAATTAAATGTGCACTTTATCAATGCCTGCTGATTTCGATCATTTCTAATATTACAAAAGGTATAAGGTCAGGTAGGTTTTTTATCATGGATACTGGAGTAATCAGACCTCACCACTTATTAATAAGGAAGCTTTAAAATTTTTGATCAAGGGGTGGTACTGTATCTTTTACGTTATAACACGCAAAAATGCATGAAACTGCCGGGATATTTTATTTTGAGTGGGTTTGTCTTCCAGCAGCCATTCGGTGGATTTTAATTGCCGTAAGCCAAGGCAGTCTTATTCTGCAAAGCATTTAATCACGCAGCCTTTACAACTTCATTGAATGATGTGGTTAAAGGGCATTTAAAAAAACTATTCATCTGTGAGCCAGCCTATGAAGGCTTTCAGAGTAATAATATTTATACTGGTAAATCGTGACGGAACATCAGTTTTAGTATAAATGTCTATCCCCCTCACATTATGCCAGACATGTCATTATCATTTTTCTCATTGACACCTTCAGGTGACGTGTTTGCATTTGCCTCATGCATCTCTTTTGCCAGTAAAGTTTTAAGGAAGCCAGCAAAACGGCATCAGACATTTATTGCTGCTACCTTGTGAAACCAGGCTTATGGATCATAGCCTTCAAAGCAAGCAACATGCTATGAAAGAACATGCCACTGCTCAGCCAAGGTCGTGCACCCTTTCATAATCCCAAAGGTCAGATTAAATGTTCTCTCTGTGTATAAGTAGAAAATATCACCGCCTAGAACTATTTTTAGAGGAAACGCAAATGGTTTCAAGTAGGCCAGTGAAATGGCTGGGTTGCTTCTTGGCAGCGGCTTCATTATTGTATCTAATTGAGATATAGGCCGTGTTGTCCTTTGTTGACTCCTTTGTCACCACAGCGTAAATGATCCGTATTGATTTTGTTTGCTCATTTCTTTTTAATTGCAAGGTTTGTTTTACTGTGTAATTATACCTAACCGCAATCTCGCGATTCACCAAAATTCAAGTCAATAATATTTCCTGCCCTGCACGGAGGGCTCCTCATGAGTGAGATATAAATAAAAGCCACCCAGAAGCTGCAGACACCCCCAGGATGCTTCGGTCTGCAGCCGTGCCTGTGCTCTCTGGCTGCCCAGTCTAACGAAGGTAACCCAGACGCTCTTTTCTGTTCCTTTCACTGTCACTCAGGAGCAGAACACTTACGAGGGGCCTGGCATGCCTGTCCTGGCATCCTTTTCATAGATCGCTTTTTGTTTGGTGAATTCTGTCGTTGTCTAGCTTCTACATTAACTGACAAATCATTTTTATGCTTTTTAGTTTTCACGGGCTAGACGTCACTTGTCCTAAATGACTCCTGACCCACTTCAGATTACCTCACAAGGTGGGAAATTCTGATTATCTTTTATTCCCATAATCTGAAAATTAAATATTTGTGAATTTTTTCTTTGTGTTGTGGTGAAGCCTGAAATTGAGCTACTTTGACGGCCCTTCTGTGCCATTGCTCCTGTTGAATTGAGAGCAGGTCCGGTGATCATATGAAATCTGCAGGTCTCCTCAAATCAGCACACGGCAGGATGAAAAGCACGCACTGGAAGTATAAGGTCCGTGTGCACACATAATTAATGTGCAAAGCATTGCACAGCAGGGAAGTGGCATGAATGTTCCCACTTTAGTTAGCTAAGTTAGAGATTGCTGACTGACGAGAAAGCAGAGTCAGAGCTGACTTAGCAATTTAAAAAGGTGTCTAGGAGAGGAACATCTGAATCCCCATCGCTGTGCGATTTTGGTGCATGTCGTAGACCTAAGCCCCACTGTCCCTCTTTATTAAAGCAGATGAGCTTTGGAATTCTCCCCACAATGGCCACCGTTCGAGAAAGCTCACCGAGGCATCGGCACATAAATGAGTGGCATGGCACAATCGGCCATACCGTGTTCAAGGCGTTTGACGAGTCGGCAAAAGCCAACGGGTCTGGGGGGGGTTAGGGTTGCTCAATAGATCTTCAATACAAGGCATGACACATGAAAGAAGATGCCGGGTGCCCTCATTCCCAGAGCAGTTTTGCAATATTTACTTAAAAACACAGTGATGAAAATGAATGCCAGTTTTGCTCTCTGTGTCAGCAGTTTGTTATCCCTGTTCCCATTCAGCCAAGACAGAACAGAGAAGGTTTAAGGGTGTAGCGGCCATTATCTGTGCAGGAAATGATGAGATGAGCCAACACCAGCTGGTTTTTTTTTTTTTTTTTAATGAGGGGAGTCCTGAGGGACGAGGTGTTGTAGACTTCGCAGGTCTGCTTAGATCTATCCCGCCAGTATCTCACTTTGTCAAGCAAGGCCACTAGACTTGTGGCAGGCATCGGTAATTCAAAGTCCCAGGCTCCCATTACCAAACCTATTTCCCACAGCCCATAATCAAGATACTCCAGATTGCTTATTCCACTTGATGACTTTAGGCTAGCTTTCTGGGTTAAACTTTAACCGTATGGTGATTCGGCCCTGCACAGCAGTTACTGGAATTCTACCAACATCACATCTGAGATATGAGTTGCTTTTACGCCTTTTTTTCCCCCTCTCCCTCGCAACACATATTCAGTATTCCCTTTGAGGTAGTGAATTTGAACATGCTTCTATACTCTCCCATCCTTCCAAATGACTGAGTGGCTGATAGCGTCAGTGACAGATATGGCAGGTACAAACAAGATAGCCTGTTCCTTCTTGTCAGATAGTAAGGGAGGGGGGTGAGTTACTTGCAGGTTGGCCATCTTTGTGTGTGTGTGTTCGATCCTCTAATCTCAATTGGGTTGTACACGGACAAGTACTCTCCAGGATCCCGTGTTTACCTAAATGTGTGGGAGGGGTACGCTCTCTTCTCAATCTGCTGGTTCTCATTTTAAGCAGGAGTACACGTTCGTGAGAGCATCTCTGCATGGGATGGCTGACAGAAGCACGCGTGACTTGGCGATGTGAAGCAAGTCTATTAAAAAATTTTCCCTTTTTGGTGGTAGATGTAGCCGTGGTGAGGATGGGGGTAAACGTCATCCATCCATCCATTCATTTTCTAAAATGTTTATCCTATGCAGGGTCATTAGGGGTGGGTGGAGGCCGGAGTCTATCCCAGGCAGCTTAGGACACAAGGCAGGAGACACTTGGGACGTGGTGCCAACCCATCACGGGGCATGGGATAAACATGACACAGATATAAGCACCGAAACTGAGGAGGCACGTTTGTGAGGAGAAGAAGTAAAGCTAACTAAGTGGGTGAAGGGCAATTATGGACTCTTAGTCTCCCGGTTGTTCAACCAAATTGAAATGCAACAAATTAATGAAAAGTAGTGAAGGGGGAAAACAAATCAGTACATTTCAATTCAATAGTGCGTTTCACAATACTGTGGCCCCAAGGCACTAAACAGGAGTGTGGTAATTACAAGGTACCTTGATGAAAACGGAAAACGATCAGAAGACAATGAAGGAGAGGAACCACAAACTCCACAGCAAGGAAAAGGAAACCCACTGAGCTTCCAAGGCCATCTTACCGCCCTCCCCCTAGGGCATGCCAACATTAAAAAGAGCGATGAGATATATAGGAACGATACACAATATATTCAAAGAGCAGGTAATGATTAAGTCCATCATCTGAGAGCCAGTTTATCATTCTGTTCCTCAAATATGCAGCCACATTGATGTCATCGCACTTGGAACTGCTGCTTCCAAGGGCACTATCCAGACACGTCGGGAGGACCAGAGAGGAAGGAAGGTCAGGATGGATGTTTGTGCCTTCCTGGGAAAACAGAAGACCACATGGGCATGCACAGTAGCACCAGCAGCCAAAATTACTGGTGATCCAAGTCACCTGATCCTCCCTCATCATGTGACCATGCCTCCCTCAAACTTTCCTGAAGTGATTTCTATCCATTCCCATCATCTAAAGTAGAGGGTAATTGTTATGTTGTCTGTACTCAGCCATTTTATTAAGCCTGCAGTTTAGGCAAAAAACGTTACTCTTTAGGTGGCCTTTTACTGAAATGAATGATCCAAGATACATAAAAATTCTACTTTTTTTCTAAGTGCGGTCTCTGATGGTTAAGTCTGCTGTTTTTAATATCACATCCCCTTCAGATTTGCTTTCAGAGAGCCACCGTGTTGAATAGCTGAGTGAATTATGACACGGGGCACCACTTTAACTTCCAAAAAGTGTTTAAGTCTTGGTATAAAGGATAGGATCTGGTATTTTTAAGCTAGTGCATAAGGCAACTGTGGTTTGGCCAGCAGCAAACTTCAGTCACGAACCAAGAAAATGGACTTCAGCATTCAAAGTAAAGTCATAGTGTGTCCAACAGAGGCGAGGCTGACCTTGTTCTGATTCTTGTGGAGTTATGAAAGAAAATATATCTGGAAAATAGAACTTTGTCTTGCTGATCGCAATTATTATGAAATCCAATTATTGAGAAATGCAAAGATTATACTATGGAATATTTTTGTTGTGCTTGCCAGATTGAAACATAGCGTAACCTGAGCAATGTAAATGTTCCATTTCACTTCTTGTGAAGGGTAAGCCACAACGTAACAGAATCGGTATCAGAAATAACTTTCATTCTACATTCTTTCGACATAAAAATGAAATCATTTTGTAAACACTGATTCTGGTCAGGGTTGGGGTGGGCCGAGAGGGGGGCGGACCTCAAGTATGCCATGGGAGGGAGGCCACACATACACTTGTGAAGAATTCTACACTACAGCAATCTAGAGACGTCAGTTAACCTAACTGCATATCTTTGGACTGTGGGAGGAAACCAGAAGGAGAGCATGCAAAATCAAAACTTGGAAGGTGTGAGGCACCAGTGCAGCTCACCGTGCCTTTGTATAACCCAAAATGCATACAGCTGAAACCATAAAGGTGACTACTTCCACTGCCGAGAAAACGAAACGTAACTAAGAACATAATTGAAAACATAAAGACATGGAAAGAAATAAACAGGAAAACAAGCTAAAAACAGTTTCTGTCATTTATTTCTTCAGTTTCAGTTGATTTAAGCACATCAGTGGAAGTGAAAACCCGAACTGGTCTGTTTAAAGAACCAAGATGTACCTTTACTGAGCTATTACACATGTAATGTAGGTAACTGATGATGGTAAGTGAACAACTGAGTACTCTGCTTTTTTTAGGTTTATTTTATTGATTTTGTTTCTGCTTTGTCAGGTAAATTGAATTGTTATGTTAGGAAACCGGAGATATTCAGCCAAGAAGGAAAAGCATTCATCTGGGCAGTTTGTTAAAAATTAAATCCCATAAATGCATTTTATGTTAATTTCTTTGCCATTGGGGGAAAAAAAATCGTAAAATAATGCTTTCGAAAAATTATGCTAATGATATTGTGAGATCAATAAAAGAGCTAAAGAAACGGAATACTGTTCATTTTTGACCTGAACATTGACTGAAATTTTTAAAAATATTTATGAGACCTTCCTACATGGTGCAAGTCAATCAGCTGTTTTAGTGCTTTATACAAACCATTTTGATTTTGATATTGATTCAGCTTATATCTCTTGGCACAATTTATTATACTTAATTAGCATTTAACCTGCAGCCATGCGATCACAAAGGTTTTACAAAATTATTGCAATCAATTTTCATTTTCACTCTGGTTCATTATCAAACTTTTAAAGACTGACAATGAGGTTGTTAAGCTCATTCCACAAACATTAGACGACTTGCATGTTTTTTTAATATCCAGTTCAGCTGTATCAATGTGATAATTTTGTAGGATGCTGGTGTGAATGTGGTGTGATTAAAAGGAACATGTAAATGAAAATGCGACAGCATAAAAAATCAGATCACCTGAAAGTGACAGGTCTAATGTTACATTCTTTTAAAATCCTCAACCTTGATAGTGTCATAAAAATACGAAAGATCCTAATTTTTCGCGCTACTGTTTCTCACCATACCTAAGGGTGAAATAAGAACAGTTAAATGGATCATCACCTCTTGTGACACATAATTTTCTTCTCCAACTCTGCTGGTATTTTTGAAGCTTTTGGTATACCTCAGTCAAACAAGTCAAAGCATTTCAGTATTTCCAGTTGATGTTTTAAAATAGCCGGCTGGGATTTATATATTCTGATGTTTGGGGAAGCTGTTTAACGATCAAGTAATTAAACAGGACTATATCTTACCTCTCCATCCATCCATCTGTCTTCTGACCACTTATCTGGGTCAGAGTTTTTGTGGGGTTGAGCCTATCGCAGGCAGCATAGAGCACAAAGCTGGGGTAGACCCTGGTAGGGATGCCAGTCTAAGATTACATCAAATGTTACCAAATTATATTTAAATATGCAAAAAAAATCTAATGTGAGCTGTTTATTCTTGTGATAATCCTTCAAAGCGGATGAGGTTTTAAAATAGTGTTTAATTGTAGTTCTAAACAATTTTAGGGTAAAATGAATGTAACATTTTGTCAGACCTTGAAAATCCAGTGAAATTCTCTGAAATTTTCCCAACATTAACAACAAACAGAGTTTCGTTGAGATGGTTACTGCTGACACTGGAGTTTCCGTTGGCTTAGCAAGAGACCAGAGCATTCCTGGTTGCACATTGCTGAAAGATAGCAACATCTCCATTCGCGGCTACACTCACTTATAAACATTATTTCACCTGCCAGTTTGTCCATCCACGGCTCAATAGGAAAAATAGTGGCGCTGTATTATGAAAAGGCTAATTTGCAATGCTGGGGTATTACAAAAAGCTAATATAGTACGATTCATCTGCAACTCAACACCCAAGGCTGACTCAGCAAATAGAATCCTCAAATCCAAATGCTGACATCCAGCCTTTGAAGTGAATCCAATTCATGTCTTACTTTTCAGTTCCGCCCCTGGACCCATGTGGAAAAAATACTCGATGTGTGTCATATCAGACTGGGCTGTGGCTTCATTCAAGCGCTATCAACTCCATAGACCAACAGTGTAACAACAGAAGGCCTCAGCACATTTTAAAAGTGGAATAAGGGGATTGTAACCATCTTCCTTCCGTTCTAGACCTTTCCCTTCTCCGTTCATCCATAGTGGTGAGGTACACTTGTAAAGTGAGGAGGTTGAGCGAAGACATGTCCATTATTTTATCTTATCAATTTGACTGAATTTATCGTAAATGTAGAATTTTCCAGCTTGTTTGCCTTGTGGAAAAAAACGTCGCTAATACACTGGAATGGATGATTAACAGCATCACAGGTAATGCAGCTGATGTTCTGCCATTTCGATGTGAACAAGCTAGAAGGTTTCAGAGGAGCTAATAACTTGCGGTTGGCCATGAATGAAATCTTTGTTATAAGATTTAGAAGCGGTGGTGTAGCGCAGCAGGCCGGTCGATACATGTGCCGCGGTTCTGTAAGTAAATGGGCTGAGTCTGATTCTAACACTTACACGTCTCATTCAACCAACACTTAATCAATGTAAGTGCAGAGGATCCCTAGGAAATGGGGGGGGGGGGGGATGAGGGTACAAGAACTGATAGAGGGTTACTACTCAAGTAGGAATTTGACAGATGTATCATAAAAATTCTATAGTGAATCAGCGTTCAGAAAAGCACAGTAAATAGGCTTAAAATAGCTGTTTGCTTGCATGCTATTCTCTGTGGAATGTTTCAGTACTTGGCACATGGGGCTGAGTTCATATAAATAATAATCCTGACATCCCATGTGATCTGTAAAAAGCCTCTCGTGGTATGTCATGAAAGCTATTTGTAAGGAACACATGTGAGAGTTTTAGGGATGGGCTTCATGGGCACATAAATCTAGAATCAGACGCTCACATTGCACATGCCATCTGCTGGGTGAACTGGAGGTGCGATCATCAGCGTCAGGAGGAAGTCGTACCAGTCAAATACATTATGTTTGTGTTTGTAGAAGTCATACATACTGCATACACTGTCATGAATGGCAATGACTGGCATTGGATTCCTGTGCATCTTTCCATGGAAAAGTTGTACGTAAGTCAATATTTATCAAAAAGTGAGTTTAAAAAACCATGGGAAAAACATGAAAATATGCAGAAATATTTGTTGTACACTATCCCAGTGTAAACAAGTGTGACATGTGATTCTTTCTTCAAAAAAAACATTCAAGTATTTATAAAACAATTTTATGGCAAAATTTTGCAGCTGGATTCTTGGGATAATATTATGCTATCAACATGACATTTAGTATGCTGTATATTTATAGCTTTGATTAGCAAGGAAAAAAGTGAAATGTCTGAATAAAGAAGAAGTTTGGAATTTAAAGTTTGACGCTGATAACCTCTCATTCCAAGAGGTTTAATTGCATAGGCCTGGAGTTGAATGTTATATCACAAAAGCATTTTTGTTACTATAATTTTTTATGTGAAGTATTGATTACAAATTTTTAAAGTTTTTTTTATAAATATATTGGAGCGAACTCACTTACAGGGTACAAAGAATAAACTACAATCAGTGACGGACCTCGCATCCATCTTACTACCTTTTCAAGAATTTCCTGTTAGACGTGACCTACTTAGCAAATGTGTTTATCAAACAATTTCCATTTTTTTTCTTTTTTTGGTTTTAAAATCCAAGTTGAGTTGCCTCCGGAAAGGCTTTTTATAAAATGGTCGAATTGGCAATATTCAGAAGCCTGACACCAAAGACGTCTCATATTACAGTAAAAAAAAAAAAAAAAGTCTGAGAATTGAATAACCAGATCAGTTTGGGGATTTGTGGTAGTGATGTGTTCCAAAATATGCGACTTTATGATATGAAAATTGCTGCTTGCTGAAAGAATGGGTTTTAATAAATGTTTGTGGTACGTTTTGTTGAAACAACCCTAGCCTCTAACAGAAGAGGTTTAGTAGTAGCCATTTAAAGCTGTTTTTTAATCTCTGCTCTTCCTATTAATAATTATACACTACAGTTTGTGTTTTTTCTCAAGTATAATTTGCTTCACTGCTTCATCAAAGGGTGAAATAATCCTTTCTGTTTCAGTAAGTATGTCTCCTCCAAAATAGCTGATTAAGTGCCGTAAATATAAGTAATTCATGGTGTACAATGGTTTTGTCAGACACATTTAGGGGAAAAAAAGATGTCTTGCGCTTTATCCTTTCAAACAGCAGGATCTTACTGGATTTTATTGGAGCTATGTAGGTTAAGCACGTTTCTCTATGGTATAACATCAGGGGTCCCTTCAACCTTCCACCAGCAGGTCGAATGCGTTCCTAAACCTCTTTGATAACATTCTGACTAAAGGAAGACATTTGAATCAGTACCAAGCAGCTGTCTCCCCATGTCCGCTTAATCCAAATCGACTCTAAAGAACTTGTGTTAACGCTGAAAAGGAGAACCAGTCCTAATCCTGCACACCCCCACCCATGTGCTGTTTCAAGGTGCCATTGGGCAGATAGATTGTGGTTTCCTTCACACAAGTGGGTATGTTTCTCTGTGAAGGTCAGGAACAGACAGTGGATCTCTGTGGTGTTGTAGAACAGTGCACGAGAGCTCATTCTCCTGGACACGTCCAACGAACTGATTACCAGCCTTGTCGTTGTCTCCACTTTTCGTGAGAAGCTACGCTTGAGACACTTAATGAATGGAGGTCTACACATACTTAAATATCTGTGACCTCAACAACTTGCTGTCCAGTTGGAAGCTCTACCTTGCTCTTTCTCTGTGTCACACTCCAGGATCAGAGAGCTTTCTGATGCTGGCTAGACTTCAGGACTTGCGTAGCACTCATTGGGATCTCTGCTGACCCAGATTGGCCTTTCTGTGATCATGCCCACCTAAAACACATCAAAGCAGTCACCGCTCCAGCAGGGAGAGTTGTGTAGTCTATGTCCCCCAGCACGGAGGACAAGCGTTTTATATTTCATTTCCATATTTTATCTGCCTGAGACCTTCCTCATATGTGGCAAGGCAGACCTTTCGTCTTTCAAACTTTCGGTTCACCCTGAGCTTCTCCCTCATACTCACACCTTAATGAAGACTTACAAGAAAAAAAAAATCTGTTGGCTTCTCTGGAGCCTGGTGTTTTGGTAACCAGTCCAATCACCAGCAGCCTGTCAGTTACAACCACCTTAGGCAGAGATGTAGGTCAATGAGGGCGTTTGTCAAAGAATGGAAGAGGGGGCAACTCTCCTGCCATCCATAAGTTTAAAAAAGCACGTACATATACCAACACATGTGGACACATCCAAGTACATCCTGTGTTTGTGTTAAGCTTGGGCACTCTAGCTTTTATCTTCCTGGGGAGGGTATTGAATTTTATTAAAGTGAATGAAAGCTGGTTGGAATTACTAGTTTGTACCTGATTAAACTTTATGATGCATGCAGCAAATCTCATAGCCTTGTTTTTTTTATTATCACTGAAGTATCGAGTGCCATTCCTTGAATCTGAGGCAGTGTTAACAATCATTCGAGAGCAAAAATCAGTGACCATATGTGCTGTTTATCACGCTGATTATTAATTTTGAATTTTCTGTCCTTGAAACTTGACTGCAGCGAGGATGGCAATGTAAACTCTTGAAATATCTTGATAGATTGTTCTTTTTTTTCTGCTAGGTATTCACATTGCCTTTCTCCAGGTTTTTCATCTGTGAAAGGCTCAGATAAGGAAGTGTTGTCCGTTATGGTGTTCTTAATGTGCCTCTAGCTGTTGATGAAATGCTATCACATTGGTCTGACAAAAATAATTCATAGTTCCTGATTGGTCATTATTGTGAAAATTACTAGAAGATAATAAAGTTGTGGGATTTAAGTCTGTCCTCACCCATTTTATTCACCAAGTATAAGGATCAAGTTCATTTCAAAGAGGTATAGTTGTACGCAGCTCCAAAACACCCTCCTTTGATTTCAGATGTTTGCTTATGATTTGCTTTTCTGCCAGTTATTCCTTCCTTTTCGTGCTAGAAAAAAAAAAAAAAAACTGTACAGTCATCTGTGCAGAAACCAAAGTGTATGTACAGTGCTTTATGTGTCAGTGTGCTGTAGAATTCGCCTTTGGGCGGGCTAATTTGGATTAGAGGGGGATTTGCGAGCATCCTGCGTGCAAGGGCTGTATTTGATTTGTCTGACAGGTCCAGTGTTTGGTTCTCAGCGCAGTTTCAAAATACCACGAGAAAAATAACAACGCAGGTCACCTTTAAATCAGCTCAGCTGAAGACAGGCTTTCCCATTCACAATAAAATGTGTTTCTTGAGTGATCGATACATTTTCATGTACACAATGTGCATTTGTATATTAAACCTGAGTATTAATATTAATGTGCTCATACTAATGTTTGGATATATTAGCTCATACATAATATTGGATCACCCATATTTCAGTGACTGAATTTCCATCAAGTAAGCCACTGAGCTGAAAGTAAGGAATTCTTTGATTTTCCTCACCTTCGCAGATTTTTTTTTTTTTGCATGTTTTTAGATAGCTTTCAAAATTTCCGACCTGCATTGTCGAAACGTGAAGACCTCCGCTTTTGGAAAAGCTTTTGTCTGTGAAAGAATTGGAAAGATGAACATGCCATATTGAACCTCTGATGACTTGGAAGACCTATTGTGTTTTAGGGTAGCTAGTAAAGGTAGCAACCAGTTTCTACATACAGAATCATATGTGTCAATAATAATAATAATTATTATTATTATTAGTTTATTAATCCCCACTGGGAAATTTGTGGATAGCGTGTTTTCCCGTCTCGCTCTCCAAGTTGTCAGCTGAGGGTCGGTTTGCAGGGACAGCCGGTGTCCAACAACTCTGGAGCAATTGGGGTTAAAGGTCTTGCTAAAGGACACACTGGTGATATAAACACGTTTTGTCAGCTGTGGGATTTGAACCTGCAGCCTGATGCGATGATGCATATCTGGTGATACATTTGTTAAAAAAAGGATAGATTTAGACCACACAATTCTCAATGTCTGTTAGTGTTTTAAATTTTTTTTATTAATATTAAGACCTGTGACACTGAACTGAATAAGTGTTTGGCTGGTTCGATGGATGGATGGATGGATGGATGGATGGTGGCATGTGTGAAAATAATATAAGTAGCTGACCTTTACTGTTTTTTTTAAAACCTTTTTTGTGGCTTCATTTTTTGAAGCCTTCTCTCAGAAGCAGCTGTTAGACAGAATTTTGACCTGGAATGGGTGTGTCCCCTAAGAGGCCGCCATGATTAAATCCAACCAAAACAAACAATGTTGCCGAGCTCCGGTGGCTACAGGACCCTCTTACAAAAAAGTCATTTTGCACCTCTGTAAGAAACCAGATGTCAGCGTTCCAGGCAAACTGCATTCTCACATCGACACTGGAATCAACAGTGAGGGCTTTTCACCGGGTGCTGACTTTCTCAGTATGTTACAGTAGTCAAGGTCAACATTAAAGGAAAACAAATAAGTGAAAAAAAATTCATCTGAGTCGTTTCCTGGTGATTTTTGCAGTCGGTAAAAGCTAATAATCTAACTTCAGTAGAATAAAATCTAATATAAATACGTTAGAATTTTATTATATGAATTAAACAAGTTTTCAAGTGTGTTTTATATGTGTAGAAGAGACAATTCAGGAGATGGATTACCATTTAACTAAGAATCGCTTCATTCTGGACAGCAGAGTCAGGTGACAGACATAGTGATGGTGTACAATCGTGGTTTTCCCTTTTGTCAGTTGTGGTGCTATGCACAGGATTAGCAGAAACACAAAGACCAATCTATTTTGGGGAGAGTAAGGAAAATTAATAAAAATCTAACTTTTGGCTGTGAATGTGAAGGGCTACAATAACTGCAACAGGAAACAGGAATTGTGTCAATGTCTGGGCCTTTTTACTGGAGACAGGACAAACAGAAATGAAACATTTATAAAATGCCAACAAAATAATGAACTGGGGGAATGAAAACACAGAGTTCTCCTCCATAATAATGACCATGCCCTGAATCGGATATGTCGGACCATCTCCTTTTCTTCCCTTATAAATTCTTTAAATCTTATTTCTGATTAGACAGAGCTATACAGTTGATTTACACATATGCTATATACATAGTATATTCCCATACGACAATCATATACTGTACTATAACCAAATTTTTTTTCACTAAGGACTACTTAAGGGTCCATTCCTCTCTCTCAGATTTTACAAGTCACCTTGTGTTATTCTTCTGTAATTATGCGCTATATTAGATCCATTACTAGTCATGTTTCACTCGTGTTTTTCTTCAAATAAAGTGCTCCTACAAATTTTAAGCTTTGAGCCTTGATATTTTTTTTTTCCCAGTCCTGGTCCCTGAAAGGAAATGGTTACTTTAGACTGGCATGGAAAAAAAGACATTGCTGTTTGCTGTTGATAAACAGATTTCCTTCTGTTGGATTTGGCCCTGTGAAGGAGGGGTGAAGGGAGGCAAACCGGACACGAAAGCTGTAGCATAGTAATCCTAGAGAAGTATATAAATTCCTTTGTATGTTATTTTGGCTGAACATATTCGGTGTCTCCTTCTTCAGGTTGGATAAGGTGGGGGGGGGGGCATTGCTGGGAGGTCAGTGGGGTCTTGATGCAGCATTCTGTCACGGGTGCAAAACTCTGAGCTTCCCCCAAAGCACTGCCTTTCTTGTTAGCCCTGGCTTTCATCTATGCTAGTCTTAGTGCTGGAGAGCGCTTTACCCACCTGTTCTCCAGCATAGCCCTTGGGACCCGTCCTGTAAATGTTAACGGTCTTAAGCACGGCCCATCCGACCACCAGGAACAGCTACCCAGGGTGCCCCCCTGAAGCACTCTTATGTTACCGCTCCGTGAGTCTGCTCTGTCACTGTGTGTGCCTAGATCTCTCCCTGTCTCCCATTTCGGACAATGAGAATCCTGTTGTAACCAGAGAGGGTGAAGCAGGACATTGTAGGTCTGCCCGAGGTTTTGCATCAGCTAGAGAAGTCTTTACTCACCAATACCGTGACAGTGTTCTTTGCTTTCCTCATTAATGCACATGCTGCAAAACACCAGCAGATGATGTTTTATTTATAAGGGCATTTAACATGATGATTAGATTAATTGCAATCTCCAAGGTCTAGCCAATAAATATTTGCAAGTACAAAAAGGCAGTTTCATCTGTTTTCTATTTACATAAATGAGGGTTGCATTTATGTTACAGTATGTCAAATATGTATTTTTTAATTATAATTGTATATCTAATACTGTCTTTATGCACAGATGCCTGTGTAATGAAAAACAAATGGATTGCATATGAATTTAAATAATTAGTGTGAATCGTTCCCTGTCCTGTGTAAGTTAACGTAAGTGAAAACTGGGTAGCTCACTACGATGGCCTCCCTGCCATTGACTTTGACAGTCCTTTGTAAACTTGTGTATAGAGAGGGACCCCTGGAAGACCAATCAGGAGAGAAAACTGACAGGAAAAAATGCAGCAATGTCAAGTTTCCATTGCCAATCCCTTTATGAGGACCGGTACTCAAAAAAACCTTACGGGCAGCCTGGACCAAAATGGCCCCTATCAACCCCAAATAGACATTTGGTTCTCTGCTGGTATAAAATGAATGTGCAAAGACAGCCAGTTACAGCACATGGAAGAGACGACGGTGGTGACGAATTGCTTTTAACCACAGCTTTTACCCATAAAGAGTTGGAAAGTGATGATCCAGGGTGCTGTGTGTAAAAAGCCAGTGGCTGCCTTGAGCCGTGTAAAGCATTGCACAGTGCTGTACTCTGTCTTACAGCCATTAAGCTATGGATTTATGACTTTCTACGAGCGCTCGAAGGCTCCTTTTTTTTAACCTGCCGCCGCATAAATATTCACGGCAACTCTGGATGGAGACTGAAGAGAAATATCTGTTTTGCTTGAATCTAGCCTGATGAATTATAAGCATTTGCATAGAAATTTTGGAAAAGTTGGTGAAAATACTGGATTAAAATTCAGGCTGCAAAGTTGGGGGTCATTGAGTAGAAACTGAAGTTTTTTATAGACAAACTATCAGTTGCTTTCAGAAGAAAAAAAAGGCAAGAACAATTCAGAGGAAAAATGTTTAGTTTGGAAGTAATGTTTTTTTAATGGTGAGAAAAGTGACATTTTTTCGGTGAATGGCCTTTTGCTATGTTGTGTTGCTGTTGAACAAAGCCTAACTCTTTTGCATTATTCAGCCGATAAAAAGCATTTTCCAGCTGGTCAAATACATCACTGTCATTTTGTCTCTGAATTCTCCAAAGGAGTCATTGAAATCACTTACGTTTTGAAACAAATCTGTGTGTTCCAACACTTGTTCCTGCTCGTTGTTGTTTATGGATCCTAGTTTGTTTGTTTTTGTACAGTTTTTCAGTAATGTATAACCAGTTATGAAGAACCATTCGCAGCTCCAGTAAACAGTGCTGCATTTTTATGAGACTGTCATTCGATAATGCACGATTAAGGAAATGTTTTGTGCATTTGATAGGAGAATATAGAAAGTAAACACAGCAGTGAGGTTACGATTTGATTGATTGTAAATGGGTTAATCATTTTTTGTGGTTGCGTAGAACAATACAGCTCATTGTATTTGTAACTGAGCCCACAGTTAGGCTGATATTTTCCTTTCGAGCAAAATGGCATGTAAGACTATTTGAAAATGCATGCCAAGACCTCCCAGTTTTATCATGCCATTTAAGATGCGTATGCACCAAAATACCGTGGTGATCATGTGGGTCATTTTGTAACGATGACAGGATGCAGAGTGTACGACCGCTAGTCTCCGACCAACAACTGGCAATGATGTTCAATGCCGGCAAAGTGCTGGCACTCACAGCCGTGCCGCTAACACTCAGAGTGGACAAACGACTACACATACAACCTGGACACAACGCAGTACAGCAGTTTTACAGGCGGGACATTGCAGGACACAACCCTATGTCAAGTAGCCAACAGAACAGGCAGGGAGACCCAAGTGCAGCGAAGGGGTTTTTATTGCAGGGACCAGGCCAACAGACTTGAAGACGGCTATCTGGAGGGGGAATCCGTAAAGCAGGCGAGGTAAGTCGGGAGCCAGGTGAGTCAGTCCTGAAACAGAAGACGCAGGGGTGAAAAAGAGCAGGTCAGTTCGGAGGATCAGGGCTCAGACAGGGACGAGGAAACACGGGAGGGGGCGTGACACCATAACACGCTATTTACAACACATATGCAATAATGAACTACTCGGCATCCTGGGTACAGCCATTTTCTCTTACAGTGCCACAAAACTGTCCTAAACAAACGCACGTATATTGCGTAATGTCAAGATGGGTTCCATGCAGACCTCATGGTGGTTTTACCCACTAACTGATTCTCATATAGCATGGATGATTCCCCTAAAAAGAGTAACAATCATCCAGCGTAAAAAACTGAAAACAGATGCAAAGTGAAATGATTGGCCTGTATTGTTGAATTTGAATGTAATGTAATCCTCAGCAATTGATATCTACTACTTATCCCATAACCTGATTCTTCAGACTCTTGCAGTGGTTTATAATTATGAAAGTTTGCACTAATGTCTTTATGAGGCTGGTAATAATAACATTAGATGGAAAACTAGAGATGATACACATTCACATAGTACTGAGAATAAAGATGAATTGAAATTCAGCTGTACTGAGAACGGTGCTAGGTTGATTTTCAGGTGTCATTGCCTTCATGAATACTGCACCTGTGCTCAGAATAAATACTCCGCTAGTTTTATTTCTTTATTATTATTTCAGATCTGAGCCACCCGAGTTTCACGTTTGTTTGCTCATTTGCCTTATTTATCTTGCCAAAAGTAATCACAGCAAAAATTTCCTACCCAAAACTGAATTGCCACATTCTGTATGAAAAATTCCATGTTGGCCTTACCCTCTCCCTGAGGCCATAACTGATGATTTATTTATTATTTATTTTGTTGCTGACAGACCCCTGACTATTGTTTACTTTATCATTATTTTCTAGTGTGAGGCATACATATATTTGGAGTATCAACTGTATTTTTCTTGTTTTTTTTTTCCACCACTTTACTGTTTTTTTCTGTTAAACAAAGATGGATAGGTTTCAAATATAGTCAAATAAGTGGGTAACATTTATTTTTTAGATAGATAGATACTTTTTTAATTCCGGAAGGGAAATTTACATTGGTGATATTGGTATTTTTTTGTGTTATGTTGGTTTTCTGTTTTGAAAGTCTTATGGTTAGCCAATAAATCATTTTGTTAAGACAGAGCTGCCTTCTGAGAAGTCTGCATAACTCCTGGCTCGGGAGAGACCGGTGCATTTACGCAGAATCGTGTACGTTGGCACCATGGAAGCCAGAGGCCCTCCCTTTGACAGCACTGTCAGTTATCGGTTCTGATATGTTCTAGTGCACCGCTTGGGGGTGAAGCGGTTTGTTTCACACCGACCTAAAACAAACTACCCTTTGGCAAATGAAACAGGACAGCGGCATAAAGAGTAACTATTCCCAACAGAAAAGCGGCACTCTCAAAATGTTTTTTAGGCCAGATTTCACCTAGTGGTTATCTAGATTTTGAATTATCTCTGCTTTATTTCCTGCCATTCCCTCCCATTAGAGAGCAATATCAAATGAGAACCCTGCCTCATTACTTCTGACACCATATAAATCAGTGAGAGCTTTGTGCCCAAAATTGTGCTGTGAAAACGCAGCCTTAACCACTGTGAGAGTTAACAATTCTAACCAAGATCAGTCTACATGTTTTGAAATGTGTTTCCTTTTTGTCGGGAAGGACAGCCCAGATTACACATAAATAGATTTCCACGGAAAAATGCGATGTGTGAAATAACTCCTGAATGGATTCAAGGATAAATAAAATTGCTTCTTTCTTTTTTTTTTGGACGTAACATTAAGCCAGTCTGTTCTTTAGCGATTAGTCATCACTGTTTCAGAATATTTTCTGTTTACATTTTCCTTAATGCGTTACTGTTGTGAGTCTATTACAGTTTGAATAAAGTGTGTTTTCTTATTATCTTATACTGTATTTAATATATTTACTATTAAAAAAATTACTTGCTTTTTCTTCCAGTAGTCACAGCAGAAACCAAATCATTCGTAATTTTTCTTTTATCCGAGTTTAGTTTCGGTTGCGAACCGTAAGCTGTCGGGTGTGGGAAGTGAGAAGGCAGGTTTACTGTTTTTATTCCCTGTATCAAATGAAAGCAAAGCTCTTTAAGTCACAGACTCCAACGCAGGTCAGGTTTCCAGGTGCGCCACGCAGACCAGCAGTTCTCCGTTGCTTCTCTCACTTCACAAGCCCACAATGGGACTACTTAAGTCCCCCGTTAATCTTCTTTACCTCAGTGTATTCGACTAATAAGACCTCACGGGAGAACTAGTTTGTTCAGAGCTGCCTGCCACAGTATCTAAATCGGCATCAAACCCCCACATTGGTTTGTATTTTTGACGGAACAATAGCTACAATTAAGGATGATGCAAAGATGATCTCTGATTACACAGTCTCATATATTTTCAGTAATCTAACAACATTTGGCAATGGTTTGTTGGCGCAGTAGTGGACTTACAAAAATTAATAATACTATTCTTCAGCTGAGCTGTACCTGAAATGTCTCTCCGGGAAGTTTTAAGAAGCGTATTCAATTTTTGAAAGTTGTCTTCTGATCTTGCCGATGGAGATCGTAGTGGTGCTTTACGTGCGGAAAAAATTCTTAAGTACTGACACAAGGTGAATAACATTTCATATGAGCTGCATTGATGCTGATTAGCAGAGGAAAAAATTTCAAAATTCAGCTTTGGTTGTAGCGATTTTTATATGTCCAGCCTTTTTCCCGACAACCCAGAGAGCCACTTCTGATTTAGCAATGCCAAGGAAATGTTTTCATAGTCTAGGATATTAACTTAAATCAAATTTACTGTAAAGGGAGGAAATTGAGTAGGAGGGTTAGTGGGAATGTAACCGTGGCAACAGCAGGGGAAAACACAGCATCGTCTGTGAAGCCTCAGTACTGTCAGCCTGCCTGAGGCCCGCTGACTTGTGCTGCCTTGCTCGTTCCTGTGTCTCCCAGAGGCTGACCCAGAAAGGCACTGCCTTGCAGTACGTGTGTGTGAGTGTAGGCCGTGCACCCAAGCGCAGGCTAAACCTCCCTCTCCGTCTGCCTTTTGGCAGATGCCATGCTGCTGGTGGCAGAGAGGCTGGAGGGACCCTTCAACATCGAGGCCGTCATGGAGCCCATCGACGTCAAGATCTCGGAGGCCATCATGAACATGCAGGACAACAGCGTACAGGTTTCCTCTAAGGTCGGTTTTCCGACCTCGTGGTATTTTTTTCTTTCAGATGAATTGTTGTGGTAGTCAAGTCAATTTAATTATATAGCATGGTTTAAATAACCAGCAGTTGACCAAAGTGCTTTATACAATAAAATAAAACAGAAAAACAAAGGAAAAAACAAAATAAAGCAAAACATAACACAAAAAAAACATACAGCCTAATGATTATAATGTAATAATGTGTTCTCGATCGTATGTGGAATACCCCATAGTAATGGAGATTCTTAAATCCTTTCTGACAGCAGTAAGATGCTTTTGCTGGAAATTCTGATGGCTTCCTAAATCTGCTGAGTCACACATTTCTTAACTTTTCTTCTGGATGTTCGTTTTCCAGTATTTTCGTTCCCATGTGGAGGAAAAAAAAAAGCCACTTCCCGATGTACATAAATTTGACTGTGTCCTCTGTTAACACTGCGGCTTTGGCCGAGGTTATGTTTAAATGTGACATTTGGTTTCTCGTAACGGGGCTTGCTTCCACCCATGCATACGTTTATGGTCGGGAGGCATTTCCTGAAAGTTTGTGGGACATTTATCCTGTGTGACTGAAGGATGCTGCACACGCATCTACAGAATGGCAATTTTTGACGTTTTTGGACCCTTCAGTTCCCCAGAGCATATTAAGTTTCTTCCTGTCAATAAGTGAATAACAAAGCTTTATTACTGTATGGAGTACATATTACAGTACATTATTTAAAAGAATATGAGGGCTGAAATCTAGTCTTGTTTCTGATCCATTTGGGACACGTCCAACCCTTAAATAGCTTTTTTTAAGAGATGGAATTACAGTACATTTTTTAAACATCTTTTAAACATACCGAAAACAACATTTTGTATATGTAATTGAGTAACTTCTTAATCAGTTAAAATACTTCCAAGGATATTTTGGTCTCTGTATGTTACATGTTCCTACAATCCAAGCAGTGATTTTTTTTTCTCTAACCCAGTCAGGAAAACAAACAAGATCTGCCCACAATAAACACGAGCATTTACATGAAACTCAGTTAAGAGGCTCGGTTCAAGACCACAGGCCCGTAAAAGTCACCTTCTGCGTGTGTCATCTGCCCCTCTTGTTTTGCAATCGTTGTGAGGAATACATGGGAGCTGATGAGACATGGGTGCCCTGTCAAATAAGCCACGGGCAACGTTAAAGCACTCCATCATCGTCTGGGCTGGAGACCAGCACCGAGACAGCAGTTAAACGCGGCCTCGTTGGCACCCAGAGTCAGGCCATACGGGAAGGCAGTCAGGTTTGCGGCAAGTAAAGGTTACGCTCGCAGACACCACCATAGGGTAGCTTGTAAACAGCCACAGTCTCTGTCATTCCACTTTCTGCTTCTGCAGCATTCATGGAAAAAAGCAGACCTCGATTTCTCAAATCTACCACCCTTGAAATTTAAATCATGATGGTGTGCTGTGGACATGTTGTTTGTACGGTATGTAAGATTTAGGCATTGATTCACAAATCAGAGAGAAATTCATCCATCCATCCACCCATTTTTTAAACTGCTTTATCCAGTTAAGGCTTTTTGGGGGGCTTGAAGCCTATCCTAAGCAGCGTAGGGCGTAAGGCGGGGTGACCAGAGAGAAGTGGTAAAATTTACTAGTATGACAGAAATGCCAGCTAAGGTAGAATCTCATTGTAAGTATGAGTTCCAAGGATATTTTACAGTATCTTTTCTAGATATTTAGAACTCTTCGATTCATGAACTCCTCGTACCATCTAATATCGACCGTTTTGCTTTTTGCCACAAAAATAGGGGGATAAGAGAGGATTTACTAGGCAAGGCATCAGTACATGTCATGTGAATCATCTGCAGACAGAGATCATATGAAAAGTCATAAATAAAACTGAAATCTGTATATTCTGTGTGCCACCATAGCCCATTTTGAAACTGAGCATCAAACAAAACTGATAGATGAAGCTAAGTTCACTCCATGGCATGGACTCGGTCTTGAATGGGTGAGAAGGAGCAGTCACAGGTTCAGTTGTACGTGGAAACCTGCAGGTGACCAGCATTCTCTTAGCACGATTTCAGCATGGTCCCTAACTAGATGGTGTCAATCTATTCAAGTTATAGAAAAGTGTGTTTTTATTACATAAAAATGATAAAGCATTTTAAATAAATACAAATTTTTTAATTCAAAAAAACTCATATATAATAAAAAAAAACTCAGTATAAACGTATTATATCTTTAGACCTCCAGTTAACAAATTTGCTTATATATGTAATGACAGACTGAAAGTCGAGACATTCACTACGTGTTTGAAACACAAGAACTGTATTTCTCGCCTGAACTATATTAAAACAATGTGGAAAAAATGACATTCCTCAACCTCAAATCGAAGAAACTTCTGGAATAGAGCTTCTGCAGGTAGTGACACTCCTTTCTCCGCCCACGGCTGCTGCGGTTAACACTGATGATATATGTTTGCAGAGATAATGCCACCTTTCTCCACTGCTTAGCAACTGGTCCTACTCCATCCCATAATTGCAGGTCTTTCAAGGATGTGGGCAGCCGAAGCCGTCTGGAAACGGTCGGTCAGCGCGAGGCATCTCGGATGTGTTCAATGCTCGCTTTAGACCCTACAGTCCGGAGGAACGGCCCACCACAGCAGCTGGCACCAGCCTGGACAGACTGGTAAGAGACCAGCCAAGCTTCCCCCTCCTTCAGCTCAGCCGCAACATCTGTGCAGACCAAGTTTGTGTCCCTGACGACTGTCGTGAGCAGATTTTCCCGATTAGATCTGGTGAATCATTATCTTATCCTCCAGGATCTTGAAGCCTGGAAATGAATCCTTTGTACTAGTCTCCTGGTCACGTTCTCCAATCGATTGTGCTGTCATACTGGTACGTCATTTGTGCCTCAGGAGGAGTGACAGTAACATGCATTGATAATTTTCCATTCATTGTTTTTTTTTTTTATTTTTATTTACACAAAGCATCGTGTCTTAGGGAAAGGTCAGAAGTAAAGAGACACTGGGTAATACATTTCCTTTATTACAGTCTCTGTTCTGACATTCAGAAGCAACTGATGTTTTATTCACGATCCTCCAGAGATCTGACGAACATATGGAAAATATTTTAGAGGCATGAATGTTTAAAGGGTGTTTTAATGCATTAATTTTTGTTCTTTTAATGTATTACAAAAACCTCCATTCGCAAAGAAATGCAGGCAGGTTACGTGAATGGAATTCGGCAGGGTATTCATGGCTCTCATCTGTAAAATATCAGTTCTCGCTGTATCATGGATACCTGAGAGTGTCTTTTAATTATAACTTTTTTTTATGAAAGCAGCACGTTGATTTTCACAGATGGATTTTTGCAGTCCTCATTCTCCGGGATTCAGGGAGCCGTTTTCGCAGACTGGAACAGCACACCGTCGACTAACCTGCAGTTTCGTACGAGTCCATGCGTTTACTATCCAAAGATCGACCATTTGATCTTTTGATTCTGCATAAATTACGAGTGAGCAGGTCTGTTTGGTTTGGAGTGTGCCAAGCAGCTATGGTTTGAGCCTGATTAATGTGCTTTGGTGCATGGTAGGATCTCTGAGCTTCTACCTGAAGGTCATTTATCACCATAGACAAACTGCTGTCTTGACATGCAGCCTCTTCAGCTGCAGTGTTCAAAGGGCCACGTAACATCTATACGTGATAAAAAAGAGTCTATAATCAAGCCTCAAACCAAGGTCGTAGTTCTAATGGGCCACCCTCCAAGGATCTCTCAGGCAGAAAATATCACTGGTCTTTTTTTCATGTTTATTGTATGTCTTTTTTTTTTTTTTTTTTTGTAAATTTTCTTTGTTATCACAGAGAAATTCACCTCGGAAGTGAATAAATGAATCCTGTAACCCCCCAGATAAAGCCCACTTTTTTATAGCGGGTGATTTAATCAACATGCCAAGTGGTTTGACCTTTATCACCCGTAAAAAATCAGCATCAGCCTTTCCTTATTATTAGTTTAAAAGACAACAATAAATGTCTAAATGGAGCCTTGAAAAAAGCTAGCGGTGCCTTGAGGCTGTACTTGAAAGCCAGTGCCAAACTGCGTTACTCGGCGGGGGCCAAGCCGGTATTTAGCTAGGTCAGTACAGGAAGTTTTGCTTGTGCCTTTCCGCTTTTATTCAGTGATCAACCAAATTATCTCCAGTTTGGAGCGAATGACACCAGCACAGAGCTAGGTGAGGGCACGTGCGCTACGTCGCATCTCAAGAAGGCAACGAGCCAGAAATCATTTGGTTTGCCTTTCTGTACAGCTTATGTTGCATTTCTATCAAGCTGTGTCTTCTCCCGTTTCTCTCTTTAATGCATCTTCAGTTTCTCACTGAATCTCGCTCTTCTTTTTCTTCTTTCTTTTTTGCTGCTTCCCAGAGGATGGTCTGGACCGCCATGCAACACAGTGTAAGCACCGGCCGTCCTTCTATCTGATCCACTCCTACCGGTCTATCTTCTCTATGTTCCTCGTCTCTGTCTCTGGCAGGGAATGAGCACGTCGTTACGGTGCTTTTTAGCATCACCAGTTAAATTGTGAAAAATATGAAAAGCCACTCAGAGAAATAATATCCAACTAGTTGACGACAGGTTCATTTTTCCTCTTGCTATGAGTGGAGAGTTGCAGACTTCTGGTATATATCATCAGATGTTCTCTGCTGCTAATTACAAGGCTCCGCTTTCGTTATCGGGATATGAAGAAGCATCTCTGCGGACTGGGTTCAGCGTGGTTAATTGCCGAATCTTAGACATTTGTTTTCCATTAAGAAACACTTCATTTGTTAGCATGTTATTTATGCTTCGGCCCCTGCCGGTGCATTCGTTTACAAATCTCTCCCACCCGTTTAATTAGTTTGTAAACAAGGTCAGCTATATGTGGTTGCTTGATCTCCTCTGTGATCCTAGAGTCCATTCCCATAATGCACATCAAAGGTTCCTGCAGTTAACAGAGATGATACATGTGTGGTAGTAGGCTGAGGCTCTGTGGTTGCATCTGCTGTGTGTGTGTGTGTGTGTGTGTGTGTGTGTGTGGGGCTGTCTGTCTGTCTGTCTGTCGGTGATGGTGGAGGCGGGCTGGTGGGCAAGGAAAGCCTGCTGGGAAATCGATGTGGGAAACGGCTGAGTGACAGAAGTCTCCAAAAGAAAAACAAAGCTTGTTCTGGGCATTAGATGATGCCTTTTTTTTTTTTATACCTGTTAGTTACACACAGATGACTCTTCTGGATGTCATCCGTTTAACTGCATGTCCCAAAAAGACATGTGTGGCTCCCTGGCAGGTTAGTTTTAGGATTCTCGACTTTGTCGCAGGCTGCTTTTGTTTACAGTGAGGCATGTCTCTCTTGCGACGTCGCACAAACTAGACACATATTGTTAATGGTGTCAGAATAAAAGCTGTAAAAATGTACTTGTTAAGCAGCTCTTCCTTGTCTGGTTGGAGTATTTCTTTGTGGAAGTGCTGTTGCACAGCTAGTGTTGCGGAAAATGAATCCAGGACTGCACTGCGGATGACAGACTGTATCTGATTGTCATAAAACGGTGCAAACTGTACCTGTGCTACAGATTCTGTTTTGACAGGGAATTTGACTCCACATGCTGTTCCACTTGCTTGGGATGTTAAGCGCCGGAAAATGCCGGAATGCTGTTACATCATTCTTTTGTAATTATTACATAACAGGTCCTGTCGGAAGAGAAATTTGCATACCGGTTAGATAGACAAAAACATACAGTGCAGTGTGAGATTAATTGGCCTCTCTGTCATTTTTTTTTATTTATTTTTTGTTGTTGTTGTCTTGTGTGTTTATCTCTCAGCAGAAGTTCTATGCAAATCAGCTGAATATTTCCTGCTTATATGGATGGTTATATACTGGAGTTTTCCAAGTTTCATATTGTACCAAGGACCCCTCCAATCCTTCAACGGTACACAAAAGCACATTTTTCAAATATTACAAACTTAGCAGGCGGTTCCACCATGCTTATTTTTTCATTTTCCTTCTTAGCTGATGCCTCTATCCACAGCAACTTACCAGCCGCTTATCTTACTGGAGAATTTCAGGCTGAATGGCTTACCTTCAGATTCCCTTCTGGAAAATTTTCATAAGCCATCATGCCCTGAGTCCAATGACATTGATTTCATTATGTTGCATAGATAGTAAATGATTTAAAAAATAATAAAAAAAAAAAACACATACAAGCACACTAATGGACTAAATCAATGTGGGCGTGTGGAAGGTAGTGGAAGGAATTTTACTATAATTTGGCACGCATGACTGTGAGCTTTGGATATCCTTCAACGAACAGCAATCAATAGCAAAAGCACCAAGGATAAATGATGATAGACTTGTAGGCATCGTTCATTCCTTTCAGTGTGTTTTCAGAAATTCACCACTTTTGTCTTCCCAGGTTTGATGGTCCTTGTTTATTATTTTGACAACAAAATGTAGATTGCATTTCAAATCAAGCTGATATTCTTCCTTGGGGAAAAAAGAATTCTGCTTGATATTGACATGAAACGCTTATAGCGGAGTAGAAAATGAATATGATCTTATCCATTGCTAGTAAGCTGTATGTCTGGTGGGTAGCTTAAGTAATTGTACAAGGTATTTGTCATTTAAATTTCTCTTACCATCCTTGGGAATGTAAGCATGTTCTAAAAGGAAACAGTTATTTTCAACAGTTTAATTCTCCAGACCGAAATTTGTTTCATGGCAGACATGAAGTAAAGAGTTTCTGAACAAGCTCTGGACCTGAGATGTCACTCCAAGTTTACGTTCTTGTAGCCACCATTTAAGTGTTTGAGTGTGCAAGTGTTGGTCTCCTCGACCACTTTATACTATAGTTTGGGATCATTAACTGGGAGGAGAGCAAATCTCACATAAATTGACATAAATCTGCTCCAAAGACCCCAGTCTTTGAAAGCTGGTGCCTAATTTATTACGTTCTTCCCTTTTTATGAAACCTCTAACACTAAGTATCACTTGAAATATATCAAACCCTGTGATTATCCATTCCTTCGATGTGCTGTTCTAAGCAGTAGGATTGAATTCTGACCCGCTTGATATGCGTCCATGGTGCCCCTTGGATTAATAAGCTTAAGGGTCCACCCGATTTTGTGCTTATGGGACTCTACATTTATCATCATCATTCCCTTTCGGCTGCTCCCATCAGGGGTCGCCACAGAGGATCAACAGTCTCCATCTCTTCCTGTCCTCCACATCCCGCTCTGTCACACCCACCAACCACATGTCCTCTCTCACCACATCCATAAACCTCCTCTTTGGCCTTCCTCTT
>JAACJT020000030.1:16638639-16653583 GCA_009936485.2 Gymnarchus niloticus | reverse complement strand
AGATTCCTCACTTAAAGGCCCATATACTGTAGCCCTCTGAGATTTCTCAATTAAAGGCCCATATACTGTAGCTCTCTGAGATTCAATTGCGCTAATTTTACTGTTTACATTGAAGCTGAGAGTCTATGAGTGACTGGTGTTCTGTGGCACTAGACAGGGGCAACAGAAGGAGACAGGGTGTCTCAAAGCCTTGGGTAAAGAACATAGACAAGTAACCATACGTTTGCCTGCTGGAGTCCCAACACCTTTGAGTGAAATGTTTCAAGTGCTCCAGTAATTTATTGAGCTGTACAAATCAGTAAAATCATTAATGAAAAAATAATAAGTGGTGAAATTAGTTGAGGTGTTGAACTGCATCAAGTCCTCTCCGTCAGTAAGATCTGATGTTGATTACCCAACCATAAGCGGGATCCATACAGCTCTCTGAGACCAATGACAAGGAACTGTGTAGTTCCGTATCCTTTGCTCCTTTGCCAGATACTGATAATTGGTTGCTTTAATACCTGTCTGAAATTACCATCTAGTTGATTACTTGTCATTTATGGACATGGGGTTAGATTTCTAATGTAAATGAAAAACCATGCAGGAGTATCTTGTAAGTAAGAAACTGACTATTAGTATTTCTGTCAGTGAAAACATCTATGTAAACAAAAGTTTGGAAAAAGGTGTTAGTGAATTTATTATCATGGCTGTTGTTGTAAAATGTTTGTTGTAACTTCTGTATAAAGGACAGCATACACTGAACTTTAGATTTTTTTTTTGTAGTGTTCTTCATCCCCCCTGCCACCTAAGCATTCACCCTCCTGGGCCCATCTTCTCATAACCAGTTGATGAGCTCAGCTCCATGGAGTGTGAAGCTACAGTAAAGATCATATTCTGATAAGTGTCACTGTTTACAACTGTCTGGAAATTTCATTAGCACCCCCCAGTGGTGTGGATGTCACAGCCCAGGCAGCTGCATTGAGGCTAATTCCACACATAATACTTTGCTAATGTCTTTGAGTGTAGGTATGTTATGCTGCTAGAGACAGACCCTGGATCAGTCCTTTTAGTCCACATTGCAGTTTCGTTTTTAATTTCTGAGTTTTGTATTTTAAATAAATACTCTATCATAAAGTCACTGTTGATGTACTCCACCATCTTGTATCTTGGATTGTGGTCAAAAGGTGATTGTAAAAATTCTCAATACTGAAAAGCTTGTTTTGAAGCATGCAATTTGTAATAAGTGGTGCTCAAAAAAATTGATGTCATAAAATAGTGGTATATATGTATTTAAATATCCTCAGAAATGTACCTTTAGCATCCTTGGTTGGCAGTGAATTTATTTTCACCCCTTTAAAAATAATTTAAAGTGCCATTTATAGGTCTGAAAGTCTTTGAAATCTTTGATCATTTTATGTAATGTGATTTTATTCAGGGTAATATTTAGGGGTTTCTGCCTGGTCACATGTTTTTCCATCTTTCAATTTCTAGAAGGCCCTACAGACCTTTCCCAAAGAGCTTTTCGTACAAAATTAATAAGTTATCAGTCCCTGCTGTGCAGACTGTCTACCATCGAGTCTCGGTGCCACCCACGAACATTTAAACAAACTCATGCATGCTTTGCCACTGAAGACAAGTCTCCAGTCCATGTGTGGCAATCACAAGGCTGATGTTCATGCCATGACGAGATCCCTGCGTTACACCGCTGTCCTTGGCATTGGCTGTTTTACTGCCGCAAGGCACCTGCATTTACTAGAGTAATGTGATAACCAGAAGTGCTAGATACCTGCTGGTAATGTCCCCAGTGCAATCCCGTATAAATCAGGCATAAATCTGGAAAATTATCAATCCCAGCAGGTACCACTTACCATCTCCCATGAACCCCTCCAGCTTTCTCAAAGCGGTTCTCACCTATGGGAACATCTATAAAGACGTGGAAATATCAGCCATACTGCTAGAGCTGTGTTTAAGATAATCCCATTTTCCTTCAAACTGTGCCTGGATTTGACCAACCACCTCTTTGAGTGTAGTCAAAACAGGCTGGTTGTTTTCAGAGCCTGTGCCAGCACACAGACGGACTTTATAGTCTGTAAATCCCTCTTTCCTTCTGTATAATGGCAGCATGTAGGTGTAATTTATTCAACAACGTAAGAAGTACACATCCAGAGCCCTGTTAAGTACTTAATTAGTCACGCTTTACTGTAGCAAGCTAAAAGCCAGGTGCTACATTACATTAATATCGTGCTGTCTTTTACGTCACCGCCTTTCACTCAGCACTGGCTGCCTCTACTAGTCCGCTGCATTTGAGGGGTGACTGTTACATAACTTGAGAAACATAAAGTCCCGTAGCACTTAGTAAACATGTAAAGATCCAAGCAAACCTGCATTTTTCAAGGCCTGAAATAGAAAGAGTAACTAAGTCCACTGATAAAGAGCTTTCAGTATGCAGCGCTTGGTAAATTAATAAATAGTCCTGTTTTTTTTGTTTTTTTTTTTCCCCTCAGCTGGGAGGTGTGGTGCCAAGAAAGATGCCTTGGCAGAGATTCTAAAATCGGCTGTTAGCATATTTACCTACAAAAAATTAAGGCTGATATTCTGATGTGTGAATGTGCTGGGTGCTGCTGTGAATTTATGTTGGAGAAAAAAAAAAAGAAAATCCAAATAAAGCTGCATGTTTTAATGCCCTGCTCTGTGCTGGCAGCTCCTCTCTGTGAGGGAGAGGGTTTTTGAAAGCAAAGCTGCACATTCATCAAGCTTTTGTGTTTTTGAATTCTGGTAAATCCTGTTTTTGTGTGGGTGGACCTGAGGGAAGACTGAACCCTTTTCCTGGATGGAAAGACTTCCATCCTAAAGTCATGCTGAAGAGACAGGGATATTCTGTCAGATTTAGCCCAGAGCGGTGGCTCAGTGTCTAATGTTTACCCCTAGTTCTCCATGGGTAGACTTTACATGTTCACCTCGTGTTCACCCCAGGATTCCTTCTTGCATATCTGTCTTGTGTCATAGTCCAAAAACACAGTTAAGTGGACCGGTGTGTGAAATTTACCATGTTGTGTGAGTATGTCCCCCGCCGTTTACCCTACGCTTCCTGGACTAGACTGTAAGCTCACTGTGACCCTGTACTGGATACGTTATGGATCCTGTAACGTAAACTGCATCTCACACGAGTCTATCGCTCATGCAGCTGACACTGTTACAGGGAAGTCATCCACTAGTGAATGGCTTTCATGTGAAAGTCTTCTGTAGCTGCAATGGGTTAAAAGCCTTATCACTTCTGAAGGTCACCCGTGCGATGATGTTTCCTCTAAATGTCATACACAGTTTCCTGTGGTTTTGATGAAGCCTTGTTGCATCTTAGAAGCTCTGTCTGCTTCCCCTTTGGGTTGAAACGTTGAGTATGCATCCCACACAGGGTTTAAGCATTTTTTAAACGCTTCTGTGTAACAGCTAGCCAAACGCATATGGGTTTTGTTCAAAGAGAAGGACCAAAGACAACTCTTGGTGTTTGTGCTTGTGTTCATTGTTACATGTTCTCCATGAGGATAGCTGCAGAGTCTTTCATTGCTTATAAAGGGTATTGCAAATCATGTTATTGTTTTCATATGAAAACAAGGCATTTTGGGGAGTTTGGTAGCTCAGTGGTTAGCATTTTTGCCCCATATCTCCACACTTGGAGGTTTGAATCCCACCTCTGCTGTGCGTGTGTGTGTGTGTGTGTGTGTGTGGAGTTTTATTCTCCCCACATCTCGTGGGTTTCCTCCAGGTTCTCCAGTTTCCTTCTGCAGTCCAAAGATATGTGATTAGGTTATTTGGCTCTACATTGCCCCCAGCAAATGATGTGTGTGTGTGTGTGTGTGTGTGTGTGTGTGTGTGTGTGTGTGTGTGTGTGTGTGTGTGTGTGTGTGTGTGTGTGTGCTGGCAATGGACTGGCATCCCAGCTAGGGTGTGCCCTAACCTTATACCCTGTTCTGCCTGGGATAGGCTCCAGGCCCCCCATGACCCTGACCAGGATAAGCAGTTGGAAGATAAACACATGCATTATAAGTGTACCCTAACTGATATTTAATAACTAAAGATTATCCAAAACATTAAAAGCCTGGGTGTTTAGATATCAGGCTTAAATAAGACTTAATACATCAGGAATTGAATGATACTGCCATTTTTAATGCACAGATCTCCTGAATAGCACCCGAGGACACCGACGGCCTTGTTTACCATGTGTCTTCATTTTTTTCAGTTTATTTAAGTACTTGACAAGCAGATTCATATGAAGTGACTTACACAGCTTCCAGCCTTACCCATTTACACAGGTTGTTATTTATTTATTTATTAAGCATGTTACTCTTCAGGCATGCATGTTAAAGTAGTTTTACGTCATGGCACAACCTCAGAGTCAACACACATGTATCTGCCTACCTTCTCTGGAATCTGGAGTGGGTGAGGAAAGTGATTCACTGAAGAGTATCTGAGTTTTAAAACTTTTAGCATCAAAGCCGCTCCTGGAGAAAAGAGGTTCAGAGGCAGTGGCTCAGTCTGTTGAATCTTTGACTCCGTTAAGCGGCGTAGAAGCTCCTATTTTATGGGCTCGATGTGTGTTTGCGGGCCCCGGAGATCATCTGGACCTCTGATTAGAAGGCAGCAGAGAGTAGGTGGGATTCAGAGCTTTGTAACGATGCCAATAAATAATGATATAAAGGCTGTAAGTTGTGTGTGGGTTTCCAGTGCTGCTGCAATGAGGAAGACAATTTAGTTACTTTTTTTTGTTCTTTTTATACGATTTGATTGTATTTTGAGGTCTTGGCATGCTAGTTTTTGTCAAGGACAACCTTAACTGAGATTTATCTATGAAAACACTTGAGCTAGAGGTGGGATTCAAACCCCCAAGCCTGGAAGTACAAGGTGATACTGCTAACCACCGAGCCACCATGCACCCCAAAGGTAGAATATGTAACCCAAAAGTATTGTCTGGCCTCATTAGTGAAGGCAAATTGAGTAAAAATCTGAACAAGGATTACCAAAAAGGGATTTGTACACTGAAATTTGAGTATGACGTTTAAGAGACTAAAATGAATAAAGCATAACATTCCGCCCCCCTGACACGATGAAAAATACAAACATATGGTATAATGTACCTAATGTCCATCCAGAATGTCCTCCTGTAGTTCCAGTAGCTTTGTTCTGAAATCAGTCTGTATACATTCTCACCACTTATCAAGTTCAGGGTGGCAGGAGACCTGGAACCTCTCCTAAGCTGCATAGGGCATAAGACTGAGGAGCTTCACAGACAGTCTTTTATTGCTATCTTAAAATCAGAACTTGAATCCAGCTGCAAGTCCATGTCCTTAACCACCACAGTACCTGCTGCCCTAAATCTACTGTCCCATATTTCACATCCCCTGCCACATCCTCAGGAGAGTAGTGAAGGCGACAGGTGGCTGTGATGAGCAGGTCGTGGAGGCTTGTGGACTGGCGAACCTTGACTTTGCCGAAGTTTACAAATGCTGGCACAAGGGTTGGTCGCTCCAGACACGTACCCCTGGAGCGAAGGAATAGGAGTAAGACAAGCTGTGCCTATGAATACTGATGTAATGTAACTGACACGGTTCCAACGGTCGGGGAGCATTTAAATCGGCTCTGGTGCACCAGCCGAGCTTGTCTGTGACCTCCTTATGGGGACGCCTTGGCCGCATGCTCACCTAAACTTTGAGCTCCCCCTGTGTCGCCAAGCTTCAGAGGGCCGCGTGTAGCTATCAGCTGAAACATTCATCCACAAAAGAAGCTCCCGCTCCCCAAGGTCATAATCTCTTGATAGCTGCTGGTGGTCCCTAACAGTCAGTGCGGTTGGAAACTACTGTACAAAAATTAAGGCCACTGGGAAGGAAGAAAATAAATCTATTTTGAATAAAATTAAAACAGACAAGTAGAAACTGCTCCAGCCATGCCAGGGACAAACCGTAGCAGAATAACGAGAGATTGACCTGAACGAGAGTGTGGAGGGGATCCCTTGAACCCGACTATGGAACTGATCTTGTCGATCTTCAGGAAGTAGTTCGGCCTTTGAAAATAACCTATGAAAGAAGCTGCGTGTTGACATGGTTTTAAGAATGGAAGCAATGCAGAGTGAATTCCCGTAAGTACATTTATGTATCGAGAGATGATCGCTTAAGAGGTGAAACCCATTAGTACAGTTAGCCGTGGATGATTGGGGTTCACACCTGTGTGTTTAATGCTGGGGGCACTGCAGAATCATCTGGCATAACAGCTATCGTAATTCTGAAATTATTAACGTCATTTTGGCTCACAGATATGTATAGATTTATATACTATTCGGTGTTATGGTGTTCTATAATGCAGAAGCTAGTCTTTTCATAAAACAAAGTCCTATTCACAATCTCAAATGAACAATAGGTGGTTTGTTAAATGAAGATGATAAGATTTAATTACACTCCTTCAAACGTGGAAGTCGCTCACGTTTGTGGGAAAAGATAAGGAACTGAATGAGTAGGGAACTTTGTGCTTTTTATGTGTGTGCATTTGTGGATGTGTGTGTGGGTGTGTCCTTATAATTTTTATTATTAAGCTAGTCTGGGATGAAGGTGTGATGATGTTGTGCTCTTCTAATGTTTGGACCTGACATGCACATACATATACATACAGTATATCTATGCTGTGCACACACATTTGAGTATACATGTCCATGACCATCCAGGACTGCACACACTTCCTGTTTTGACAAAGGTTGACACATTCCACTTCCAGAGCCGTCTTACAGAGTCATTGTATGCCTCTTATTGGCTGCAGGGAAAGTGTTGGCAGACTTTTGAAAGGCAGGTCATAAAAATGTTTGTCAGGTTTAGAGAAGCTCTTTTGATAGCCGTTGAAATGGTTTCTGAATCTTACGATCCATTTTGGATCCATGTGGGACATCGCTTCAAGCCTTCACGGAGGCAAACTTTTCGGTTGCCTAAGAGGTCTCCATCGAAAAACACCTGGAATGCGGCCTGCCCCGGTGAGAGAGTGGTCCATCAGTGATCACAGTCATTGTCAGATTTTGCTGCCAGAGTGCTTCCTGGACCCTGGCACCCAGAATACATGGAGAGGATCAAACACTGAGACTCTTTCATTGCGGAACTCAACACGTATGACCAAAAATAAATGCCTTATGTTGCTTTCTTGTTTTCCTCAGCTTCTTTAGGTTGGTCTCTCAAAGATCCAGTTGCATTGTGTCTGTCAGACAATCCATGATGTTCAGCGAAATTCCTTCCTGAAATAATACTTGGCCAGTCCACGTGAATGATTCTTTTTTATTATTATTATTCACCTACCAGTTTATTTAGCAAAGCGTTGCAACCAAATCACAATACACTTTTGATAAAGTAAAAGCTGTGGAATCATTTGTATTGCATATACACAAATGATCCCACGTTGTGTATAATTCATTTCTAAGGAATTGTTCAGCTGTGATAATAGTGAACTAACCTCTGGCTCCAGCTAAAACCAAAAAATACACAGGCATCCCATAGACCATGCAGTATTTTCTAACCATCCAGAAGCTCATGCAATATTTATAGTTCCTTTTTAATGATGTTTACTACAAGAGTGTTTCACACCATTGCTGTTGGCTGCAATTAGACAGACCTCGAAGTTTCCCACAGGTATCCTTGGACCCACCCCCTTCACCATCCCCCCACACACACACACTCCAGTCACCGTTACAAGAAAACCACATGCTCTGAGGCCTGGATGAAGGTACATCAGACCCAGTGTTTAAGTGCTACACTTTAGACCAGTGTTATGAAACGTATGCCTCGCCATAATGTGCCTCTAATTAAGGGATTAGCCTGTGGTCTCTTTTTAATTTTTATTCATAATTACACTTGACATTATTGGCCGCTGAAGTCTTATGGTAATTGTAGTTGTAAATAGGGGGACTTAGTGAATCCATACACAAAAATAACATTCACTCTTCAGAAAAATCTTAGCCAGCTGTGTGAATAATGGGCCGGTGTATTAAAAGGTAAGTAAGGGGAACCGGAGTAATGGAGTAATATGGCTTTGGACTCAAGGCTGGGAAGTTTGCAGTTTGGGGCTCTGCAGAGGAGGACGTCAGATAGCTCTTTAGTTAAGTGCTACCAGTGGTTCTGTAGCCACCCTGCCCCCTGTCAAAGCACAAGTGATGTACAGTAATGGGTGGGCTATGAAGTTATTGCTGCTCTATTGAAATGGAAGCTTGTGGATTACCACTACACAATTAGAAACCAGAAGATGTTTCTTTATATGGCCTATATCAAGCTGTCACGACCCGAAAAGGAACTAAAGGGGGAACAGTGAAATGCACATTCCTTCATTAGATGTTTTCATGTATTTGTTTTTTTTTAATTCTGTGGCCTCAAAACCAGTTACAGACATGGCTTTGATTGAAATTTAATCTGCCTCTTTGTATCAAGTCCTTCAAATTAATAAATTCTGCACTATCCTACTTTACAGTTTGAGGGATTCTGTAGCATTCACTGAAGTCACCCCATTCTTGTAAAACCATTTTATGTTCTCTGAAAGCTTCCAAGAGATTATGACATTTTAGTGGCTGTTATTTCCACAAGAGATTAAACCTTGCTGTGGATTACATCAATGGAAAAAGCTGGTGTCTTTCTGTTTTGATTAGTAAATGTTGGTTTCCTTCGAAATCCACCATGATTGCTGACTCCATTGGACTTTCTATTGGCACAAGATAACCCCCCCCCCCATCAGAGCAGCCCAGGTTAATTCCAGGTCCCATGCAGCATGACAGAGCCCCTGTGTCTTGCTCCATTTGCGACCACCTGCTGCACAGCCTGCTTTTAAATTTTAATGTTAATCGCTCCCATTGTCTCCTGGCAAAACGTGAAGCATCAGCATCATAATGCATGAGAACCTGGCTTGTCCACTTTTCTCCCTCTCTCTCTTTTTCTGCCCTATCTCTCTCACTCTCTCATCTGCTGTCCTTTTGTGTTTTGATCCTTTTATTTTCCATGTCTCTCATTTTCATTCTTTCCTTCTCCTCTATCCATTTACTCCCTCTTTTTTCAGTCTTGCTCTCCTCCCTCACTTGTCTGATTTTTCTTTCGCGATTATCCTTTCTTTTTCTATCAGCCTCTCTCCACTCTTTTTTTAATTCTGCTCTCGTTTTCTTCCTCTCTTTCCTATGCCTAGTAGTAGTACTATAGTAGTGGTGTAGTGCCACCTATTGGCCGTTAAAAGTTAAATTCACGTATGAGTTTCAAGTCATTCGTTAGAATCTAAAATCAAGAATAATACAGAGGAGTATTATGATATTGGGTGGCACAGTAGTTAAATGGGTAGTACCGTACACTCACACCTTCAACACTGAGGGTTCATTACTGCTTCTGGATTGTAGTGCTTGCAGGTTCATCCTGTATTCACAAAGGTTTCCTCCCGCAGTGCAGCGACGTGAATGTAGATGAATTGATACCTTAAGATTTTCCACAGTGTCTGAGTGTGTGCCCTTGTTGACCCAGCATCCATGTTCAATGTGTCCCATCGCTCACCATGACCCAGACAAGCGTTATTTTATTTTGTTTACACTGCCCGTGACTAATATCTTATACAACAGCATTAACGTAGTCCCATATGTCCATCTCCATTTTGGGTGCAAGAGGTTAAAATCCTCATCTGTTTTAAACTTTTCCTCCCCATGCAAGCATGGCCTAAAAAACCCAGTGTCTTTGATTTTATGTGATCTCCTTGTTACCTTTGATAAAACTTATCCAAAGTGATAGAAAGCATATAATATGACTGATTTTGTGGAGTTAGTTTTAGGGCAAGGAGGGACTGTGGTAGGTGTGGTAGCATTCCGTACGCTACCAAGACGTACTCATATGACGGGCCAGGCGTGCTGTCACACACCCATGACGCTTTATCGGCACCCGGCCGGCTCTGTTTTGTGTCGTTGCTGTTGATGTCAGGGATTTTCTAGTGTAAGGAAACTATGAGCTGGGGACTATGCTGGGGTACACATGATCGGATTACAACAGGCCTTTGGCGGGGCCTACACTGATCTAGTCAAAAGACACAAACAGAGGGCACTCTCTGGACACCAGTCACGTAGTACTGGTCACCCCAAAAATCTTTTTTCTTTACATTTAAAAATAAAGATTTGAAAGGAGGAAGATATACAGAACATTTGTGCTGTTTTGATCCTTCTGGTCTTTGATTTGTGGTTAACTTGCTGTTTGTACTCATTTAACATCCTTCTGTTTAATAGCAACTCCAGACTCATTGTTATGATAGTTTTAATCCCCCTTTTCAAACCCTCGTCTACTACTGGAAAACCCAGCGACTGCAGCCAGCACTGTCCCCCATGCTCAGCTCGGCATTTGGCGCCTATTGTTAGATTCGACGACTGCTTTCGCCGAAACGATCGAAGAGGGCGGATTTGCCGTATAATCACGTAGCTCTGGAAATGCGGCGTGACGGTTCGATGTCCCAAGGCCGTGTGCCCTCCATGAGTCAGAAGGGACAGGCTGGGTGTTTACAGAAGTAGCGCTGTTTGGAGCCTGCAGACAGCCGGCTGCCTGGAATCTGACAGCGCGATCTGGCCTGTAACGGATCGCCACGCAGGGACATGTCGCCCCGATAACCATCGGCCCTGTTTTGCACTTGATTAATATCAATTAGCGCTACTGTGAAATTCGATGATAAACAAACACGGCTTTCGCCTTCAGTGTGACAACTCGCATCCACAAAACGGATTTATCATCAGCCGCAACTTCCTTATCAGATTAAAGTGATCTGAGTAACCGTGCTGTGATCTGACATCTTCAGAGATGTTCTTAATCTTCCCGGGCATCAATGCACCAGATAATCTTTGAGAGTCCATTCTTCTCATCCGGACATATGAAGACATTTTAAGTCCTCATCAATGCCCTAATTAATATACTAGATGTATCACAGCATGTTGTTGGGAATATTATTTTTTTGTTGGATTTTACATCATTTGCAATAATACTTTATGTGTGTTATATAACATAAAAACCAGAAGATTAGATAGATAGATACTAGCATCAAGAAAGAGCAAATTAGTACTTTTTGTTCAATGGTAGGTTTGTCAATAATAATTAATAATAATTATTATTATTAATAATTATTATTATTATTAAGACAAGTGCATACGATCGAGACAGGAATTAATTTTTAAAAAAATATATTAAAACGCATATGTGAATAGCGTGGTCGTAGCGATGTTAGACTAGAAAGCCATTTAACTGTATGTGACCAATAACAGATTAATTTCGAAAACGTGTCAGTGCGTCCTCTTAAGGGACAGAAAACACAGCGCTGTTCTTATGGTCGTCCTTGTCTCCATACTTGAGTAATCGTATCCTGCTTAGCTAGATGTTAATGTAATATTCATGAGTGTCTCTCTGAAGTCAAAACGGGTGGGAATTTGATCGTTCCAATAGCCACAAAGTCAGCAGATGCTGTCAAATGCTAATTCCTAATAAACAAGCTACTGTGCAGGCTACACCGCCTTAACGTCTGGGGCATCTTTCACCACAGGTTCCCGTCCGGAAGAAGCTGCAAGTGTTTGTTTTAAGAGTAGTATAGGATAATTTCCATAATAAGATGAACAATATGAATACCATCCTCCAAATTGCCTGTTTATGGAAAATATACTCCTCTTGTGATCGTCCATACGCTTGTCTTTATAGGTGACAGACATTAAGGAGAAGCTAAAGCAGTCCAGGAAGTTCTGGTCCACCTTGCCTGATGACATTTGCAGGGAGGACAGAGTCACAGCTGGCGTGGCCAATGATGAGCAGTGCTGGAATGGGCACACTAAGGGCAGGTACGGATGTCAGCGCATGAACGCCGAACACATGGTGGCCAGCCTGAATGTGACATAAAGGACTGATTATTACACCGTGCTGCTGGACGCCAAGCCTCCTCTCAGCCCCGCCGATGAAGTCGCTTAAAGGTGGGGGCAGCTTCATCTTCAATTAAAAATAAATGACATATTCCAAAATGTTCCTTGTCCTTTCAAGAGAACAGTGTAACTACTGAACCAAACAGGACCTTTCCAAGAGAGCAAGTTTTCTGTTTGTCTGAGTTTTTTTTTTTTTTTTCTTCTGTTTTTAAGAAACATCATAGACTGGGGCTAATTGCATTTGCAGCTGAAAATATTGGACAAATGAGTGTAAATGCGGCTGTAATCCATAAGGGACTGCAAAATTACTCTGATTAGATTTCAGAATCCATTATTGTGTCTTTTGGAGGAAAAATATTTAGAACCCGGCTAGCAGGATAAAGATATCACTATAATCTCAGTGGACTCATCAAATTTCTTTTCAAGGAAGCAGATTTGGACTCCTGTCTCCTTTAGTGTACATATATACTACGTTTTGTAGTGTTGTTACACGATGATGTTCATCATCAGCTACATTTTCTTCTTAAATGCATTGCAATTCAGTAGCCAAAGCAGGAAACTTGTTTCATTTCCTGATACATTGCTGGAGATTTAGTATCCTCTTTCTGACATCCCCAATTAGATGTTTTTTTAATGCACAGTTTTTAATCGCACTTTATGCTATCAGGGAACCCGGTGATTTAAGGTGTTGGCATTTAATCGAGACCATCTTTCAGTAAGTGAGGCACATCTTTTTGGCGTACGCACATGAAGCCTCCATGGATTGACTGACCACACTCTGACTACAGATGCCTACAGTCACATCAGGGACCGGTGTCAAGGCCCCTTTCTCCTGCATGCAGACCATCAGCTCGACAGAATGAAAGGGGGCAGAGCCGCTTTGTGTGTGTGAAAATGACAATTCTGGTACACGCAGCACAAAAGCTGATCTTTGGAATCTTCCTCCTACGTTAGTTATGAACCAGAAACAGTTGTAAAATGATATTGTTCCCCATTGAATAAGCCTTCATGCAGTTTTAATATCAGCAGATGGTGTAATAAAAAATCGCTTCATCTACGCCATGTTGGTTTAAGTCCCTTCGGTTAGGTGTGAAAAATAAGCATTTGTTACTGAGGTGCAAAATAGAGAATGAATTGAACGTAGGCTTCATTTTTTGTGACAGTTTTCTCATATGCAATATAAACAGCCAGTTAAAAGCGAGTCAAATGTATCGGAGTATTGGATAAATTTATCATATAGCAATTGACGTCTATATAACAATAATAATCAAACAAATGACACACTTGAACTATGTGTTGCAATTTGTACTCGTTGAGCTTTTGAAACCCAAAAGCATTCTGCAGTTTTCCATAGTAAAGATTTTTCTACTTTAGTTCAGGTTAAGCACTGTAGGTGTGTGGAGACGCAGCAGACCAGCAGCACTTTTGTCATATGGCAGGATCTCTAACGAGTGCCCGCTGTCTGATTTACGTGCACAAAAACTGACTGCAGATGGCAATAAAATCTGTTGCTAAGGGCAACTCAGATGCGATCGGCCTGGTCTCTTACTTTGCCTGCATCTAGGTGGCTTTTGGGGAGAATTCACCCTAACGAACATAGCCTCTGGCAGTGCACATTACATTTTAGTGAGTCTGACAGCTTTTATTATCAAGAGGGCCTATGTACACAATCAGATCACATCCCTAAATCACTCAGATGTTTTCCATTAATTGTTTTTTTCTAATGCCTTAATAAATTGCTCTTTGCCTTGGTGTACGTAAATCTGTGATGCTTAATAACCTCTCCCATTGATTCTATGTGAATGATTTACTTGGTCTCAGCAAAACAAACCTTTGTCATTGTTGTCTCATTATCACTAGTTGTCAAGTCTTTTTTCCTGGTACAACGGACTGTATCAAAGTGCAGAGTCATGGTCTTTAATCGTGGTCAAATCTGGAATAGGCGAGACTACCAAAAACCGGAGGGGCATCAGAAGTGTCGTCGTGGTTACAGTCAGAATCGAGAATAAGGCAATCAGCACAGCAGACAAATCCAAAACGAAAGGCAAAAGGAGAAAACGGAGAATTAGCAGGCATAATACACAGGCAAAACTTTTAACGACAATGATCCACTTGGTAATGGTGTGAGAACTCAATACCTCACAATGAGGTAAGGGAGCCTGGGGCAGTTGAAGGGGTTGTTGACTGCTAGTTTCAATATTCTGGGAAGGAGGAGCAGGAGTATGTTGGGTGTGGCTGGTTAGGTGCAGACATGACAGTGGGTTTACAAGAACCTTTCCCAAGTCAGTGCTTTGTCACGCCTTTAATGGTCTGCAACAGTATTACAGTGGTTAAAGAAACAGAATCCTTTTTTTGCCATTTGTACCATTTGACTCAGTACATGGATTGTGCTTTTCACATATCCCATCTTGCCCTCCATAAGGACAAGCCTGGGGTCAGAGTGCAGGATCAGACATTTATCTGGCACCACTGCAGCAGCTTTGTTGTTACGGGCCTCACTCGGGGACCCATCAGTGATATGGACGCTATTGTCAATCATGGGATTGGAACCTACAATCTTGTGGTCACCTAACCCAGAGACCCACATACCAAATAGACTTTTGGCTGTAAAGGTGGAGGTTTATACTGCAGGAGAGCATCTCCACAAAGTGGCGGGATGTGAGTGTAAGCCATCTGGCCTTTGAATGGTGCCTGTGGAGGTACCTGATGTTCTGAGGGGAGGGAAAATGGGAAAGGATGATGGTGTCATCTCTTACAGGACTTTAGCTGTCATTTAGCTCCGAATGAGCACTGGAATCTGTCCCCCACAGGTATTTCCCCGAGGTGTCGAAAGATGGTTTGACCAACCAGATAAACAACCCTGAGGTAGAGGTGGACATCACACGACCTGACACCTTCATCCGCCAGCAGATTATGGCTCTGAGAGTAATGACCAACAAGCTGAAGAATGCTTACAATGGCAATGACATCTACTTCCAAGATTCCAGTGAGTTTCATGTTCAGAAGGTCACCTTTCACTCTGGCTTACTGGGGGGTGGG
>JAACJT020000030.1:16607929-16625404 GCA_009936485.2 Gymnarchus niloticus | reverse complement strand
TCTCTCTGACACAGGGACTGCACTTAATTTTGTTGTACTCGTTACAATGACAATAAAGATATTCTGATTCTGATCTGATTCTGATTCTGAAATAGAAATTGAGAAAATGTGGGGCATGAAAACCACAATACCAGTGGTAACAGGTGCTCTCGGTCTGGTCAGGAAAGGCATTGGAAAACTACACCAAAAAAATCCCTGCTAATTTCAAGATACAAGAGGTCCAGAAGATCGTCCTCCTTGGTACTGCTCATATACTGAAGAGGACTTTATCCATCAAGTGAGCCATCACACCCTCATGGTAGCCCTAAGTTCAAGGGATGGACTTCACTTCAAGAGTGAACAGAGTAGGACTTTAAGGAAAAAATAATAATATTAATAATAATAATGGGATTCTTGTCCAAGGTGTTTCTTTGCCTCATACCCACTGCTGTCTGCAATAGACTCCAAGTCCCCTGTGACTTTATGTACATTTTAAATAAGTTATAAACACTGCCAATAAGGGTATTAATATACATTTAATAATGCTTTAAAACCTCACAGATGGTTTTCTTAGGGTGGATCACGTCATAATTAAGTCTGTATCCAGACCACTCTTCTTAAATTAGCTCAACTTTCACTAAATTTAACAACTTACCTAATGCTGTTGTCAGGAAATATGCAGCGGGAATATGAATTAAACAATGACGCTGAGTAGCTTTTTAAATCCTCTCTGATAACAGGCCACACGTATTTGTGTCCATCAGAGGAGTTCACATCAAGTTCCCCTCTCGCAGGAAGAGAGGAAAACCAGCAGCCATCTCCCCTGATTTCGACAGGCGGCACAACAAATTCTTCTACCATGGCAACACAGCGTAGGATCATAATAGCCTTCTTATAAAAGTGAGTCGTCGAGATCCGTCACATGCCCCTCACGTGCTCTCAGTTCACTGACATGAGCACTACCGGATATTTATACTTTGTCACTGCCATTACTGCCCCACTAGTAAAACCTGAAGAGGAAATTTGAGGCTTTCAACTGCATTAATATTGCCCTTCAAACAAAGATGGTGGCAACTGTTCCCGCCCTCAGGCTTTGGTTGTGATCTAGAGCGTACGCAACCCAAGCTGGGTTTATAGCTCACTGTTTCTTTGACCTTTTTAAGTTGGTCACCTTGGTTTCCTTGGTCGACAGGGTGGTCGTTGGTCATACGGTACCTGCAGGTCTCTCTCCAGAAGCAGCAAATGATACCTGTGCCAAGTGATGAACGCAGGCCCTTTGTGGGAAAAGTCAATGGCTTTAAACGCACGTCCCGGCCCTGTGGATCCAAAGGAAGAGGGGTTTTGAAATCATGTTCATGTATCAATCACAGCTTCCCCCTAACTATGAATTAAATAAAAATAGCACGGATTCCAATGTTAAACACCGTTTTTGTTTTTATATCTAAGGTTGCTCACCTAGAAGTGTGTCCCTGACGGAGTAGTAATGCTGCCACACAAAGTAGTCGTAGATGGAAACGTTGGTAAACTGTGGCTCTGTGCCATTGGGGCCCAAGAGGCCCAGCCAGTGCTGGGTGGCAATCATGACATCAGGATGCGTGGTGTTCTTGGCCAGGTCCAGCACATCCAAGAACTCCTGGTGCTCAGCAGGACTCAGCGAGTGGATGTTCTTGCGCACCACGGGAACCTTCGGCTGTTGGCAGTTCGGACCGGTCCAGCCAAACTTACACTCTCCGCAGTTGGGCCCAGCAAAATTTCCTGCAGGAGACAGAAATAGAAAGAAAGAGAGGTGAAGACTTCTCTTAGTTTTGCCACTTCTGGTAATTCATGTAGAAAAGATCGGACACCTTGCCAATTATTTTTGATGTTTTGAAATGTAATTTCGAGAATAAACAGTGCATTGTCAGAAAAAGGATCATAATACACTTGATATATATTAGACTACTATGACTGCTCGATAGTTACTTATCATTATTTTTTACCCTCAAGTCAATGTGGAGTATATAGACAACATTCCTCCTCAACGGTTACCATGCTATAAAACTCATTCATAGAAAATGACAGTTACGGGAACGACGAAAAGGAAATGACCCAGAACATGCCTTCAGTCTCACTTACCAAAGCACATGCAAGTACGGTTGAAGAACTTTAGGGGCCACCATTCCCGGTCATCGACGTTTCTGAGGTTATACAGTCCTCCCCATGGTTTGTTCACCACCCGCACGTTGCTGCACATGCCCCGACCCGACAGCACACCACAGATGTTGGCCGGGTTGGAGCCAAACGCGGGACAGCACTCTTTGGATACGATCCCCTGGACCGTGCTGCAGGCCCTGGGAAACTGGGCCATGGCAGAGTCTGGCCTCCCCCAGAGACACAGCAGCAGCAGCACCACTGAGCTCTTCATCGCTGCCACTTTCTGCACCAACGTATCGACTTCTTCCTTTTGCCCAGAAAATGATTTTTACGGTAATTTCTGGCAATAATACGTCTGACCCGTTCCTCCAATGAGGCAAAATGGCTGTTCTTACACTAGCTGCTAATCTTAGATTGGACACTGAATCAGATGGCTTTATTTTAGAGTTGTGCAGGACATCCAGAAAGAGGAGACCCTTGTGTCTCTGTCTGAAGATCAGGCAACAAAACTCCCAATTTATACGGCTCTCCCAGTGCTGGTAAGATTTAGCTGCAGGTCTTGTGATGATCACCTGACATGGTACTGTGAGCCCCGTGCCTCTTTAAAACGGCTGAGAGCAAAAAAACTCCTCTACAAACGCACCTTTATCCAAATTCAGTGCAAAGCCGCACGTAGTGTAAGCTCATCAGTAACAGTGCTCTTCTGAGCGAATGACACAGTTTTCCTATTCTTGAAACTATTATTTTCTGTTATATTTTGTGTTTAAATAAAGTGAAATGAAAGGCTGCTCTTGTCCAGAATGATATGGCTTATCTCTGTAAATCACATTTTAGCATAGTCATGTATACGCTGGTACTTTACGGACTAAGTACTTAGAACAAGAGAACAACAGGAGCCGTCAGTCTGGATCCGAGTAGGCAAATTTCATGTTCCGTCTCCCCGTTACTTTGTCATAATGGCAATGCTGTCTGTTTTGGTTCAGTTATCACACTTTAACTATTCTTCACCAATGTATCAGTCTATCTATTGGCTGCTGCCTTTCAATACGTATGACCTTGGATCGATAAAAAAATGTGTGTGCCCTTCAGAGCTTGTGACCATGTGAATGTTGTATGACTACAACAGGCATGTGATTGCACATGGTCACACGGGATTATGGATCATGATTTCACAGCAGTTCGGTGGGCAGCGATGCTAGTTCACAGCTCCAAGGTTAGGGCTCTCAAAACTGTGATCTGGGCATGAGGAGCTTGCGTGTTCAGCCTGTCTCACAGAGGCTTCCCCAGCAAAAAAGACATGCAGATAGGCTAAGTTATAGGTCTAAATTGCGCAGAGTATATGAATGTGTGTAAATGTATATATGTGTGTGATCTCCAACAGACTGGCATCCCAACCAAGATGTGCCCCAACCTCTTGTCCTGTCCTGCTTAGGATAAGTCTCAGACAGGATGTGTTATCACAATTTCATAATGTTCTGTAATGTTCAGTGCACATTTATAAACTTTTAATGCCTTCCAAAATGGTTCTCAATGGAATTTTCTGAATGAGACAGAAATTCCCATCCTACTAATCTGTTGGAACAATGCATTACTGTTCTCTCAGAGAGAAGAAAAGAATGTTATCAATTAGCACTGACACTGCAGGCAATTTGCTATGGTGTCTGAAGACGTCAGCCAGCCCATCACTGGGGAGGTGGAGGCAGGAGACAGCTGTGTGACTTGGTGGTCATAAAGTTTCATTCCAGGCAAATGAGACCAACCAACAAGGGCCCAGCTCTATGCATTTTTTTTTTGTAAAGGGGTAATGGGGGTGTATGGTGGAAAGCAAGACACTAAACGTACGTATTTATGTCACCTCAATATGTGAAGTATTTTATAATTCATACCACCACAGTAATATTATTTTACATCTTTATAACATGTAAATAAGACACCATAAATTTTACCTCATATAGATCATGTAAAATTATGCACATTTCTTTTCCGATATTCAATTCAATTCAATTTTATTTATATAGCGCTTTTAACACGGAGCGCGGTCACAAAGCTCTTTACATAGTCCCGGGCCCACAGTCCCAAGAGAGTAAGCCAAAGGCGACAGTGGCAAGGAAAAACTCCCTCAAGAGGAAGAAACCTTGGGAGGAACCTTGGGATGGATATTCCATCCATCCTTATCAATGTCAGGGATTTTTCTCAGATTACGCTCAGTTGTAATTTTCAAAGCCATCTTCTTTTCAGGCCTTCTTGAATTGTCATGTTTGAAAAACTTGGAAAAAAAAAAATAAAATCTGACCAGCTCCAAGAAAACTTGAATTGTTTGAAGTATGTTTGGTGAACACAAACAAAGTGACTTTGTTAATTCTGAGTCAAAGTGGCTTTGATTTTCACACAGGTAATTCATTCACACAAAGTTAAGGCTGACATAGACATTTCATTCACTTATTTATAAATATTGGCAGCTAGCAGAGGTTGTATAATTTGTGATATTACTAAAAGTATAGAGCTGATGTACTATAAATGACATGGCAAAACACATGAAACTTTTGAACATCAGTACTGCACACTCCCTACCTAACCATTTTCTAAATCCATCCATCCATCCATCCATCCATCCATCCATCCATCCATCCATCACATCCATTCATACATCTTCTAAGCACTGGTGCTGATTACAGTCATGGGGAGAAGCCTATCCCAGACAGCAAGGAGCCCAATGTTCTCTAAATACTAGCATAAAATATAACAAACACAACAACATAAGCAAAGCCATTTCAGGAAATTGGATTTGCTTTGAGCCATTCTCATGTTAATCTAGAATTTACAAGGCTGCTTTCTTTATACCCAGAAAATGAGGGATTAAGGATTTTAGTAAATTAAACCAAATAACTTTATCATTGGTCAGTGAATTATGAAAGGAACACCTGTAATTGTAAAGTCTAGGCCTGTATTGCGTGTGTACAGACCTCAGACACTATATAACAAACTACAATATTAGTCACAATGTTTTGCAGAACAAAATGAATATCCAGGGCTCTTTTTAAATGAGTATAACAATACAATGTGTTTCACTGTAACCAGTGTCTGTGTTTCTATCATATGTAAAGAAACATATGTCACATGATTAACGAGTTCAAAAGTAACGCAGCATTTTGAAGAATGGGCTTTAATGCTCTGGTTTGCTGGGCACATTAATCTACCTATGCTCTGATCAGATTATTAATATTCACTGATGTACAAAGGTGACTCTGATGTGTCAAAAATATGTTAGAACATAATCTGGGCTAATATTTAGACAAAATTAAATGTTTTCTTAATATTGGATGATGTATACAAAGTATTTTATCGAGATACATAGTCACCAAAAAGTGGAGATGGATGGATGGATGGTGGTACCTTTGATTTAAAGGCAGTCAAATATAGGTTGAAAAAATCAAACTATTATATAGATAACTAAGCATGAATCATCACGTAAAGCTCCCTTACAATAACAACTTACGATATCAATACCCAATTTATAAAACACAGAACTCCTCCAAAATCCCTTAACTTTCAACTTAGTGTTATTTTTAGAACCTAGTGTTATTTTCATTAATTGTATAGGAATACATAGTACTTTGTTTTTGAGCACTTTATGTAAAAGTATGAAGAAATAATCAGATTTAGATTGTAACAAAGATATGCTTATACGTGCGTGTACCTGATGTATCATTGTAGACCATTACAAATCTGATAAATAAACATTAATAATATGCCAAAGGACGTGGTAGCGTTATGATCTTAGCATGAAAGAAACCGGCTTTATCCACCGATGGTAACACTTCCAATAACGACAGCGATTTTTACGGCAGCCCCACTACGCATCCCCTTATAAGCAAACGTCTGCGTCACATTGCGTCGCCTTTTCTGATGCACGTTTCCTATTGGTTTAGGATTTTATTGGGGTAGGAACGGTGTCTTGTGATTGGACAAAAATCAAGTCAATTTCAGGAGTCAGACTAGGAATCGCATGCAGCATTTCCATTAATTGCAATACCAAATCAGAGCGGCCGTAACATATGCAATAATAATAATAGTAATTTGTATTAATAAGTGGAGTGATGTTTCCTGAAGCTGTGATTATGTTCTCCGTTTATTCGCAATTTATTTCCATGACAAGCGGAAAAACTGTGATGGGAGTGTTCCGAAGCGATGCAGCAAGAGAACACAACGGGCAATATATAACAAAATTTATATTTCATGGTAGGTGCGTAGAAACCATAATACTGCCATACCTGTCACGCCGAACCAGTGACGCATATCATGTATAACTAGGATGTTGTCATTCTGTGTGCAGTGAGGGACCAGAAGTAGCCTACTGTAGAATTAAGATTACTAGACACTTTCCGTGTCAAAAGGGCATTTAGCAGTCATGTGAAAATGAATGTACGACTTGTCATAGATTTACAGTAACATCATAGCCGCGAGGAAGACACGAGAAAATAAGTCCTACCCTAAATTCTGAATTTCATATAAAAGATTGGTCTGTCAAGGATTCATGTGAAATAATCTTCCCTTATATGTTACATTGAAATATGGCATGCTTATTACAACATACTTAACGTGACAACATTAACGAAAAACATGAGTATTAGCAGAAAAACAGCTCCCTTAATTTGCTTAACTTTTACATCCGATTATATTGATTGCAAAATGGTTTCCAATCATCCGGAATCAGTAAGTCTCTGTATATCACTGTATTTGTAATCTAAATTTACTAAACAATACATGTCCAGTTATAAAATATCGCATGATTGTTTGTAAATACAAAGAAAACGTTATATATAACTCCGTTTATGGTGCTTAGATTACCAGAAATATCACAGATACACAAATATTTTCATATTATCACAAATATTTTATCAGTGTTCTATGTAGAAAAAGTTAGTGGAACCAAATATAAAAAATATATTTCCAGAACATTCTGACTATAGGTCTGTATTTAATAATAATAATAATAATAAAACGTTTGGCACGGTAGTGACCTTTCCAGAAGGACAAGTCTAGGGCTCTTCTAGGAGTTCTGACGTTACTGCATTGCAGAGCACCGGAGGAGGAAAAACGGAAAGAATTATGAGCAGTGGAACACCAGGTGGCGCTAAATAGCCACGTTGAATTTAGTGCGCAGGGAGGGAGCCTGAATTTAAAGTCGATGGCCTTACTTTGAAACATATTTGGCGTGTCAGTACGGCTGAGAAGCAATGTGGAAACACTGTTTATGAGTAAAACATTTATAACTCCGCGTTTGTCCCACAATCTACAGGAGATAACGCCCTGATGGTGTACAAGCTGGAGGACGTAAACACAGCCATACAGAAGGAAGCCAGGCTGCTCCTCTTCCAGGATCCTGTGAGACTGGACAACATGAGCTGTGATGACTATCTGTCAAGCGCCAAACTCTCCAGTGAGTCCCAGAGTGGCCTCTCGAAAGATCACTACATCAAGCACGATATACTCTATATTTACTGCTCTGTATCGTTGCCTAATGTCAGCATCATCGTGGGACCATTTTCCACTCTTCACTTTGTTATCGTTTATTTCTTTATTTATGCTGTCGGTAATTAAGGAAATCTTAAATAGGAGCTTGATTAAACTGTACAACTGTCGCGGGGAGTATCAAATGAAAATTGAAATGAAATTAAAAATGAAATTTCAAAAGGAAATGAAAAGTTTCGCTTTATCGTTTTAAAAAAAAACCGAAAACTAAAAGGTTGAAGGTGTTTCCGTCCACTGTTGCATGTAAGGGGTGCCGACCACCTTCCCGTCACTCTACCCCCTGTTTATTCTCCTTTTTAACCATGTTGCCACTAAGCAGCGTCGCTGCCCGTTTGGGTTTCCCTTCCGACGTCATTATCACAATTTCCCCCTTTCTCTTTGATTGCACCCTGAGTGACTGAGCGGCGCCCGTCCATAAATCGGAGCGTCGCTAATTTCTGAGCCGCTAATTGCGGCGCGCGCGTGGCGCTGTGACGGCGACAATGCGGCGCGAGCTTGTTAGGGTGCAAGTGCCATTGTTGAGGGAAAATGGGAACTGCGAGCGAAGGGGCAGGACGGCTCTGGCTCTGATGTGCTCAGAATGAGCCTCCCCTCGCCCCCTCTTAATAGCATTTCAAAAGGTTTTCGCAGATGAAGGTGACGCTTAATTTGCAAAATGATCTACTCGCTTGGCGCGCTGATGGCAAAACCTATCCATTTTCTTAATGGCTATATGTGAATGCTCTTTAAGTTGCATTTTATTCCTGCGGCACATTCCCGCTGGTGTAACGTATTGGTAGAAGGGCAGACAGCTTAAAATGGCTATAGAGAGGGTTTTGCTTAATTATTTATCAAAGGTAGCTCCGAAAATTTAAGGAGTGCCATCAAAGCTGGTTCTGGGAACTCGACACTACTCTTTTTTGACCCATCCTCGTAAATCTCCCGTGTTTTTCCTCGCACGATTTAGAATGTCTGCTTATTCACGTCAACTCTGCATTTAATACAGAGTTGGCATTTCACTGATGAATGCTCTTCTACATCACAGCTGCAAATCATACATGCCTAACGGTCTGACCCTTTCTTTAAGTACTGTACGTGCATGCAGTTCCCGCCCCAAACAGAGATAACTTTCAAAGCCTTGCCGACAGGTTAGCCAACAAAGCTGATTAAATATTCACAAAGTGACATGCGTTTTGATTACATACCTTCCACAACAGAGGACTGCCGTTAATAACCGACATTACTTTGAAGGTCGAACTGAGAATGTTAGCTCTTTATGCTAAAATGATAAAGTTGGCACAGGGAAAGATGTGGAATATGTTTTTTAAAATAGTAGGTGAAGTAAGTGGGGGGATTAAACAGGGTGTAATGAACCTCAGCACATATCAAAATGATATTTTGACAAGGACAGCTGTGTAAACTTTGTCAGAGACTGATACAGCATTTCCCCCCCATGCAAATACTCAACTCTGATGCTTTCCCAGTTACGCTGAGCGCGGAGAAGCACAATCAGACCATTCCACACACGGCCGTCTCCCCGAGGGCGTGGCATGTGCTGTATGCTGACCTCTACACCTGCCCAGAGAGCATCTCCGACGTCAGCACCACTGGCCTCCGCTTCCAGATCACGCTCCTCAACCCAGATCCCGAAGGCAACCCACTGGACCACTTCAGTGCCGAGCAGGCGGGTGAGTCGGCCTCGTTAGCGGAGGTGCGACGCAGACGCGGTTCGCGTACAAGCTGACCCCACGTCCAATGGCTCATGGCTCTCCTTCCCTTGGCTCCCCTAGGACTGCATGGGTTCTACTTCTCGGTTGTCCTGACATACTTCGTGGCCAGCTGTGTCTACGCCCGGCCGCTGTGGCGGGCGTTGCACAGGGGAGGTCCGATGCACGCCGCGCTCAAAGTCCTCTCCGTGGCGCTGCTGCTGCAAGCTGGCTCTGCACTGTCCAGTTATGTTCACTTGGCGAGGTGGGCTGGGGAGAGACCCATTTGTACCTCCACATCACGTTCCTCACCTCTCCAGTCCACTGCTCTTTCTGTTTATGTATTTATTTCACAAACGCTTTTGTCCAAAGCAGCGTACACGTGAGGAAAGCTTGGCGTCAGAGAAGCAGGGTCAACTGGTATTCCCTAGAGCAGTTGTTGTTGCACCACTGTCCATGAGCCTAACAATTAAAGTATCACTCGGTTGGCCATGGAATTTGAACCCACAACCCTCTGAGGATGGGCACAGATCCCTGACATCCTGAGCTACATGTCATGAGTCATCTACTTTTTCTTCTCCACCTACTTTTTTTAAAAAATGGCTGCTATGTAATTTTGTAAAGGAGGTGGAATTTTGTATCTGAACATAATTTAGATCCCAAACCCTAAATGTTATGTGGGACAAAGTTAAATCTGATACAAACTGCTGATCCTGTTCAGGGTCATGGGGGAGGACTGAAGTTTATCCCCGGCAGCACAGGGCAGAAGTTCAATACACATTGGATGGCATGTTGGTCCATCACAGGGCACATATTGCAAATTCCACAAACAGAGGAAGGGGGGTTGAAACCCCCAACCCTGTAAGTTTTGTCAATAGAGCTAATCACCAAGCCAATGTACAAGCCTCGTACTAGTATAAATTTAGTATTAGGTGGATTTCAAGGTGTTCACCAACTCTTATTCTAGATGGCGCTAATGTGCGTTTTCACGTCATTTTTGCAGATATGCTAAGGATGGGATCGGAGTCCCTCTGATGGGCAGCCTTGCTGAAAGTAGGTCCCGCTTCCTTTTGACTCCGTAACAACCAACTAACTGCTGCGTGGTGCATTTGCTGCGATGCTGCATGCTCTGATGCAAGTCTGTTGGGAACTGCAGTCTGTGACACAGCATCCCAGGTCCAGATGCTCTTCATGCTGCTCAGCCTTTGCACGGGCTGGACCCTGAGTAAGCCTGGAAAGCCCCAGAAGCCCCTGCAGTGGAACGTCTCACCCGCATCCACCGCGCTCGCTGTTGGAGGGGGAGCCATGCAGGTCGAACCACCATGTGGATTTTAAAAGCACCTCAGTCACCCTGCTGTGATTCAATCAAGATGCAGCTGATAGGATGATTCTTTCTTTAAGCTCTTAATAACTGAAAAAGTTATAATTTTTAAAATGATATGTACAATTAAAAAAGCTGTGTAAATATCTTGCACACAGGGTTTTTCAGCTGATTTTTTTGCACTGTACCTGCAGGGGGCGCTGTTGTTGTGGGAGCAGTTTGAAGACATGGACCACAGCAGTTACCATGCACATCACAGTGTAGCCGGTCTGCTATCGGTTGCCCTGCGTGTCGGCCTGGCGCTGCTGCTCACCTCCATCCTTTACCAGATTATCTCAGCCGAGCGGAGTGTCGTCAGAAGGGACTTCTACCTCAGCTTTGCGAAGGTACATCTTAGGTTCTCCTTTAATTTGTGCCTTTGTGTGCAAATTATACTTTGCGACTTTTTAAATTTAAGATCTGCACTCATTCATGGGTACGGCTATAACAAAAACAAGCCAGGGTCAATTAACCAATGTTAAAATGGCCAGAAGCTAGGCTTGAAATGTTTTTGACCCAAATTGTTTCCATAAACATGTTTTTTAGAGTACTGCACGGTATTCGTGTTTGCGCCAGTCATTAAAACGTGTTTACACGTAGCCAAACATCCAAATTATTTCTCAGAACAAGATGTTTTGCAGAAATAAACTCTTTGTGCATTAACAAAACAAAAATCAACTGTTTATACTGTGTAATTGCTTTACTTCACTCCAAGATCTAAATGAGCTCAGTATTAAATGACATTGATGAAATATCCCCAGTCGTGGAGTTTAAAATTCTTGGTTTTATGTTCAAATATGGTGCTGAATGTGACCGTGAAAGCCCTGCTTTAAAACACATAACCAACTGAATGGTATGAAAGCCCTTGAAGTGATGGTACGTAGTGTTGACCGCTCACTTTTATTTGAATAGGGCTCTGTGTTGTGGTTCCTCTGTCACCCAGCCCTCTTACTTCTCTCTCTGGTCTTGAAGGAGCATCACAGAGAACAGGTGAGAGTGTCGAACACGTGCTCCGGTAACACTTTCTGTCAAGGAAGACCGTCGGCTCGTAACACAGAGTGTCTTGCCTGCACCTGTGGGTTTTTACGGTTTCTTTTTTTAACCACAGGTCATCACCATCGGTGTCGTCCTTTGCCAGTCCATATCTGTGGTCATCCTCTACCAGCTCTTCCTGTGCCGTAGTTTTTACTGGGAGGTGTCCACCCTGTCCTCCGTCTCACTACCTCTGACCGTGTCCCGGGAGCAAAGGAAACCTCACTAGCCAGCCTGGGATGGGTGGTGAGGGGTGGAGTGACCCGGGCAGTACGGTTGGGTGGGCACTTAGGTTGGGGGTGTCCCCAAGCTAGGAGTCTGTATAAGTGTCCATTTCAAAGAAGGGTGCCATCAAGGGAGGGTCCGGTGCATGAGTCCGCACTGCATGTACCTGCGGGACTGGGAGCATCCTGCCACCTCTGATTCTTACATCGCTGGAAAGAGGTCAAAACAGCCTGGATGACGAACCCCTATCACTGTGGGGCTTTAAGCAGGAGAAGCACCTGTGGGTACCCTTGAGATGGGGATTTTCACTTGAAATATGCTGTATTCTCTTTCCTAGGTTCATTTAATGTAGCTTTAATGTTAGAACATAAAAATCAGACTTGGCAGCAAGGAACTTAGTGGCGTGTATATCGATGCACCATCTGTATGTGGATATGTGGCGGGTGAAGATGGTCGTAAATTTCAGGCTAGGAGGAAGAAACGCAGGTGGACTGGAGATAAATCAGCCGTAGTGTGTGTGTGCCTGTGTGTCTGTGAGTGTGTCTGTGTACCCTGCAACAGAATGACGACGAACAATGCTTCCTGATAAACAAGACCCTGATTCAGAAAGTCACAGAAAACCGATGAACAGATGACAGCTTAATGACCTGAATCATAATCTGAATCTGTGTCTGGTAGAGAACTGCTGCTTCAAAGACATTGTGTGTATGTTGTGTTACAGAATGTCTCTCATGTAATATTACTGCCCATAAAGTATTCATTAAAAGAGGTCAATCCTGTACAATCATAATAGGTAATGTTTAGGCAAATATTTGCCAGAATGGATGGCTGTTAGTAATGGATGCATTTCTATAAGCTCTAAAACATATTGCCCTGGTAAAAAGTATTTCATTTAGCTTAAATAAAAATTAAAGATACACAGTTGTGTTAAATTTTAATGTTATTTTGGACCTATTTTATGGATGAATTGCACAATGAGCATACCGATGCTAAATATTGTTGTATATTGGCCAATAGAAACCACTCATGTTGAATGTAATTTGTCACCACCCAATAAACTCAGACCTTGTTGATTATAATTGCACATCAGCCAAAAAAACCTACTTGTGTTAGCACTTTTACGTCAGCCAATTGGATCTGGCCAATTTGAATTTAATTGTTCATGTACCAATACAACGTAGTCGTTGAATTCATTTTTCAATCTGCCATGTGGGTTGGTCTTGATTTTGATCAAAAACCCCTGCTGCAGTCTGACATATGAAAAGGAAAACCAAAGAAGATGAAAACATTTTACAATCTGATTGACTGATTAATTGATAAAACTTTATCCATGCCCTTGGGAGATTATGACCAAGGTCATGCTGTACAGAATTTGAGTGAGTGGTACTTGATAACGTAGCAAGGGGAGCTATTTTACCTAGTTTTGCTACATAATGGTTGTACATGTGAGCTGACACCACAGTTTGGTTACAGCGATGTTAAAACGAGTGCAGGGGCACGTAGGTCTGGAAAAGAATACTACTGTTAATAGCATAGGGACCACCGTTTATTGGGTGGTCCAGCCGTTGTCAACTGAAAACCAGTCTTGTACTGGGGCGTGAAAGACACGGATGTCTCCGGAAATAAAGCAAGAGGCTTCGTGTGTACCGAATGGAACTGCACTCCCAAGCACGTCCAAGGAAAATTGTTGTTAAAAGGAATTAAATCCGAGTTTCAAAACATACATCTCTGGAGGATATATCAGCATTCAAATTAAATTGATGTTCCAATTTGAAGGTGAAAAATCCTAATTTGTACTCCAACCTACTCTAAATGTTCAGTGGAAAACAAGATTACCGCTTCGACTTGTAAAACGCTCAAGGTTACTTATTTTTGAAATGTAAATTGCGTTATCTTCAGTTTTCCGTGCCAATTGATGGCAAATGGTGGAGACGTGCTCTTGTGAGACAGAGATTCAGCTTGGCAGTGAGGTCAACGTGCCAACCAGTTCCTACAGATCTTATCCATGATCGAGAGAAGGAGGCATTTGCTGGCCACCCATGTTACCATGGTCATGGAACTCAAAAACTTTTAAAAAACAGAATAGGCAATTACAACATACACAAAATACCAAGAGCGCCACGCAATTTCAGTACATCAAAGTCTCCACTGTAGTGACAACACCTCCCACAACAGCAGGTGGGAGGTACAGAGGTGCTATTCAGAGATGCCACATAGATGTATAAACTCTGTGTATCGCCACACCTTCTGGACACCCATCAAGCAATAAAGGACATATAGATTTGGATGTTGTTGTTCTACCGACTCAGGGAACAAAACGACCCCCCCACCAACCTTGTATCCAAATCGGCATGCTGGATTGACGGCTGGCTCTTCCTCCCTTGCAATTCCCGCCCACTTCCCTGGCAGCTTACCGATTTACATTCCGGCATAATGCCTGCCTTAGAAAAGGCACAAGGCAGCCCTGATAAGTTACAAAGTGCTGCAGGGGTAAACTTCACAAGAGAGGTTTTGGAGATATTTACAGCATTCAAATCCTTCAAGTGCACGTAGCTCGGGGAAGAGATCAGTCCTTTACCGCCGATGCTCCCCACACAAAACGAGCACAATGCACGCGGGGCTGCTTGGCTCCTAATTGCCATATGACATTAGCCATAACGGCGCCGGTCCTGTTTCATGGTACGGAACAGAGATGCGAGCTCCGTCGAGCACCGCGACGCCGTAACGTTTATACCAATCTGCCCGAGCCGGACCTCACACCCTGAAACAGGAAATTTAGGGTGACAGGAAATGAGAATTAATGCTCATGAGATGAACACAGGGAGAATATAGCTTAAAAACTATGAAGATATAACCTTTCCTTCCGTCTTTAAAAACATGGCAAACCACTGAAGTCATAATCAGTATCGCTAATATAATCCATAACTAACATTAATCCATTTTAATTATTTTATCAGTCAGTGTGAACATTCCAGATGTGACAGATGTTAAACAATCCCATGGTAGCAAGAATATCTCAGTCAGATTGGGTTAATAGTGTCCTATACTAACACAAGGCCTTTACATAATAGAGAGGCGGGACTTCCTGTGCCAGCATCAACTTCCTTCTACCCACCTGCCACTCATCCCCACCCCCCACCTACTACCAACCCATGTGCCGGTGCTTGGCAGCAAGATAACAACTCAACTACATCACGGTCCCATGGGGCTGTAGCGTGCATCCAGGATACAGGGGGGACAGATCAGACCACGGCACCCCCTGCCCACCGACAAGGTGCATGGCAGGAACACCACGCCCAGCACTCTCACCCATGGCCACGTCCAGGACCATTTCTTTCTTGGCACCATGAGCACTCAGGGGATTAGTCGGCAAGGGGCCGCTCGTTCCGTCGCTATTGTGAGGGGAGCCCAGCAAGCCCACCCTAGGCACCACAACCGCCGGCCCTCTGGGGGGCTCGCCAAGTTGTCACAAGAAAGTGCACCCTTCAAACTTCCCAGTGCTGCTGGGAATTCTATTTTCCCCCAACAAAGAGTTATACATATTTATACAGGCCCAAATGCATATGTGAAACGTGGGGGGTGGTGAGAGGAAAAAAATCTTTTTTTGGATTTGCAGAGGTAAACTATATGTAAATGCCACAAAGTAATAGACTTGTAGTGCAAATCACACCATTTTATCTTTCATTTTTGCTCTCGTACCCCCGCTCTTCCCCCCACCCAAAAAAAAAAAATATCCACCCCTCCTCTGGCTTAAAGGTGCATCAGAGATATGCATTTAAGCATATTCAGAACACGGGGCGTGAAATTAAATGTGTGGCAGAGTGAGAAAAATATACAGACGCCCGAGATGCCTTAAAAATACTCATTTATGCAGATGGAGAACAGTGAAATCATTTGCAATGGGATGACCCCCACTTCAAGCATCCCCCTCCTCACTGTTCTCCGCTAATCTCACGCTGTATCTTCGTTTTTCATTGAACTTGCCAGTTTGCCGCTAAGCAGCCTTGTAGATAAGGCTAAGTGCTAAAAGGAGACGGCAGAAGGATCTCCATGGGCCCGTTTCTATTGCACTCTCACCCAAGGCAATGGGCAGAATTTAACGGATTCCTTCCAACATATGTTTTTGCCAGATAAGTAAACAGTGTGTGTCGGAAATGAAAAAAAAAAAAAGCATTTGCAATTTAATGACATTACAGCTCCCAGCTTAGCCCGCCGTGCTGCGAGGCAGAGAGCAGAGAAACGGGAGATCGAAAGAATGGCACCGAGTGTCACCAGTGGGGATGTGGCAGTGGTTGCCAGCCTGTGCCTGGACGCTCCTTGGTGCCTCTCTTCCTGCTGCTCTAAGCCATGCCGGCATGACATTTAATGTTGCTGCGTCCAGCTGACACCCTCCACATGAGCCTTGTTGTCCAGGCTCTAAGGGCATCTTTGAGCTTCGCCGTCCTCCGAAACATTTTATTGTGAAACTGACGGCCACAAGCCTCATCATTAAGGGACCCCGGAATGCTGTCATTTCCTCCATGCTGACGTCATCTGTCTCTGTCACCTTGGGTTGTAGACATGTTGTCAGCCGTGACAGCCCCCAGGAGCAGGTGCGGGGTCCCAGGTGGGCCCAAGTTGCCATAGCGATGCTGACACAGCATATGATGCAGACCTGGCCCAGGAGCCTCCTACGTATGTCAGCAGCTGTGGGAATCTGAGGACTGCCTTAAGTCAGCGTCCATGTGGCGTGCGTGGACCAGCAGGGCGATGGTGACACACATCAGCGGGTGGCCTCCTGCATAGTCGCACACAGCTAGCGGAGGCTTGCTCTCCTCAAGGAGAAGGTGTCCTGCTCCTCTGAGAAGCTGCTTGGCTCACAGCGAAATCCATCCATGCAGAGGTCCGTTAATCGCTCTGCGCGATGCAGTTGAGGGTACAGACTCTAATAGTCCAGAGTACCGTGACATTCGGGGAAATGAAGAACTATTAAAATGAAAATCCAGCCAGGGGAAGCCTGTTGTAACGTAGCAGCAACATTCAGTTCTTCACAGTGGGGGAAGGGATGTTTAAACCTTTACATTCTGCCTCTCTGTGTGGCCCAACTTCAAGGACGGTCATTTCTGTTGGACCCCAGTGAACTGCTTCAAACAACTAGGCTGGCTCATGCCTTTTAGCGAGTATCTGGGAAGGGGACTTGAGTACATTTAAGCAGGGCTTCGTCATACATTCTGGTGTGTTTGTGTTTTAAGACTTCACGTGCAGTTGATTTTCCACTGTGTTGCGGTGAGATTCGAATCATCTGTATTATTTACGGTCGCGGAGGGAAGGTGTAGAAGACCTGCTCGCATGCAGGTCACTGCTGCTGCAGTGGGCTTCAGGGTACCTGCGACAGAGAGAGTCCAGAGGTGTGGGGGGCAGGAGAGAGGCAGGACCGGGGCAGGTACCGCAGGATCTGGCAGTCCGCAGTGCTCTCTGAGCATCTTCACAAGAGTCCAGCAGAAAGCGGGTGTGTGTGTGTGTGGGGGGGGGGGGGGGGGGGGGGGGGGG
>JAACJT020000030.1:16586901-16599904 GCA_009936485.2 Gymnarchus niloticus | reverse complement strand
GCCACATTTTCCAAACCCCCCCCCCCCCCCCCCCCCCCCCACACACACACACACACACACACTCCCATTCATTATCATAGAGATATATATAAAGAACTTGGTCATTTCCCAGACAACTTTTAGGCAAAACTTCAAGGAGAACTTTTGTTCTGGACAAAATGTAACTTAATAAATAATAATAATTAGTAATAAGGGCAAATTTTACTTTTATATTGCTTACCTCCAGCTAAGGAGGAAGATACCCGCCAATTGGAATTTGACGTTTGCTACCATTGCCAAAAAACTGAAGGAGCATTGCTTGTGATTATTTTTATGTACTTTTTTCTAACGTTATAATGTCGGCAAATCGCTGGATAGAACAGAAGCGTCTTCAGAATAACAAGTGATAGTTTAATGTTAGCCTCATAACGTAACTAGAATGGAGGGTCAGCAAACGTATACATGGTCTTAGCTGGATGGTCTAAAACAGGGCTAATTGGATATTTTTTATCTGCAAATTGACCTCAAAGATGGCTTTAATTAATATGTCCCCAACAACTTATTAAGCTTGGCAATTTTTTATCAAGTAGGTTAAACATGAGTTTGCTAACCTTATGTTGAAAAACAATTAAAATATTCCACTTGACATGCCAACATGCCATATATATAAGTTTCGGCGAATTAGTTTAGAAAATAATATCTAGGCTAATATCTAGGCGTTTTATGCGTTTTAACATTATATATATATATATATCCAAAGCAACTTAAGATATTTATCAAAATACACAGGTGCCTTGCAGAATGGTCCAACAACAATATCCCTCTAGGACTCTGACTGGTAGTCTTCAGGTTATCCTCCTGCACAATGCTACTTACTCGTCCTTACCTACACATTTAAAAATGTGATTATAATACAGTCTAGTGGTTAAAAGTATCTGTGATATTTTATTGCATTGCAGTCGCGCGGTTTATCAAGGTCTCTGGGGTCTGCTGGTTTTCACTCAAGCTTAGATCTTAATTACTTTATTATTAAAATAAAATCAAACCAGGCATAAATCAGGTGCCTACAGAGGGGTAACACAGAAACTGTACACTTCGTATCCCCCCCCCCCGTTCCTGGTACAGAAGCCTTAGCCTCAAGTAGGCGAAATTGCTAATTTGCGCTTTGTGATGTGGTTTTTCCATCTCACTTAACCTACCTGAAGTAAAAGTAATGTACTTGACTCGATCATTTCCTAATTAGTGTGGCACTCGAGACATCTGAAATTATCCTTAAATACCTGCAGTAAACAATGTCCTAACTGATGTATTTCTATGTTTTAAATTACATATCGACATCTTTTTTTTTAATTTGCATTCATGAAGATCTACGTATTTCATTATAATGCTTTATAAATTTGCGTCGTATATAAATAATTACAGATTTAAAAGTCGGACTGAATCTGAAGAAATCTCCTAAAAGATGGCATGTAATCGAGTCTGACTTTCAAAAATGAATAAAATAATCGTAAGGATGACCATTAGAATCATAAACATTGGCCGTTTTGTTTAAGAAGTGTTATACCTTCCAGATTAAAAATGTCTCATTTATTAGTTTTAACTTCTATTTTAAAATGGGTTTTAGTAACCCCGTCCAGTTCATTAATCTCCTGGTGAACAATGAGAGAGTAAACTTTGTTAGACTTGTACGCTCAGGTCCTTAAACAACAATTCCGATTCACAATATGATCGTGTGAACAGCCTTTTCCCTTGTTTTGCTATTTTTAAAAAGTTTTCTTACTCATCCATTTGCATAGTCCCATCTCCACCTTTCCATTCAGTTCCCTCCCTTCGGATGGAAAAAGCATATCTATTCAAAAGGCATTTAGTTTATTTCTTTCTTGGCCGGTAAACCTATTCATCAATTGTTCTGCCTTGTATATTGCATTCTAATGCTAATCTGGCGTGTTAAATATCTTTTTGTTCCCCTTTTACCGTTTTGTCATTCAGTTTATCCAGTTTTGGTCACCCATTTTATTTATTTATGCGCCTGCTTCTATTCATGCGCTCATGTATTTTTTATTATGTTGTTTCGCTGTCATGCAGTGTCAACTCTCTCTATTGAATGGAGGCTACTTGAAGGGCTCCGAGGGACAAAGCGTGTACACATCGCAGTGCTATTCACTCCGGCCAGCTGGATCGGCAGAAGAAGAAGAAGGAGGGGAAAAAAAAAAGACCTTGTGAAAAGAAATCCAACACAATGGACACAGCAGAAGCGCACAATGCTAACAGTTTTTCAAATACCACTGATTGCTTTCATCACAATGAGAGAAAGCAGCCGTTTTTTGCTGAGCCCCACTTCAACAAACAATCGCACAAAAACCTCCCAAGGCACGTTTTGTTCCCCGACAAAATCTCCTCGACTGTCTAAACGCTCCCACTGAACGAAAGAAGTCCTTTCATTCCCCCAGCCCACTCCCACCTTCCGTACATAAGAAATAAAATAAAAGGATAAGATGGAGAGGGAATGGTGGTGAGGAGGTAGGATGCGGTCTTCTATAAACCTTGTGACCTCCGTGCCATTTCAGTCAGCAAGTTACCTTTGCATGATATTCTCTCAGCATGTGAATAGCAAAAAGATGCGTCGAAGTTCTATATACCATACATATATTATTATTATATAATGGAGCGCGAGGATAACTTGAGCACCTGAGGGATTTTTTTTTTTCTTTTCAATTTAGGATCATAATAATTGAATAGAAATATGTTAAAGGAGAGGAAGGCATTTTTTTATATACAAGCATGTAGTTAAACATGCGCTTCAGATTCTGAACCGCTCGTCCTGCCAAGTAAATTTTCTGCTTTGCTCTCCTTATAGACTGCTGCATGTGCAGGAAGTTACGAAGAGGGAGAGAACTGATCGGCGCCTTACAATGAAGAATGTAGAGCAGTGAAAAGGTTTAATTAACCGTGTCCAAGATAATTATCCCTGGACAGTCCAAATTAGTTTTGCATAATCGGTCTGATCCATATGAATTAACTTCTTAATATAATTTATCAGGGGACCCTTCAGTAAGCAGTATATTATATACGTTGGAATAAAACATAAAAATAAACATTTTAACATAATTATTTCAAATACATTCTCTCAAAATACTCAAAAAAGCCCCCTTTTCCGGGAGGCCATTAACTTTTTTTTTAATCCTCATCCCCGTTCGCGATTCAGATGTGATAAATCTGGGGTTTGGCTCCTGGTTACAATGGTTTGATTTAGATTTCGGAGTAATTCTATGCAAAGCCAGAACAAAAGCGGCCTTTGGCGGATACCTTACACTTCACCTGGTCTGAGATCGCAATGGCAATTCTTAACAAAGTCTTGTTAGCACTTCATCAAGAACATTCCCCGCTCGCCTTCCTTCTCCTCCGCTTGTCTGCGGCGAATGCGATTCTCAGCATCGTAAAAAATCCTCATGTTTTTCGCAGAAACGCCATGCGTTTCAATACTGTGCACATACTCAGTTTACATGAAAGAATATTTAAATATGAGGACGACTTGTTTTTAAAAACCTGCATATTTTACACAAAACGGCTGAGGTGACTTTCAGTACGAATATACACTGAGTGACCATGCACTTTATTATTTACACCTAAGTAATATGATTTAGGACACCCTTTACATTCCTGACCAGTTCAAGAGTCAGCAAGCTGTGGGTTCAGGGTTGCCTTCCTTTTAGCGCTAACGGGTCTGCCTATTCCCCCGTGACCTCTCCCAGTAAAAAGGTTTTTCGGTAACATAACTGTATCGGACTGGGTGTTTTTATTCAAATGGCACCATTAATCTCCATCAGCTCTACACACTGCAGGACATCACCATCCTAGGTGGATGGCTGTTTCAGATACGTTGGAACGTCTACGCCCGGCAACGATCAACGATCATTCAACGTTTAAAATCTCTTAGATTACGTGTCTAAGCCGTTCTCAGGCTCAGCCACACGGTAAGTGAACCTATTAACGCTGTCTGCCTACCGTATGTAATCAGCTGCCAGCCACGGGATTCCCTTTACGGCGGAACGGGGTGTCCGCGTTAACGAGCATGTGCACCTAATAAAATGGCCACTCAGTATATGCACTGGCTTTAATGAACAGGTCACGAAATCGATTTATTTCTTATGAAATAAAATCTGAGGGTATATCGCACACGCACTACAAGTTTATTGTGCAAATGTTTCAAGACACGTAAAGTCCTCTTTTAAATCAACTTGGTCACCATAATGCTTCCACTAAACAATAAATAGTACAGACATCTATTTAACAGTATTTAGAACGTAAAATGTGCATTGTAATTCTAGTAAAACAATCCACTCTGATCCGAGTTCTAACTGGATCACTAAGGGCATGGAAACTAATTAACCATTCGACTTAATTTATCTGTACACATTTACACGTTTTCAGTCGTCTGCCTGAAAACAAATTGATCGACATGACACTTGCGTAACGTGGCTATGCCGATTCTTAGAGTCCAGCGTAAATTAAACTTAAATTGTTAATAACTGGCTAACTTTTGAGGATCTTTTCACCATGAGAAAGACCCGTGAATGTTCAAAACTATAACTTGACAGTCAACGACTCGGAATTGAATGAGATTAACAGACAAGGGCAGGTGAATTGGCAACAGGTTGAAACAAGTACCAAGTCAGCTCAGCATTCACATTTAAAAGGGCATAACGTGTGAGCTGTACAAAAATTAATATGGTAAATGCACAGCACAGTTTTCAATTATTAGTCATAACTTGTTCGTTCTCTCTGGGATATGACATGTGAGGGTTGTAAATAGTCTTCTAAATGTTTTTCTTTAAAAAGTACCTTTTATAAAGGCATTCATTTATGTACATACACATGTGACACTAAAACGCATGTACTGCATCACATGTACAAGATCTTGCATGCATCAAATGAACTGTCTCACGTACTGTCTTTGCGCTTTAAAAAAAAAAAAAAGAACCAGTCCAATATATCATAATGCCGAGGCGTAAGCGGGGTAAGGTTCAAGCTGAGGTTTGCCCATTCCCGGTAGCAAAATGTAAGCCAAAGGTGGCTGGAGACCCGCCGGGGGCCAACCTGTACAGTTACAGGGAATCATATAGCTTGGATTGCCCGGGGACGGGTGGGAGTGAGTGTGAGTCCCGGTCCCGACTGTTCCCGTACTGGTGAAAGTAGTGGCGGCACCGGGATACCCGAGCGGCGAGGGGTATGGAAATGACGGCGGCGAGATATCGGACATCTTCGAGCCGAGATCGAAAAACGAGTATGGGTTCGTAGATACGGACGGATTGAAGAAGACTCTCGCCGCCGCCGCCGCCGCCGCTGCCGCCGCCTTATCCGGATTCCCCATTAGAGACTCGGAGAGGGCTCCGCTAGACAAAGCGCTCGCTTTCAGTGCTTCGTGATCTCCTAGGTTGTAAGGCACCGGGAAAGCAAACTTCTCCTTCTTCATCAAAGTTTTGGGTTTCCTCCTCGGTCTGTATTTGTAGTCGGGGTGCTCCTTCATGTGCATGGCTCGCAGTCGCTTGGCTTCATCTATAAACGGTCTTTTCTCTGTCTCGGTTAGGAGTTTCCATTCCGCTCCTAGTCTTTTGCTAATTTCAGAGTTGTGCATTTTCGGGTTCTCTTGAGCCATTTTCCTCCGCTGGGCACGGGACCACACCATAAACGCGTTCATGGGGCGTTTTACGTGGTCCGTCGGTTTAGACATGTTCATCCAAGGCACTTCTCCCGTCCAGGTAGAACTCCGGCAGTGTCACCTTACTGTCAAGCTCCCCTTGAAATGTCACTAGTGACCCGTAAACAGTCAGTCAAAGCAACTCAGCAGACCGGCCGTCGCATGTAACTTGGCTGGTCAGAAAGTGAAACGCGTTTTGGGTATTTGCCGTGATCAAAAGTGTTTTGACTTACTTCAAAGTTTGTTTTTCATCGTGCTTTCCGAAATGCATCCGCTTGACTGAAAGTCCACTACGGCGAGCAAGTCCCCTGTATCTGGAGATCACTTCAAAGTTCAGCTTAAGACTCATCCAGGAAATTCAAAGAAAAAAATACACAATACCGAATAAAGAAATGCAATTTCTCTTGTTCTCGCAAACATGAAAGTGGCTGACGAGTTTTCTTCCGTAACCATTCTCTGTCAAGCGCTCGGCTCCTGCACCCAGCGTACGTGTGAGTGCTTGATATCTCCTGCTGCCCCACGTGAAATAGTCACTTGAATGGCTGGTACGCCGTGCCCTGTCGGAGCATGCGCAGTACATCTCGAGCGGAGCCGCGATACCGCACGTGCTATAAATGTTCATTCAGAGAAAATAAAGGGGACTGAGGATAAGCGGGGTGACGAATAAAACATAACACATAGCGCTCAACTGCTTACATTATACGGCAGAAAAACGCCATACTGTATAAGTCAATAGAAGGTGAGGAAGCAGGTTTCTGCCGGTATACGTCCACTCTTAAACAAAGTACTTTACACTAATTATAATTATAATAATAATAATTGTTGTTGTTAATAAACAATAATACACCAGTAACAGGTTTGTGATAAGCAGAACATTCTACTAGAATTTCACATTTCTATTGCTGAGTTTTATCTTATTAATAAACGATATTAAAGATATTTTAAACTAATCGCTTAATGTCCTAAAAAGATTATAATTATATTATTGCAACGATATGTTTCTATCAATAATTATATTTACAGGTTAATATCCACTACGTGAGAATCACGTACTATGACGTGACATTGTGCGAATGAGTTTTGATTTTAGACGCAAAATAATTTACAATATATTAAATTAAAAATAATCGGTTTGTGATATTCGTGTTACATTGTTTATGTTGCATAATAAGGCTTGTGGTGACTGCTGTTAGCTGAATATTTGTGAATATTCGGCAGAAGAGTTTAAATAGGGCGAGCTGTTATAAAGTCTCAGTAGTCTGCGGCATCCTTTAAATAGCGTAGCTGACAGTGGAGAGGTGTTTGGTCCACACGCAGTTTGTAAAGAAACTTCAAATAGCTTCCAGTGCAAAAGCATTAATGGACAGGTACTGATGGGACGCGAAATTTCAAGGTGACAGCGGTTTAAAGCCGGGTTTCATATAAGAACATGTAAAGAGTGTCTGATCTGCACACACAAGAAATAATAATAAAAAAAAAACTGGTAAACGTACCTTGAAGTTTAGCGCTACGGTGTGACAGGTAATGGAGAAAAGAACAGGCGGAATTTAATCTGGTAATTTCAAATTACATTATACTCATAAAAGATAATAAATACCGCATCCACAATTGTATCAACCCCAAAAGGCTTAATAGACCATGTAGAGAACGACTACATTAAAACAGGGTGACAAATGTTAAGCTCAGCACATTTGACTGAATCGCTTTATTACTCAATTTTTAATAATTAATTAATATCACTCATTAAAAGGTCTAAAATTTGACATGAATTTTGACCGGCACACTTCAATATGCAGTTGATTATATACTACAAAACTAACACAAATCATATAAACTAACATATAGTGACCCTTCGTCGATTCATTACCCGAACTATTCGAACACTTTGCCCCACACCACACATACAATATATCAATTTTATTCATATCCTCACAGTATTGGTTTTTTTCGTTGCCAATGGATTGAACATTAAATTTTTTACCACTCCGCAGTGCTCACCCACCAATACTTACATTAGTTATACATGGTCAGCAGTTAACCGTACATATTTCCCTTGTAGGTAGATAGAGTGAAAACATACGTACAAACTGACAAGTCACATATTTGTACTAACAACAATTTTTATGCTCTTGCCTTTAAATATTATAGATTGACTTGACTTCCGTATACAGAGCGAGTCATATAGCGGTCAATAGACAGACGCAAACACGCACACAGCGCGATGCTTCCATAGGATTGATACTATTGCTTAGTATTCCTAAAATGAAAATTTAAAAATAAACTGAAATCACTTTTATGCTGCCGAAAATTAAATCTAGGTTGAGCAAATCACGAGCGCCCTCTTCTTCTATGACACTTTAGAAATTCTTTAAATACTTGTACAGAGAAAGGTATTCCAGGTGTAACTATATACCATGGAAATGCTTCACGGGGAGGTTACGTTAAAATGCACGACAATAACAAGAAGACGCTTCTGTTCTATCTGGTATTTTCTCTAGCCTTGATTTCTTTAGGGGAAACAGCTGGTGATCAATTAATGAAAGAGTCAAATTTCTTGTACAGTTGTGTATATTGTATCCATAGTAGATGGGTTCTCAGTTTGCTTCATTTTCCGCTCCCACTTAAAAATGAAGCTATAATCAACCAAATTTATTTATAAATTAGTGAATATAAGTATTGCACAACAATGTTGTTTTACATCCATTCCTAACAGCATGTTGTCCTTTATTATGAAACATACAGATTCTTATATGACGATGCGTAAATTGGTATGTCAGCGATTATACTCCCTACCTTATTAGCTGCAGCCCGATAAAAACGAATGATATGTATGCCTCGCAACAACATCTTAAGTGTAACTGTATTAAACATTCTTTTACAGAGAATATACAACGCGTCGGCCAAAAATAACATTGCACTTCATGTATGGAGTAAAATTAGTCTCACTTTTCTTTAAGAAAATCCAGATCATTATATCAAGCATTTATTGACTCCCAATCCGAATCTCATATTAAACAATCAGCATTTATACAGTTAAATGTAGGAATAGAGAGTATATCCCCATAACACAACACCTGCACTAATTCTGGATAACGTTTAATTTCAGGAAAATTCCTTTACAAGCGAATACGCATGTTGTGATGCGGTAGGTGAGCCCACCGGAGCACCCCGTGTCCATCTTTTGTTTGCACAATAAAAAAAGGCTTTTAAACTTTATAGCGGCTTAAGAGAAAGTTCATTAAGGTTGGAAAAACCAGCGAGATTTCTTCTTTTCAAGTATGAAATGTCTTTGCAAATACCTGCCGAGAAGGCGGGGGTTCTAAAGGTGTGGCCGCCGATTGAACAGTCGGTGTATTTTAACGGTGATCAAATGGGAACATCAGCTTAAATCGCCTGGCTGACTTTCAGTCATACCGCACGCCTTCGCTCTTATTCTTTATAGAGCAGCCAAAGTATAATGCTGAAAAAATAATCTATGCACATAATTTCAAGAAACGTAAAATGTGCGCTGAAAAATAAATGACACTGCATTGTTGATGATAACCGAATGAAACCGTTTTTAAAAAACAAGAAAGGGCTTACATTATTTTCAATAAAAAGAGCACATACTGCGAAAGCGCAAAAATACGAACTGCTATCAACAAATATGTAAAGTCACCGTCCGTATTCATTAACGGAGAAGCATTTTTACCTTTATCAAATTGAACAGATTTATTGAAGAAGGGGATTTATTCGTCTGAATTTTAACTATTGTACTCCGCAAAATAAATTTCACAGTTTGTTGGAAAGCATTTAAATACACATTAAAGGTGAACTCGGCGGCACATTATATTATATATAATTACTTGACCAGTTCACAATAGTTTGTTAGTGAACCATGACAAATTTATACAGTGTACGTACCGAAAGACTAGCCTACCTTGAAATGCTCAGTACTCGGTGAGATAAAGGGATGCTGAGTAAGCCTTTAATTCAATTAGTATTTCATTACTTTAACAACTCTCTGATATAATTAATAGCCATGTTAATAACTCAGGGCTTGTTCATTTAATTACACGTTACAATATTTCTTAAAGCAGGAATATGTATACGATGTTTAATCACCGGGGTGGTAGGGAGGTAAAATTGTATTAAACTTCAGAGAGACGCAATGACATTGCCATGTTTTTCCATAGAGCCGTAACTGGTGGCTACAGTAAGGGCGATTGAGGCGATTTGTCCAGTGCATAAAACGCAGAGCCGGATGCTTGGCAACCCAACGCAAAGAATTCAATTATAATGACCCTCGATTACGCGCATAGTTATAAACGCGCACTCCTATAAAACCCTACACAAAGAGGAGGACACCGTTGGGATTCTTCATTCCCCAACGCTGCCTTAGACAGAGTTAAAAGCTGGATTCCTGCTGATAAATACCCGCTCCATCCGAGGCGATGGAGCTCAGACCGCCACCCCACGGCGGCGCACCACGTGACTGATTTTCCGTAAGCCTCGGGGCGGTTGATGGGTCCAGTCCGCATTTTTCATATAATGGTCTACACCAAAAGACCCGATAAACGGAAAAGTGTCGTTGCCCAGATAATTAAATCTAAGAGTTATTATTTTTTTTTGGTAATGTTTAAGTGCGCTATTTTTCGTCAAACATCCTTATCGTGGTAAAAGCACTTCATTTTAAACGTAACAGGCAGCTCTTTTGCAGCTTCTCGTCGTTGCCATCAAGATATTTCCAGGTATACAGCGGTTTAGACGATTGGCACTAGGAGATATCCTTTGTTATGATTTCTGGGATGGCAGGCAGCACATCCACGGCTGTTTACCAGCGTACCCCAGTGCGGGAAAAGGAAAAGATCCAATCACTCGCACACAGGAAACTGTTTTCAAGAACAGAGGGACCTCCTCTATCTGGTATTAGCTTTTCATCCCCAAATCTTCAGATTATCTCCTGCCTTTTCTTTAACACAATGAACTAAAAAGGGTAAATAACCACATGCAACTAAGAGGCACTTCATATACCATGGGACTGTTGTTTATTTACTCAGAGATTAAAGGATGTGCAATATAAGAGATAGTTTAAATGGGGTGGGGACTGACTCTATACCTCTGCCCATTTTGGGGAAGGCTGTCTGCCTTCTGGACAGCAGTTGCCTTCCAGAAGAATGTACAGCGTTATCTGTCATCATGAAGTTAATATCTTATTTTCATCTTTTATTTTTCTTAAAGGAGAGCAGGTGGATTGCAATGCAATGTCAAACCAACTGTCTGTTTAATATTTTCTGACAACAAATCCATTTTTTTCCACATAGATGATTAATACCTTGGGTTTTGGGTATCAGTTATATAATATACTGTATATATTTTGCATGCAGGCATTCATTTAAACTTTATGGAAGGTGTCAAAAAGTAATATAATCAGTCCCAAATACAACTAGACTAATATCAGCAGGAAAAATAATTTTGTATGTGTGTATGCTATTTCAATATACTTTTTGTGTGTGACAGCTTTCTTAGAAATATCCAAAAATAAATGAAAACTGATAGCGTACAGTTCAATGCCATTATTAAAGTCACTGCAGAAGTGGCACACATGATTTAACTCTCGGAGTGTCAATTAGAGCTGTTGTTTAAACATATTGTCATACTTAATTCATGCTTAATTCAGACGTCATCTTTCAGCACTATGGCTGTCAAATGTGTTTGCTTACCCAGCGGTGGCCACACAACTTGAAGGTGGATTTTGAGGTTCCAAAAAAAAAAAATAAAAATCAACTTTAACTGTGGTTCCTACAGCCGCAGAGGAGAAAGATACGATCTGGCACCAGTATGGCATCAGTTACAGTTCATTACTCTACCCTGGCCAGTTTATGGATGTCCTCATAAGCATGTTTCAGCCATCCACTGTAAATGCGGAAATTAAAATGTAGTCACAAAAGAAAAGGCAAACAGCAGTCTCAAACAGCCATGGCAATACAAATAAAAGCATGCATTCCAACTGAGCAGCTGACCTTATTTGCAAAAATCACATCTGATATCTGAATAAAGTACAGCTGAATTCACAAATCCATAAATCTGTCCAGAAGTTATGCTACACTAATGTTTTGACTTATTGAAACGCATACGTAGGTTAGGAGACAGCATTAAACATCTGACAAGTTTTGTATTTTAATATCTTAATTGATTTCTTTTTCAATACTACATAAAATTAAATTCATATGAAGGTTTTTTAGCACAGCACCCTGTAAATGTGACAGAGAATGTATTAAAACAGTGAAGCTTCATTATGCACAGTAGAAGATAAAAGTGTAAGTAAATTGGACTACTATCAACAGCAATATATATATATATATATATATATATAACATATAACACATAACATATATATGTTAGAATCTTTAAAACATTATGTGAACTATTAAACCAATGTCCGTTTTAACAAAGTTTAACAAAGTCCAAATGATTTCCTTCTATGCCCTAATCATTACACAATCTCAAATTGACCTCACGCAGGAATACATCTGCAATTTGTTTCACCGATTGTGGAATGATAGTGTAGTAAAGAACTCCTCTACATTTTAAGCTCTGGAATACCACTTTGACTAAGAATAAAAAGGCAGGCAAAAACAAGAAAGCTTTCTTTCAACACGTTTTCAAATACACTTTTCAGCAGAGACGGATCAGGGATTATATTAAATCGAGTTTTATGTTGTTGATGTCTTTCACACAGATCTTCTAGGAACTGCATCATATCCAGAATCAGAATCTGCCATGTGTAATTCATCTATTAAATTTATGTGCCATATATTGAATATGCATGACTGTTCTCTTTACCATGAAATTGCCTCAGCTGGGTAAACTCACTCTTAGTCTAAAGGTTTGAACTGGCAGACATGCTTACAAAAGCCAGCTTCCAAAACATATTACGGAAACAGAGGCTCTGAAGAAGGACGAGCAAATCACAAAGCTGATAAAAAATAAGGCGGAAATTTTTAAGCTCAGCTCAGTCAGAAGGCGCCAAGTAATCTTACGCTGAGCGATATTCCCCCACCTCAAGACACCAGAAATATAGCAGCCGCTAAACCAGCTACTATCAAAACGATTTCAGAATGACCTCCAGAATCATTTGTCAAAAGTCAAATTGTCTTTACGGTGTTGTGATTTCTGTCCTTTCCCAGAAGGCATATATTTAATGTTAAAAAGTCAGCCCCCCCCCCCACCCCCCCACCCCCCCCCCCCCCTCCACTAAAAGCCCACAAACAAACACACCCCCCCGCCCACTACATTTTTCCCGTCTTCTTCCCTCTTCTTACTTCCACTTTTTTTATCCTTTCT
>JAACJT020000030.1:16572594-16586801 GCA_009936485.2 Gymnarchus niloticus | reverse complement strand
CCCACAGGCATGGAGGATGCTCGTCGCTTCAGAAGCTGCCACGCAACAAAGTGCTCCCAGCTCCGGCCCTGTGTGCCCCCCCCCCCCCCCCCCCCCACACTCCCTCAGCAATGTGGTTCAAAATGAGCAAAGGCAGTCATGTCCCTCTAGGATAGTTTATGTGCCATTTAACTGGTGCATTATCATTGCCTCCTTTTTGTCATTATTCAGCTCTTATCACCTTAGAATCACTGCAGAGACCAAATAGAGAGAGCTGTAATTATCCAGTCCGCTACCTGATAGCACCTGTTGTATCAGTTTTATCACAGTCATGGACAGAGAGGGGGAAGAAAAAAAAAAAACATAGCTTGTGGCAAAGCTTCTGATAATTCATCTCAGAGATACATTTATAGTTCCCGTGGATCAGTGAGAACCCATGCACCTTGACAATTTTTCATCTACCCTTTCCCACATAACCACAAAGGTCTTTCTCCTTCGATCCTCCGTTTGGCCCTTTGCCTCTTTGTAGCTTTAGATCTCAGGCAGTTTCGGTACACGGAAAAGCAATTCGGTGTCTTCATGACTCTGGAGAAACCCTGACACACAGACACCTAATGTTCAGGCCCAATCGCGTCACTAGCTGTGAGTGGTTTGGGGCAGATGGATAATATAGGACTCCTGACACGTGCTTAGAAGCAAAGAGAGCTTTACTGGTTTTCATCTGTTCATTTAAGCTTCTGGTGAGTATATGTTGCGCCCGAACAAATGTTCCTTAGTACTCTGAATAACATAGTTTCAGATGTAATGGGCTATCAAGAGGAAGACTGAGGTGATTAGGGGTGTTTGCTCTGATTTACTACTCATGTCATAAATTCATTGATTATACATCCTGCAAAGCCAGCCAGACCATGGAGACATTCTCAATTGACTACCTTCATCCATCCATCCGTCCATCCATCCGTCCGTCTGTCCGTACATCCATCCACCCATCCGTCCACCCATTAACCACTTTAATTGGTCAGGGTCACATGTGTGACTGGAGCCTCTCTCAAGCAGCATAGGCACAAGGCTGGGACACACTCTAGACAGGATGCCAATAAGACACCAAAGTGCATGTTTTTTCTAAACACATCTGGAGTCAGTTGCACTTCTATTTCTCTGGCTCACTGAAACTCCTCTTATCGCACTCACCCAATCACAATTTACTCATTACACCCTAGAACAAGGATCCCCATCAGCCAGCAAATCTGTGGTCCTTCACCATGTGTTTCACCTTGGCTCACCTCGGCAGAACTAACCACTAATGAGTGATGTGAGCAGCAGGAAGATGACTCTACCACTGAGAAAAACTTCACACCAGCTTTTCTCTTATGCCCATGCCCGCATACAAAAGAACAACATCTGAAAAGCTTGCACAATAAAGAAATCACTTGTCTTCTCTGAGCCTCAGACACTTGCTTGGAGGTTTCAGCACATCTTTATATTTGACCAAAACATGATATGATTTGTCACTCATAATACTGTAGCTTTAACAGAATTGAGGCCTTCATGGAGAAATGCCTTTTGGCATCTTGACTGGAGGAAAACAATTGCCTTTGCATATATTTTACAGGTTCTTCTTTTAGCTCATAAACCTGCCCTCATAATTTATTAACGGGAGCACTGCAGATGGAACTGTGATTTTTGGAAGACTGAAGGCGTTGCATGCAACAACTCCTACGGGATGGTTCCCATGGCCCGGCTGCCTTCAGACAGGAGCAGTACAACAGTGTTTGAAAAAGGGAATCAATCTTACTTGAAGAGATTAAGTGACCAGGATAATAACCGTGTCATTGAGACAAAAAAAGTCTCCTTTTCAATGGAGTGGAATAACATTATTCCCGCAGATGGCTCCTTGTTGGAACTGAATGTTGCATTTCTCCAGGCAAACCCACCGATACAATGGGCTAGAACTTAAAGTGAGGGGGAAAAAAAATTCCATTTCTGTTGACATTCCTGAGAAGAGCTTAGCTGTAGATTCACCACAGAATCTTCACCTAGTCATCGTTTTTGCATATTCAGTTCCTCGATCTTACTCTGGAGAAGGTCTGTATACATTCCGGTGGCTGTAATGCAGCAGACTGGACATTCTAAGTCGGGAAGCAATCTATTTCAAATCCTGCAAATGTCAACACTCACTTTTGCTGTTAATATCCCATCTATTTGCTGTTAATATCCCATCAATTAATATCCCATCTAGACAATTCAATGGCAGAGTGACGCCCGGCACTGGGTAACAATGCCCAACCTATTCCCACTCCAATTCAGCCGAGTTCTAAACACCTGAATCCTGTTATCCTCAATCCTTCAAAAGTCCACAACACTGTCTGTTCAGTGCGGGGTATTGAGTGTGTTCTACCATTACCGAGCCTTCAAAACTGTAGTCTGTTTAGGGTTTCCTTATATAACCCTGTGCTTTACCCTCTGACTGACAGTTTATTGTTCTTTGTGATTTGGATTTGGATGCCTTATTACAGATTAGATTATTGGCTTTTGGACCCTTGGATCAGTTTTTTGAAGTACGTTTTTAGGATCTTGTTTTTGCGCTGATGTTCTGTGCTTCCTAGTTCTCTGGACACTCCATGTTTTTTGACCATTGCCTTCTCACTGCACCTCCTTAATAAACTACAAAATTTGCACTTGGACCTGGTCTCTGTGTTATTCTTGACAGCCATAAGCTTCTGCAATTTGCTGCCATTAGTTTGCTGTTATTGTGAACTGCTGTATTCCTAATCCTAACTAAAGTTTGAAATTTATTCTCCCTAGACTAGAATAACCCTGCCATCTGTTTTAATGGCCCAAATCCAGTTTTGTTTTTCTATATGTTTTTCTCATTCCTTTTGCTAAAATGACTTTTGTTTTCATACTTCATGTGTATGTTACCACATCCTGGAACTCCATCCATCTTCTCAGGACATGGATGTGTTCAAGACCAGTTCATACTTTATGTGAGTGTTACCACACCCTGGAACTCCATTAGTCATGAATGTATTAATGACTAGTTCATACTTGATGCTCTAGGGCACACTGTTCCAGCCACGGGGACAAAATGACATGATTTTGACAGAGCTGCTGGTGGAAGCGAGCAAAGGCAGAGGTGACCACGTGCCAGCCAAAAGTTCTGTCTACCATCATCATGCATGTGCTTCATTCAACAGCATTCACACACAGATTTATCATAGTTCCTCAATTGTGCATGCGTCCATCATTTGACTTGGGTGAACCTCATGGAGAAATATGACTGCAGTTGTGTCCATATTGCTCAGCTATGAGTGTGTGCTCTTTCACATACAGAGAAGTATGTCCTGACCTTCTGACCCATTTTATCTTCCACTGTAGTGGAATACTTGAACAGAGATCACATCTGGCTGCTGAGGTGTACTCGCTGATCCAACAGAAGCTGAAATATAGATGGCAGCTTGGGAGCTTTTCTCCTCTCGGTAGAAACTTTTCTGATTTGGAATACCAGCATAGAAAAGGTCTATAACCTCTACCTCACAATGTTATTGCAAACAGCACTAAATGATCAAATCAACTGAATTCAATTACATTTATTATGATGCACGCAACATTATTGACATTGCTGGATGTTGCACAGCTGAAAAAAGACTAATACCTCCAAATTAGGTACATTTATCTGTTAAACTGTGCACCTGACATTTGAAAGTGAAAACATTAAGGAAAAAATTGCAGACTTAAATGAAAATCACCTCTCTGTTCAGTCATTACTGTTACCTCCTCCTTAGTAGGTACAAGCCAGCACAACTGTAGATTTTGTTCAAAACTCCATCAATCCAAAATGCTCATTATGAATTTAAAGTGGCCTTGCCCCTTTTTCTCAGTCTGCAACCTTCTGGGGCATGATGGGTTACAGACAAGGTCAGGAACAGCTCAATCAAATTGCTCCACACTTCATCAGCCCTTGCTGCCACTGGATATTTTAGAGCCACGCCCCGACATCAGAGTGAAACTCCAAGCTGCTGCAGGGTCAAGTTGAATCAATAGGTTAATCCATATATTTCCCATGTGATAATTACCACTCGAAGCAGTAATTACAAGGAACATTGATGCACTCCTTAGATTTTCTACGAGAGAGGTACTTTACACATACTTCATCCATAATCAAAATAACAATTCGGGGAAAAGAAGCCATGGGTCTAAGAAAACAAGCAGTCGATTGTCTTTCAAAATGGTGAAAGCACAAATCTAAGAGCCATAATGGGCTTTGAGTTCCTCACTGCATCTTCTGGACCACCACATGAGCTCCAGCTCACCCTCAACCGGGGTTCCAACATCGACCGCTGTTCTCTCTTAAAAAAGAAAGAAAAAAAAACATGGACGCACCCAAGAAGAGAGAACATGATGTTCTCCCACCTCTCAGAAAGAGATACCATGGGCCACCAACCAAAAAGGTCCATTGCAGCTGAGCTTGCTAGTACATGATTTTATGCCTTTTTTCCCAGCAGCCTTGTAGGGCCCGAGAAACGCTGCAGGGGCATCCTCCATTCAAGCCCGCAGTTCCAGCTGGTGCTCCTCTTGCTGCACATGCATGTGAAGGTCTGCTGTATCAGAATGCCGCAAATCTGTGCCGATACATCTCACATAAAGAATCCCGCTGAGCCACAGGTCTTCACTCTTCAGCCATTCTTCCCGCTCTGCCCTGCCATCGCGTTCCAGATAATTGCGGTTTAATTGGGTGACAAGAAATGAAAACTGTGTCCACATTATCTGGGATTATCTCTTTTTCCTCGAGCCTGCCATCAGCTGAATGGAGAGCATTTATCAGAGCATTGCAGACTGATGCCCAGTCATCTACAGGAAAACCTTGAGTCGGTCAGGGGTTAAAAAAAATAAATAAACTCCAAGCACGAGAAGGGCTAGAGTGTGGGGATGAGAGACCAGAAAAATGATTTTGGTGGATTATCTTCAATGCACATTAATCTCCGAGATGCTTCTTTCTCTGAAGGCTGCTAATCCACATACAACATATGTAAGTTAAGGTGACAAAGTACGAAGTTGAAGGATTTGTAGAAAATAAGGAAAGAGAAAAGAAACTTGTGCTGTCACTCTGCCCATGCTGCTTAATTCATTCATATTATTGAGGAAAAATGGGCATTTCAGCAACAGAATGCATCTTTTCAGACATCTCTGTATGGCTGTGTGTGCGTTTTTCTTAAGAATCCTGTAAACCAATTTCAATCACCCAGGAAACAACATTCGTCACCTCTGTGTTCTCTCAATGTAATTACGTTTAAGAAATGAACGCACAAAAGAGCTTGTGCACTTACACACCCACACTAACCAGCTGGAAGACACAAGTCCCAAAAAAAAAAAAAAAAAAAAAAGATATGTGTGCAGAATATCTGCCCGTCAAGCTTTTATCTTTTTTACATTCAAAAGTGTTTAACTGCACTGTAGATTAAGGGAAAATGCTGTAAAATTTGCAGAATACTTCAATTTCCGTGAACACCAAAGCGATTAGGAAAACAATATCAGATAGAAAAGGTTTCCGCGGATGAAAAGAGTCACACACAAAAGGTGGAAGAGGCAAATGCTCAAAACACTGATTTCTTTATCTGCAACCCAGAACTAATGTGCATTTTTTGTTGTTTTCTTAGCACAGCAGTCATCTGTATGGGGCCATTTCTTAATCCAACGCGGGCCCAGATTCTCAGCTCCAAAGCAATACACACTCCCTCCACTGGCCCTGCAGCCCCACCTTTTGTCCGAGCCATACTCAACATTAAAAGCCCCCCTTTCAGGACCCATGAATGCATTTCATTTTCTCTCAAAGAAACTTTGCATTGATAGCCGGAAAAAAGAGAAGGTTGTTTAGAAAAGGAAGGAGAGACAATGGGGGGGTGGAATGAAAGCTTTCAGATTCCATTATGAACGCTGCACTCCATTCTTGAGGGCTGTTTATACATTTTCAGCACAATAATACATCCTCGCCGTAATACGTTGCCCCTTCTTTCAGCTTTCGTATTAAAAAGGCCTCACGTCAGGCCCTGTGTAATAAATCCCGGAGAAATGTGGGCGAGACGTGGCTGCTTGGCATTTTGTGGGAAGATCAAGGTAGGGCACGCCGGCTAAAAAAAAAAAATAATAATAAAAAAATTAATAAATAGCGAAATAAATAAATAATCCACATTATTCTCCCCTTGCTTCTGCATGGTGACAGGTGAAAGGGAAAGACCTTGTCGGTGTGCCACGTACCAATTCAAACTCCACGGCATTGTGTACATATTTCAGATGTGCAGATCGTTCAAGAGCGAGGGACAGAGAGAAAGAGAGAGAGAGAGAGACAGAGAGAGAGAGAGGGGAGACTCTTTTTTTTTTAAATGGTCTGAGGGACTCAAATCTCCTGGCACACAACGTCTACACTGGAGTGCTTTCTATTCAGAACGCGGTGGGCGACCTTGGTTATGTGAACACAGAACACTGGAAGGTTAGAAAGGATATTGAATGCTTTTAAAGCGAAGGGGTGCACTCATGAAAACCCAAACATGATGTATGAAAGCTACACTGAAAGCAAAGGTTCTCTTTGTGTCTTAGTTGTCGCATTTTCATTAGTTCAGTTTTTCTTCAGTTTGTGTCCCTGAGCTGGTCTCACATAAAATTTCACATTATACAAATATATGTGTTCGTTTATATATGCATTGTATGTGCTTCGGAAAAACATGGATGCCAGCACCAGAAAAGACGTATACAAGGTTAGAAAATCAGAATGTTACTAAAAACACATTTTTCCACATAAAAAAAACAAAACTAAAAATGCATGAAAAAGAATATTTTTAAGAGCAAATCCCAAGAGAAATGATGAAATGTCTTTTTTTCTGAAATAGCACACTTGTTGCCACATAGAAGTCTGGGTATTTCATCCATGTCTCAGCCCACAGAGGTGTCTCTCTGGTACTGCTGATTCCCTACCATGTGTCCCCCAACATACCACACATCCTGTATGCCACCCTTTTACACCCTTGAGTTGTACCAAGCATCTCAGCCTGTGATTGGCTAAATGCTAAAAGAACACCCAGGGACACTCAATGTTTTGAGTCATCTGTCAATAAATTTTCTGCTTTGGAACAGCAAAGGTCATAAATGCAAAGTTATAGAATTATAGAAATAAGTTCAATCATTTGTCTCACTCATTTGTTCATTGCCAATTAGTAGGCATCTCCAAAGAACAGTGAAAAGTGTTTTGTGGACTGTGTAAAATTCCACAACATCCATCCATCTTCTAGTGGGAGGGCCTTTATCCTAATACACAACACGTACAGCAAAAATAATTGCTAATTAAAAATTCAGTGCCAAGTCCTCTTCCCATCAAGCCTAGGATTACGCTTAATTACACAAACTCTCTGGATTAGCATAAGCATGGTAAAGTTGTGATGGGACACATGAGGCTTCAAAACCCGTAGTGAGGGAAGTATCCCAAACTCACTACTCAATACTGGACATTTTAGAATAGTGGGAGCAGCCAAGTAGAGCCCAAACCCCATTTTTCATTTTTAATTTCACAAACAGCCCTATCAGCATTTCACCAACACATATGCATGCCTTAATTGTCACATATTTCACTGAAGTCCCACTGCAGGCTGGTCCAGCTCAGAAGGAAGTGGTTGTCGGTGGGTACAACAGGCAAGAGGTTAAAATTACTTTGATTGACATGAAATTTCATAATAATCCGGACCCCTTTTCGCATCACACACTGGAATCATCTGGTAGCAGCGAGGGTCTAACAACATCCCCGTCACTCAGATGTCACACCGGGGATGAGGGTAGAAATCAAAGTACACTGCTGCCATCCTGCTGAGTTTGTCAGGCTTGGCAGGACCCATCCTTAGAGTGAGGACCTCCGTGGTTGCTAGGGGTCTCAGTACAGTCCTGCCACACAGAGGTGCTGCTAATGGTCTGCACACCCTATGGGCACACAGACTCCTAATAAACATGCACCTCCGTACAAATAATGACACCTTACAGAATATATGTCATGGGTTCCGCTTTTAGCTGTGAGGAAGAAGTCATGGATACAACCACCGCTACTGGTGGGATGAATATGGGAATGTAATTCAAAAAATATGCTTTGGAAAATAAATATCTGGGTATGACTGAGGTGACGTTGCCACGGCAACAGGCCAACACGTTCAGTCGGCCAGCGTTAATCAAGAGCCGCCCCTGAGCGAAACGGTCTCAGTCCGGTAGAGGCGGGAGGGGCCTGGCTAATGAGACCGCAAATAGGGTTTGAGTGGCGTCCAGCTTAATCTGTCCCCGACGTGGCATTCAGGGCAGCAAATCAAACGCAGCGGAGCCTGCAGGTGCTGTGTCGCAGACAGTCCGTCGCCCCTGGGAAGTGGGGCCGGGGAATAAACAGGAAATAAACGTAGGCGCCAGGGAAAAGGGAAGAGCTAATTTCCCCCGCCCATCCTACAGCGGGGCACCTCCTAATTACCCCCCCCCCCCACTCGGGTTAACAGAGACCCTCCCACTCACCCCCCCAAGGGCTGGGGTCGACCGGTTGCAGGAAAAGCCCGGCCAGTGTCGCGGGGTGGAGGGAGCCACAGGACGGGAGGGGGGGCAGTAGCAGACTCGGAGGAACACGGGTGTTGTCGGCGCCCATGGACACGTGTGCATCTGTGTGCTCTGCCGTCCCCACGTCAACTGGCGTGTTCTCCCGCTGGTTCCTGCGCCTCCAAGCCCCACAAGCTGCCCTTCAGGGGAAGCATCAATGTGTCAGCTGCATGCCTCATTTCCTTCAATTAGGCCCCGACAGAGGGCCACGGACGCCACCATGTGTGAAGTGCCTACCGCTCTTATCGTGTAGAGTATTTGGAGACGTTGACGCCCCCTTCATTAGCCAATGCCCTTCTCTGTCCTACCAGACCTTCGGCTGGTTCCTCTCTCCAACTTTCATACCTGCGAATAATGTCTGGCCATCAGTGCCCCATATAGCAGAGGAGTCTGACTCGTGCGGCACGTTTTCCCAAGTATTCTCGTTTTTTTTTTTTTTAAACCTTGTTTTAACTGTAACTCACAGGCTTTTCCCAGAAACAACGTCCATCCAGATTAACTTGTGTAAGTGGGCTTCAGGAGGAGGACCTACAAAACATACAGCAATCTAAGTAGGATTCCTCTAGCCATATGAGAGCCATTTCATATACCAGCATACGATTTTCATCCATCGGCTCTTCACGCTGGCACATTACTGATTGTCTATTTATATTCCCTGAATACACACATTGAAACACAATGAGCACTTTGCCATGTACAAATTGAAAGCAGTTTCCCGTGTTAAAAAAAAAAAAAGCATTAAATTAGTAATCGGCAGGGCACACTGAGTAAAACGGAACAGGATCCTTAAAACGTTGTAATTACAGTTTTGGAATGACATCAAAGGTGGGCTCTTTGAAGAAATGTGATCCGTGAAATAAAAAAAAATGTGTTTGACAACAGAGGATAAAGAGAAGCTGGAAGTAAGACACCTCTAGTTAGCATGTGTCAGGAAAAAACACGGCAAAGTACAGACGCCTAAGTCTACTTTCATTCTCCACTGGCAACATTATCTCCGCTCCGCAGGATTACGGAAGAATATTCTTCTGCAAACCTATTGATCTAGCACAGTATCTGAAAATAAAAGTCTTTTATGTCTTAAATAAGCTGCCGTTTACCATTGTGCACACCACCCCGTTCGAATTCAAAGCCAATTAACAGCACACAAAAAATAAAAATAATTAAAAAAAAACGCTAGAACGCAAATGTCGGAGTGTCTCACTTAAAGCCCGTCTTGTCTTTCATTGTCGTGGCAAATCTTTTTATCAGTTCTCTCTGACGGCACATGATGAGGGACGGGTCATGGGGATCTACTTGTTTCAGGGTGCCTGGGAATCCAGACCAAGCTGCTACGGTAACGGGGGGTCCGATGTCTCAGTGGCTTCCGTTCAAAGATAGGCGATTCTCACCCAAAGAAAAGCCCAGTTAACACAGAACTAACAAATGGGGCTCATATGCACCCTTTTTAAATACCCCAAGAGAAGCAGAAGAATATAAATGAGAGAAACTAGAACAGGGGTGTCCAGTCTTATCCGCAAAGGCCCTGTGTGGGTGCAGGTTTCATTCCAATCAAGCGGAAGCCACATCTGAGTTCATTGAAAGCCAAGCTCAGCTGATTAAATGGGTGGAATCAGGTGTGGCTCCTGCTTGGTTGGAATGAAAACCTGCACCCACACTGGCCCTTTGCAGACACCCCTGAACTAGAATGAAGCAACAGATTTTTTTATTTTTTTTCCTTTTGAAAACCTACAGGTTGTAGTGAATGATACATAGAGAGCAGTTCTGCTGTACTCCTACACTGTAGGTTTGTGCAACTATTAGTTTTCATTTGACTAAAAGAGTTTGAGAAAATGAGGGCAACAAGTCTTCGATAAAAAGTAGTGGAAGTGAAAAATGAAATTATGGGCTACACTGACATAATGAAACTGCAGTCTTCAAATGGAAAATACTTCAGTCAGAAAACCACGGGAAAATTTATCAATATAAAATGGCCCCGTTCCTGATGATCAGCAGCAAGAAGGAAAGAACATGCCAGCCTCGTGTAGGACACAAAATTAATGTTCATTGCTTCTCAAAAAAAAAGCTCACATCCTAAAAAAAAAAAAAGATGAAAACCTTTTCAAATTTTACATGAAGTACGTCAATGAAAAATCTTCTTAATTACAGATAGCATTAAATTATGGAATATTCCAGAACCATGGTATGAAAGGTTTATACCACACTGACAGGACAAAACCCACAGGAAAACATTGAAATGAGGACATTTGACAGGTTCACCCCATGCATTTACATGCCATTCAGCTGCTGATTTTTTTTTTTTTATTTATGAAAAAAAACATTTGCCTGAGCACTCTGCTTGGACAAATACGCACAATGAACCAGCCAAATGACTGACATTCAAAAAACACATGGTCAGTTTCTTGCCCAAAAGAAACTTAATTCCAAGAATAGAGTCCCTTTCTTCCCCTGTGATCTGAAAGGTGTCCTCACTAGAACATGAGGATTCGCGGCCTTTTAAAGCGCATTTCATATGACCTTACGTAACGCCGGCGGCGTAATCCTTGACACATTGGCAGAACGGAGCCTGGGTCTGGTGAATGGCAATAGTCATGCACTCCTCCTCTACTCCCACACACCAACAAACTGTCTGGAGGAATTAAACACATTTCACCAAACGAATGCAGGCCTGATCTTGTACTTCAGTTCAGCCGCCATTCCTCTTAGCATGATAATGAATCGGAGGCTGTATTTAAAAACTGGGGCCTTTGTCTGCCGCGTTCCAAGTCACAAATGAACCATCCACAGGGAAAGATATTTCAACTCTTGTTGGGGGATTCTCGTCTGATTGTTTCCGGCCCTCTGTCTTGTTGAAATTGTTTCGGGTAACCAAGTAGGTCACTTTGTTAATCACTCAGGAGGCTTCCTTGATGCGTGGGCCCGTTTGGCTACCTGCATTATGACATCACATTCCCCCATGAACCTTGGCCCTAGTGTTGGTCTTTAAATTGTGCTGGTTGTGGTTTGGATGGTTTCCAACTCCTTGGGCCCACATTACCTATACTTTGCAGTAATAAGACACTTACTTCTTACTCCTCCAGATATTGTCAACAAGGTGCTCAAGGATGCTTTTTTTTTACCACTCCAGTCCTCTTTTCTGAGCTCCTCAGTCTTGATACACAAAGGATTAGGAACTGTTCTACGGAATCATAATGGACCATTATAAACGTTACCTCTAAATAAGTCTTACTCTTCTTCTTTCCAAATGGAATGGGAATCTCTTTCAACTGCAAAGTTTATTTGGGAATAATACAACAGATTTCTGGATCTTTTCGATTTCTCTACACCCCTTGGCCCACTTTGGCGTTTGTTTACTTAATTTCTCCCAGATCCACAGAGGCTGCCTGCTGGACCGGAACGTTCCAGCTGCCTCCTCACATCTCATTACATTTATTTATTTATTTTCGAACTATCAGGCTTGTATCTTCTTGATAAATAATTCCTACCAGTATAATGTATCAGACTAAAACATATTTTCAGCAGACCACAGAGGTTAAAGTGCCAATATCACCTTTTTTAATTTTTTAGCCCTGAAGACAGTGAATTTCCATATATAGAGTGACTGGGGCATGTGCCAAATGCAACCAATCGGGATGGGGTGCCTAGCGACATATATTGCTGTCAGAGATTGGAAATGAGGCCCAGTAACCTGTAGGCACCCTCCCTAGGGCCAATCAGCCTCTCACGGTGCCATCGCATTATCCAGCGCTGAAAGGAATTGCGATTTTGAAGTTTTTATCTCAGCCGTTGACAAACATTGAGATTTAATGCAACTTTGTGGAAATGCAGTCTCATCCCACTTTCAAAGGCATTTATCTACTTGAAACCTGCAAAAAAATAGTTGCCACGGGGGATAATATTTGTAACAGACCACAAAAGGATCAGTGTGATCTTTACATGCATTAGGCCCCTCTCGCTATTTCAGAATGAAATGTTTATACCTGGACAGGCATGGATAATGCATCACAAAGCCATTCTGGGCATTTCCTTCCTACCTCCGTCTAAAAAAGTTAAGGAAGAGTTTATGCGACAACTCTTACATTTCACTGATGTGTTTTTTCAAAGATGTTTTTGATTGTCGAGGAGCACGAGGGAGTATGACCGCAAACAACATAAATCCATTGCAATTTAAGGTTTAATATCACATCACAAAGACTGCACGGCATGCACAGCACGGACCAGATGTTATTTTTTCGTCATCACAAGACCATGTGGCCGAAGTCATCTTGTAAATCCCTTGATCAAAAATACCAAAGAATTTTTACCACGGGCCAAAATCCCAGAACTCTAACCATAAACTAAAAGGTCAGACAAAGCAGAAGGTTGGTCAGATGAAACTATTATCAGGCCAGGCGTTTGCCTTTTGCCACAAAAAAGCCCTATCACACGAGGCCAGGGGTGTGCACTTGTGAGCAGAACACATCTCTTTGACTACGTTCATGGAGAGGGGACACACAATGTGCCAATGAGGTTGCTCAGGGCCGTGAAACAGTGGAGCCTGTGCACCTTCAATACAGCTCTCAGGAAACAGGGACAATAAATCAATAGCCTATTCCTCCCAGGCAGGGGAACCATGTAAACAAATTTAAGGGAATCCAGAACAAAACCAACGGGTTACTGACTCGGCAGGGAATCCCACGACCGGAACAGCCTGTTCCATCATCACTGCATTTACATAGGGGTCCACAGCTAATGCGAGAGTTCCTTTAAGCTTGCCCCCCCCACCTTCTTTTTCAAAATCAAGTCAAGGAAAAAAAAAATAAAAATGCTGATGAACTAATGGGTTAAAATGACCATGGCAACTTAAAAACAACATTCAAAGCCATAGACTGGAACGGAGAACAGTCAACGAGATGTTTGTAAGGAAGACCCATCATACCCTAGAGGCCCATCCTTGCATAAAGAAGACATGAGTGGATCCTTGATGAAAAGCATGATTTTGACCTTCTGTTGCATAATAAAGACCTTACTTGTGCAGATATATCTACAACTCGGGGAAATATCATATTTACATGCAATGAGGCTTTGAAGCATGAATATATTTGTCAACTTACTGGTCATTTTTCACTGACCAGAGCTTGCAGATAATTGTCTGAACAATTGCCAGGAAACAAACTTCTTGAAGATTTAAGGCAGTGATTAAATCAATCCAAATCAAAGCACTAATTTCTGTACATGCTCTTTTAAAATTGTTCAATAACTTAATGAGGAGTCTTTTTTTTTCCAAAAATGTGCTGTGGCCTCCTATTAGAAGGACTATAAAGTTGAATTCTTTGCTTTGGATTTGTTGTTTTTGCAAAACAAGAATCACAAAAATGAATCAGAACTTCATCCAAATGTCGATTTCACCAAAAACAAACCCATTGATGATTTGGATTTGGGCTTAGGCATGTCTGTTACCATTTCCCAAATCATTCTTGCATTTCCTTTATTAATTTTTTCCCAACTGTGACGAGGGTGTGTGTGTGTGTGTGTGTGTGTGTGTGTGTGTGTGTGGGGGGGGGGGGGGGGGTAAAAAAAAGTAAAAAAGGGTGAAAATAATGATTAAAGGGTGTGTGGGGGGGGGGGGTGCGTTTTCCCCC
>JAACJT020000030.1:16536845-16563809 GCA_009936485.2 Gymnarchus niloticus | reverse complement strand
TTTTCCTCCAACCCAAACACCTTTTCCCCCTTTTTTTTGGGGGATTTTTTTTTTTTTTTTTTTTTTGGTTTTTTATATAGGACGTTTTTTTTTTTTTTTGTTTTGTTTTGGGGGGGGGGGGGGGGGGGGGGGCTACATAGGTAGGAGATGTGAAGCGATAAGGATGGTCAAAATAGTCTGAATATTAGATCATGCATTTCTAAAATATTACTGCTCAGCCTCTTTTCCAAGTGCAAGGTGATCGCGTTTTAGGCATCCACTATTACAGCAGTACTACTAAAACCTGAAACTTAAGTAGTCTTCTTGTTTACTTTTCTGAACGGGACTAAAATAGTCACGTCAGGCCTGGGGGAATTCGTCTGATGCTCAGTTTGCAGGCACATGAGAGGGCTAGGATGACTCCGGGGGGTCGGGGGGGGGTCCCGCTTGGCACTTCCCATCTTCGCATCCCCAGCCCTGAACAAAGACGCTCGGTCTAATCCAGCCGCAACATGTCAAATTCACACGTTTCTTTTCCTCCCGTCTTACTTGGGCTCCCTGGGAGTGCGGAGAGCCGGGTTCGATCAGATAACACATCCTGAAATTCTTTTTTCCCCCACCTCGAAGACTGATACACCACAGCCCTTCGATACGGCGGTCTTCGCGAATTAAAAAAGTATTGGGTTCAAAATTGTACTTTAAAAATAATAATAATAATAATAATAATAGATCCATAATGGCATATCCAAGAAACAAGCCAATCTCTGTGGAAAAAAAAAAAGTATTAATTACACATGTATTAACGCCTCACTCTGTGTTTTTAATACACACCCCATAATTTCCTTCTTTACCAGTGCCAGAAAACCATTTGGTATACTAACAACTAAACCCTTTGGTATTATAATAAATAAGTAAAGGTTGGTATTGTGAAACCGGCTCAGCCCTTACTACTGGGAACACGGCAGGTATCGGGTTAATGATACTTATTGTGGGGACCATGGGGGGCAGGCGGGGAGAGTGTGTGTGGACGGCGGACTCCGAACTCAGTTACCCCGCCGCTATTCCCTTTGTGGCCGCAGTCTCCTCAATACCACCGGCGCTGCGTCTGGCGAATTAGCGCTTCGGAGGCGAGCGATGCTGCATCTGCTCCATGCAGCTCCCTCCCTCCCTCCCTGCCTCCTTCCCTCGGTCCTGGCCAGCTGCCCTGACACCCGACACAAAGTAATCACAGATCACGGCGTTTAATCACTGAAACAAGCACTCCAGAGGACCACGGTGTCAATATCCCACTCTCTCATTATCTGTTTGGATTGCACATCCACACTGTCAGATAAACAGAGTGGAAAATTAAGATTAAAAATATGGTAATTTCATTTCAGGCAGGAGGGCTCCACATACCGGCCCATTATGCTATTGATTACCCCTGAATTCAATTTCTCTTTCAATGCAAACTTTAATCTGTGCGCGGCCCAACAATCCAAGCCCCCGGGGAGCATTTGAGAGTAAGTAACCATTTAATATGACGCTAAGAGAAAAATCACTGCCTTTAATGAATTGTGTAAATCACTCAGCTTTAAAAGACCGTATGGCCCTCATCTCCAGATCCCAGTTCCCCTCCCCCCTGCCTTCTAACTGTCCGTTTAACAAGTGCTAAATGCCGCTGTGAAGGGGAATTGTGTTGTAGGCCCCGCACAAAAACAGGACTGACCTCACGTGCTGCATTTGAAAGGCAGCCCTCCGTTTGTCTATTTGCTTTGGCAATTACGGAGGGCTGTTTAACACATCACGATATGTGCATGCATGTAAATCAACCATCGTATAGCGCATTTATTTATTTCGCGGATGCTTTTGCGCAAAACCGGCAAGCAGCAAGCTAAGAGCACAACTCAAGCAGGCAGCATTTAAGGAGCCACCTGTAAACTGTAAGCCCTCGTAAATCTTACTTTCATTGTTATTTACCAATGTGACTTAAATTATATACCACTACCCTGTTATGCATATAGTTATTGAAGGTGGATGAATAGACCTAAATTTTAAAGCATCTGTATAAAAAATAAAGATATGGAAAGATATAAAATACGAAGGAGGGTGCAGGTGTTTTTATAACAATGGCTGACCATAGTTAACAGACCACAAAGGTGTTATTTCAGAATGCCAATGTGCCAAGCATACTTTCCTGATGTTTTTTTTGTTTTGTTTTTTCAAGGCACACTTGAGTCTGCCAGACCCTCTCACTGACCACACTTGTAATCATCAATTACTCAATGTTCCACTAGCAAGTGCTTATTAGGAAAATGGGCAGTTTTCGCCATCCGCTGCCTGACGCATTTTCTCTGTTGTTCTCCAAATCTCCCGCATCAGGTCGAGATATATGTAGCTCGAACCCTCACAACCCCAGCCACACTGCCTCTACGCCAGAGCACGCCAGAGCAAACCAGGCCAAACTCACTCAGAGTATATGTGGGAATTAATATTTCTTAGCTAATTGGTCTCAAATGAATATGTTTGCTACAATGCACATTTTTTGTCCAGCCACTGTAGCTCAAGATCTGCAAACTATACCTACAGTTATTAAACTTGTAACCTAATGGCACACTCCACGACTCATAGCAAAGTGTGAAGTTGAAGGAGGTCACACACTTTGGCAAACTTGTGTGAAGTTTGAGTCACCAGGTGAGAATCTTGATTTTCACGGCTCTCTGAGGAAGTATTTGGGTGGGGGAGGTGGGGGTTGTATTCATGGGGCATCACAGCCGAGCACCAAATGCATTTAATTCCTTTCAGGTATACTAACGCATCTGAATGAGTATAACAAATGAACCACAGCGTGACAATGAAAACACTTCTGCTCTATGTCAAAAACATTAATTATCAGTAAAAGATGGGCACATGTGACAAAGAGTCTGTGAAATGAAGCTCCGTTGTTTTTTTTTTTTTTAATTCCTCAGGGATCTCTGATGTCATAGTAGAGAAGCAAGCCTATTGTCACGAGTACAATAATGACTGTCGATGAATCAAACAAAACTATAAAGGGAAAAACAATTATCATCAAACATCCAGTGTGTTCTACATTTTTACCGCTATTATCTGGGAATTTCAGGTACAATATGAAGTCTGGTTTCATGTCACCACCTGTCTGCATAAAATTACTTGCATTTGTTTACATATTAAACTTCTGTTTATGTATATACTTGTAACTCATATAATCTTTTCCTGAGACCCTCTAACGCTTAATCACTCCAACTGGAATAGATGAAAAGGAATGGAGAAAAAAAAAACACACCTGTTTCCTTTGGTCGGGGAAAAAAAAAAAAAATAATAATAATAAAAGGGATGGGGAGAGAAAAATGAGAAAGGAGAGAAAGAGTGAGGCAGAATATCAGATACACTCCAAACTTGGGGCTCCTCATTCTGAACGCATAAAAGGGCTGGGGTCAGTATCAGATGATTTAATGTATTTAAACCTTGACTGACAACTATTGAAACTTCACACTCCATTCCTGGAACGTCTGGGCATTCAGTAAGTGCTGCTGGACGGTTATAAGAGTTAGGGTAATCTGATCTGAGAAGAGCAGCCTACAATAAAGAAAGGCATAGCAAGAACTCGAACAATGTCTGTAGCGAGCCTTCAATGTGAACAGTAAGATGATATGAAAGAATAGTTTACAGTGTGCCAAGCCTTTGAAATCAGTATTTTACCAATTTCTGTCCCTTGCAGAGGAGATACAGGCTCTCTGATAAATTTGTAAGAGGGGACAGAGGGGGAATGAAACGATGCCTGCTTTTTCTTATTTCACAAAAGGCCTGTTTGAAGTCGCCATACGGTATGTGTGTTTCCTTACTGATGCATGTAAGAATGGCACTGAAGGATGAATACCCCGTTGTTATCACGGAGACTGCAGAAAGAAAATACATCACAAATCAATTTTAGGATGAGCAGGAAAAAGAAAAATAATAATAATAAAAAAAAAGACTCAGCAGATGAGCACTTTTACGGTAAATCCAATGGAAACCTCATCCTAAGTCCTCACAAAGTTAACCGGAATATTCCGCTCGCAGATCACAAATAAAGAGCCTCGATTTATATTCTGACGATACACTTTGGAATAAAACAATACAAGATATTTTCGGAGATCACATTAAATAATTAGATTCACTGAGTCACCAAGACACAGCAAGCATGAATGAAAAATGGTAAAGCCAAACACAGTTCCACAGTTATTCAAGCTCAAATACTCAGATTATACATCCATTCTGAGCATTAATTCAATAAATCCTAAATCTGTGCATTTTTTGCATCCAAAATGAAGCAAGTAGTTTGAGTCTGGAAATAAAGAACTGGTAAAATCCATGTAAATAACTGGAACTTTCCTAAGTGGACAGATATATTTCACATATCGCCAATCCTGCTCCCCCGCGTTGCAAATAAATGCTGCACAAACACAATACCAAGCATGCTCCATTTTCTCTGATCCCTCTGCTGTAGCATAAAGAGATTACATGGACATACTGCTGGTGTAAACCGAACGGACTGAACAAGCCTTCAGTTTACAAAATGATGTTGGCCAGATAGTGATCGATTTGCTCTGAAAATGATAAAAACGAATGGAGTCACTGCACAACAGCGGGGCCAGTAATGAAAACGGGAGGCTTCACAGAGTTTCCACAGAGGGAAGAGGAAGTAGGATGGGAAAATGTCACCGACTAGAGATTCCAGGAAGGCTCGCAGTGGGCAATTAGGGATGGAGGGCACGTTAAAATTTAACCCTGACGCCATGCGGCTGGACGTGCTCATGTGCCACCGCAAACAGGAGTAGCAACCGGAGCCGAAGTTGCGACTGGACCTTCCGTGGTCAACACGGAACCTGTCTAACGTGCCAAGGCTCATGGCGACGTGCTCCTCACGTCTCAGCCATGTGTCTCACGTTGGTCAAAGCGAAACATTCGCCACTGTCGCTTACCCCCACCTCTGCCACAGACGCGGGCTATGGAAACGCCCAAAGAAAATGTAAGCCGAGCGGGCCGCCCACAGTAAGACCGGTTTAGCAGTAGGAGGCTGGTTGAGCACGGTTATTTGGACCCCGAATAGGTGGTCGTTAGCTGGAGCCAATAATCACACCTTCCTGCGTGGTTAGGCAAATAACGTATCATTTCACCTGTCAACAGGGATAATAGCTAAAAGCCTAGAGGTCAAGAGTCGGCTTGGAGCCAGTCATAGAGATTACCGTCCAGAAACATTGAGACTATATGTAGGCTGCTGTGTAATGTTCATCCAGTCATCATGAAACTGCAAGGTTTCGTGGTCATGCACGGGTGTTACCCCTAAAGAGTCGTTGAGTATGAGATTCTGCTCTAACAGAAATGTTTGAATGTTCTCCACTTCCGTAGACACATGATGGTCAGATCTTTTCATACATCCTCAGCATCTATTAAGGAAAAGCACAATTTACAACTGAGTGAGGAAGTGAGCAAGCTGACACAATGGGGCATGTTTTACAAAACGGGGAGGGGGTCGCTCAATTTTTTGGACCTGGAAAGCGTGATGGATTCCAGGTGCCCAGTACCAGGCTGAGAAGCAATCTGGGGGCATTTGACACATGAGCAGGTGAGGAATGGTCCCGGCTGTGGGGCACACCACCTCTCCCCTTCCCACTCCTTCCATCCCGCCAACTCCTGGTGGAGAGGGAAACAAATACTGCCACAAATGGCACTAATTGGCACCTCGGCAGGCACTGGCTTCGAGAGGCCAAAGATCAGGTGGCATGGGAGGCAGGGGCTGGACCCGGCCCTCCTCCACCCACCCACCCACCAGCCGGCCCATGGTGAGTGGGAGCACGTCCGGGGACGATGTGCCAACCTGCCACATGTGCCAGGCACAAAACGTTTAGAGGGAAACGGCTTAAACTCAAACAAAGCCCGTTCTTCACCATGTCCGCTGACCGTCAATCATATCCTGCTTAAATAATAAATCCAAAATGGCGAGTTGGTTTGACATCTATTTGACTCGAGGGCTCCATATCCTATCCCAACCTGTAGTCGTCCAGGTAAAGGTGGATGTAAACTCAGAGCTGCACTCTTTTCATGGACACACTCAATAAGCATTGTCAGACGTTGTGGGAAGAACCCCAGACTAATCGACTACACCTAAGACATAAATATACCTGTTCAAGAAAAGATGGTTGTCTCAACCACAAGTACTCATCACAATCTATCTATTTTCTCGTTTACTAGGGAGGTAAAAGCATAATGACAGTCACCAAGCTTGAAATACTTCAAGTAATTCAGCCTACTTAGGACAGCAATAATGCAAATGAACAAAGTCATAACCGTAGTGTTCCAAAGTTAAAGCCAAGTGTATGGAGCAGTTTAACGGTTTGCTGTTTCCTCTGAATTTAGCACAAGCTCATGGATGAGTTTCCTCCCAGTTTTACTTTGAGCTTGTTTTTAACTGGCAACCATCGGCAAAAGGATCCAGACTGAGCTTTCTTTGATTCTAAGCTGCATCTTGGTTCCATGGGACCTCCTCAAGAGCTCTGGAAAAAGCTATCAACCTCGGTGAGGGAAACAGAGGGGAGAGTTCGACCATAGCACTGAGGCTGAGCGGGACAACTGAAGGAAAGGACTTGGCTGGGCTTCACAGAGCACGGCTACTCAATGTGGAACTGGAGATCCAATGAGTCCCCCATAAGATATCGAGGGAAAAGAATTACACTAAGTTTTTGGGCCGATTCCAATGCTGTAAATCAGTTGTTGAAACAGTAAAACACTTGATTTTCCTGTTGATATCCAGTATAAAAATCCAGTCTGGCTTCACTGTGTGGAGTTTACATGTTCTCTCACAGTGCTAGATTTAAATACTGCTAAAGAAGCCCTGAAGAATCAAACAACCTCACCGGAAGTCACACAAAGATATTAACACAGAAAATAAACGTCCGACACCTCATCTGGGAATCTTTATTCAAAGGCTTGGCTCAAAGTGGAAAAAGCCAGAAGAATGATGGCAGGATGGATCGCAGGAATGTCTGTCACATTGTTTCCTTATTGTTTAATCAATGTCATGCCAAAATCAAACATCACTTAGCCTCAGTCCCTCTATAGAAGGTACATTTTCATAGCACCCTAATGGACAGAAGCGTCATTTGAAAAAACATTAACAAGTGTGTAAAGGCCTGTTGGAGAGGTAGGGATAGACAGGCACAGAGTGCTGAGTCTATGGAGCATCTGTAAGAATAGCCATAAATCAGGGTTCCCTAAGTTGGCCCGGAAACATCCGGATAGGACAACGTGGTAAGGGCGTGCCATTATCACATGCTAACATCACGTGGCGTTTCTGTTTCATTTGTTTATGAGCATGCCGTTAACCATGAAGCATTTAGCGTCACACTTTCCCGGAATTCAATAGATCGGACAAATCAGTCTCGCTGCTGAAAACACATATGCATGGCTGAAGTCTACCCCAGCTACTTTTCCAATGCTGCACAAACACAGGGGAATAAAAAATGTTTCCCGGCTCGAGTCTTCACTCCAGATACAGAATGACCTGTCCTTTCCAAACTGCCGTGTCCTTGAACCAGAAAAAGGTCCAGTTTGTCATGGCAGACTGCAACAAAGTATCCATCTGTACAAAAGTGTAAGTTGAGCTTTTGTTGAACAACTTTGCTTTTCATTTTTGTTGACTTCCCCAATACCGATATGCCCTGACTATAACTGCCAAGGTTGTACAATCCTGTGGATTACATGTTAATAACATCCATCCATCCATCCATTCATCCATCCACCCACCCATCTTATAGCTGCTTATCCTGGTCAGGGTCACACAATGATATACACTACAGACAAGTTTTGGACACCAGTTAGCCTCACCTTTGGATTTCAAGAGAAAACCAGAGTACCTGAAGGAAACCTGCATGACATGGGGAGAGCATGCCCACTCCACACACAGATCGCAGGTTGGGTCAATACCTAACATGAATATAAGTTTATCATAAAATCAGCATCTTATTGGGAAAAAAAAAGAGACATGACTGAACAGAAAAATTCAGCTATAGCTAAAAGTGGTTGTTCTTAAATGAGGAGATGCTACAATGAGAATTCAAAGGATCATAAGCTTGAATCTGTCAGGAGAGAGGCAGGTGAATCTCATTGTTCAGGGACGTTTTTTTGGAAATGCGTCAAGAGCGTGTCAAAGCTGAGCATGCAAACCAGAATACTGACACGCAGCACATACCCGCAGAAAAATTTAGCATTTTTACTTTTCAGAGAAACTTTACTGTGAATGAGAAATTGACGAGATTAAAAAAAAAAAAGTGAAATAAAAGTAGCGAGACATTGGACAGCGCTGTTAAGGTACCACAAGTGATTCCCTTTCAATACCGCGCCTCTGGCGCATGCTTGCATGCTCAAATACGAGGCTGCTGAAGTGGAACAAATATAATGGAGGTAGTTTTAAAAACTTAACTTTGGGGACTGTGTTGCCCAGAAAGCTTCACTGGAGCATATGCTATGAGTGAACAGGACTTACCCTTCGGAAAGCACATGGCCTACAATGAAAAGAAAAACAGAACACAACAGCGTCAGATAATACCAGATACTTTACCGATCGATCGCCCATAACCGCTTATCTGTTACAGGGTCCCAGAAGACTTGGAGTCTTTCCCAGAGAGTAGTGGACAGGGGGCACTCTGGATGGGATGCCAGGTCACCACGGGGCAAACACAAACACATTGTGAGCAAGTTAAAGACGTCAAGTCACCTAACTGCGGCGTGCTTTTGGACTGTAGGGGTACCATCAGAAAGCAAGCAAGCAAGCAGAGGGCGTACGTGGAAATGCCACAAACACACGCAGATCGAACCCACAGCCTTGGCGGTGTGAATTGACAGTGCTACCCACTGAGCCACCATGTTGCCCCTATAAGCTACTTTATTTGAGACCAAAACGTTATCTGGAAACAGGCTGATACCAGAAATCTACCAGGGCCGTGACAAAACCTTTTATAAATGTTTGGGAAAACTATCGGCTGAGCTCAGTGTAAAGCTAAATTATTTGGTTCATATAATGGGAAAAAAGAAGAAAATAGGTTATGATTGTGTGTGTGTGGGGGGGTCTTGTCTAAGCAGCTTTCTGATGTTTTGGGGAGTAGAGGAATAATCTCCTGTCATTTACAGAAGCTTCTTTCTCTAGCGATCAGTGGTGGGATTGTCCCCCCCATTCTAACTCTCCTAGACACAAACCCACGGGAGGGGGCACTTCTTAAAGCTGAGCTGCAACTTCGGCTAGCGGAAACAAACTTTGTCTATCCCAAAGAGTCCAGGTGAAGCACTTCTTTCCCATATACGTACCTCACGCGACAACAGAGCTGCCTCCATTGTAGGCCCTAAATACCCAACTCGATAATGGAACTGCCTTCATTGTCGCCGCCCAAATACCCCACGCAATAACACAGCCGCCGCCGTTGTAGGCCCTAAATATAAATACTGCGGGCAATAACCGATCTGCCTCCATTTTAGCCTTTAATTACCCCACGCAATAACACAGCTGCCTCTGTTTTAGATCCCAATTAAAATAGCCAACACAATTACCAAACTGCCTCCATTTTAACCCAATGCGTTTTTAATAAAAGAACAAAACCCACAGTGGGCGGGATATCTCTCCATAGGAGTGAGGGCTTCTCCCGGCTGAGAAGGTGAGCTGTGCCTAAGCACCGGGAATAATAATCCACGGAACACAGAGAAAAACTACAGCGACGCAATCTTTCCATAGAATACCTTCCTACGACAACACTCAATTTTGAGGCGCATTTCCCAATCGGCAGCAGAGGAAAAATCTGATCCTCATAGTACAAAACAGAGCTCCTACTAATGGTTTTTTTGTGGTCGGTGTGAAGCAGGCAAAAGCTACCTCACACATAACAGAAAGACAGAAGACCAGTGAAATTTAAACCGCGGAACAGGGTGGTACGGTGCCTTTCAGCATGGCCTACAGGGGTCGCCAATCCCATCTCCTTACGGCCACCGTGGACCGACCTATGTTTCAAGGAGAGAGAAACCAGTGTGTCATAAGGGTTGTGATATTGTTCTCTAGGTATGTTACAAAATTCAATTCATTTTTATTTATATAGCGCCTTTAATAAGGAGCACTGTCGCAAAGCGCTTTACGTGGTCCCAGGCCCAAGGTCCCCAGAGACTAAGTCAAAGGTGACAGTGGCAAGGAAAAACTCCCTCAGGAAGAAGAAACCTTGGAAGGAACCGGACTCAAGGGGGAAGCCCATCCTCCTCTGTCTGGCATGCTGGCACAAGGATGCCACACTTGCATGTGGCAGCCGAGGTCCACAGTATGGGGGCTGAGTCTGAATTATAGTGTGTGTGTGTGTGTGTGTGTGTGTGTGTGTGTGTGGGCGGCTTCAACATGACAAAGGTGATAAGTTATGTTAAGTATATATATATGGCGGGTTGGACTGGTGCCATAACATGTCTGTGGTTTAAAAAAGCTTTACTTCAGTCAGACATGCAGGCTTAAAGCCTAAGTGAACAGAAAGAATAAATGCATGTTGAGATATAGGTAGATACGAGTTGATAAAACCACTTTTATGTGTGTGTGTACCAACTCTCACAGTGGACACACAGCAGTAAATACACCGGGGGTTTAAAATACCTGTGAAGGTGGGTGGGGAGTTTCAAGTATTGAGCAAGTTCTCGAGTAAACTTACGTCAAATGATACTGGAGGAAGACAAAGAGTCTTTGCTAGCGTTAGCCTGACACCACCCCTGTCAACAATGATAGCAAACATGGATTTATAATTACTGATAATGCATGTTTTACATCTTCTATAAAGCATTTAATAACTGCTTCGATACAATTATTACACAAGTAAACAAGAAAAGTGACTGGCAGGGAAAGCTAATATATCTTTGGCCCCTCAAAGACACACTGTAATATTTCTTGCAAATTGATAAGAGTGAAAATACAACCTGTCTGGAAGGCCATATGAATGTCAATCTTTTGTCTGTCCTCACTATGGCTCCTTTTCAACAAATCATCCTTATAATTCCCGACAGGAAATAAAAAAGGTTAACGATCAGACAAAGAATAAAGACCAATTAGAATAACAGAGGAAGCTGGATCTTGCTTCTTGTCAACTTTCCTATTGTCGGCAAGCATTATCAGAAGAACACTGGTAATTAATCTTGAATGTTTAAGTAGTGCTTTTCAGAACCACTCTTTTGTTTTCATAGTTATTCTACCCCTCTTCCTGACTCCTCAAGGCATCAGCCTTGAGGTGGGAGGGGGTTGAATTTGCCCCTGTCCTGCCCTGCCTGTTGGCATTTCTGCTTTTGTTTCGAAGGTACGGTACCGACATTAGAGCACTGTGGCCACTCTTGCCCCACATGCTAATGACGGGCATCAGCTCACAATGGCCCCATTTGCATTGCAGAGAGGAAATACCAGTTGAGGAGGATGAGGATAAGGAGATGAAGGAAGACATCAGCAGAGGATTTCAACTGCCGCTGCATGAGCAGCAGGTCATCTGTACAAAGTGCAGGAAAAACTTAGTGACCCTGTAGAAAGAGCAGGACAGAGAGAGAGATACATAGAGAGAAAGACAGAGACAGAGAGACAGGGAGAGGGACAGAGAGAGAGACAGAGAGATAGAGAGAAAGACAGATGGAGTGAAAGAGAGAGAGACAGAGGCAGAGAGACAGGGAGTGAGAAACAGAGAGACAGAGCTACAGAGAGAAAGACAGACAGAGAGACAGGGAGAGAGACAGAGTGAAAGACAGATGGAATGATAGAGAGAGTGACAGGGCGAAAGAGAAAAAGACAGAGAGAAATAAAGAGAGAGAGACAGGGAGAGACAGAGAGAAAGCGAGACAGAGCGATAGAAAGAGCGCCACATCACTAAGGCTGGACATGAGTCGGGACAGGGGGACTGGCCGTTACAGCACATGTCAGCACTGCTGTCTTAGGTGAACAGTATGGAGGAAAATGAGACAGCGGCACCATGCCAAAACAATGTGAAGGAAAAAAAAAAAAAACAAAAAAAGAGCGTGGTAATGCAGTTAGTGAGAGGAGGTCTTCCACACCGCGTCTCTCTGTGGTGGCTGGCAAACCACCACTTCTCTGCTGCAGCTGACCCCTGAATGTCATGACACACTCAGCCGGTGGCCTTGTCACTTCCCTGGCCACCTGATGCAGCGCCACGGATGGTGGCTTCGGCAAACCCAAATTGCAGCCTTTACTAGTCGACACAAACGTTGACGGTCACCTTACAGAACCAAACCACAGCCCCAGAAAGCTTCTGTCAGAGCTGTAGGACAAGGAAGGTCAGGAAGAGAGGGAGGATGTCACACGGATACACAGGCGATGCCACTGTGTGGGGAGACTGTAAGTCACATTTTTGTACCTACAAAAAAGGGAACCTTTTTATATTCTATACTTTGGTAAAAACACAATCCTGCCATTTGCTATTTTATTTATCTTGAATCTGTCAAAATTAGCCATGTAACATTACAATTTTTAAACAAATGAAGTGTGAAAGAATTTTAATAAGGCTATGATCTTCATGCCCCATCAAAGGACAAGGCAAATTATCCTTCTGAAATACTGGAGGCTTCAGGATAATCCATTGTGCCCATTTTCAACAACAGAACAAAGAAGAAGAACACAACAGCAAGAAAATGGCTACCCCAAGCATCACCATGAGTTTTACTGGCCAATTTCTACAGTAGATGGGTTTGAGGGGAACAGACTTTTCCATGCAGGTAACTTGGCAAAAGCTAAAACATCACTGACACGCTTCCTCAGTATGAAAGCTCTCAAAGCACATTGAGTTTCTTACACAAAAGTCAGGTAACTTGGAGAATCATCTCTAACCAGGTATCTTTCCCTTTAATGGACACCAGTGCTCACATCACCTCAAGAACAGAATGAGGTTTATCACTGAATGCTACCTCTAAGAGGCCACAGACATCCGACGGAAATCCCTGATAGTGCAGGAGCTTGCAAAACATCCAGCCACTATTACACACAGTGGCCGTTTCACTCCCAGATGACACGACTGCACAAAGATTTAAAGACAGTTCTGTTAAGTTCTTAAGGTACAACGATTTTACCACAACTGTACTCTTCCTTCCTTTTTCTCTTTTTTTTTTAAATCTTGTCAAAGATTAGACATACACAAGACAGCAGATAAAACTGAAGCCCCAAACACTGAGATTAAAGACACCCTGACTCTCTGGAGAGCCAATGATTTGAATCGCCTTGTAACTTTCAATGGTCTCACACTATCCTTCAGAGATGAACATTTAATTTACCACCTTAATTACTGATGCTATCGGGTGCTGGAGTGCACGTTCAAGCATGATCACTTTGAAAACACCTCCTAATGAAAAGCCTCGGCTCAGTAGATAAGGTGGTATTACCGGGCCCATCGTCGTCACCGCGGAGAGCGCGCCCAGCCAAGCCGCGAGCGGGAACTACAGAGCACGACTGATCCCGGGAATTTCGCAAAATTTCAATCTACAGTAGGACACGCTGGAAAGATCTGGAACATCAGAGGAGATGACAAATAGCCACATGATGCCACACTGGGTATGTTAGCATCAACAAAAGTTCACACACATAAGCAAACCTGGGAGGCCGGGAGGCCGGGAGGCTCGGGGATAGCCTGTAGCCCCACACCTCCAGGGCTTTAAGTTTGAATCTTACCCCCAACACTGTGTGTAAAGTTTGCATGTTCTGCCCGTGTTTAAATGAGTTCAAAAACGTACAGCTGGGGAATCGGTGTTTCTAAATTGCTGGGCTAAAATGCCATTCAACACAGGGTCTTGTGCCCTATGTTGTCTCTGGTAGGCTCCAGACCCACTGGATCCCTGCATCATTCATCCAACCATCTTCCAACCCCTCATCTGGTACATGGTCACATGGGAGCCTGGAACCTCTCCCAGGCAGCTTCTGAGCACAAAGCAGGGGATCAGTTTGGTTGGGATGTTAGTCCAGTGCAAAGCACAATGGAAATCACACACTGTGGGTCGTTGAGTGACTCTGATTTGCCTAACCACACGTTTGGAACGCGTGCTCCACATTGTTAACATTGTATGCCGGTACCCAACAGGTGACCTGCCCGACAAATTTATGGCTAACCAGAGCCTTGAACTTCCTGCATTTTGTTCAGTTGCACCTCGCTTACTGTATGCTCTCTCTCCATGCAGCCCAGCAAGGGAAAGCCCTTCATCACCAGGCTCTCCGGGGACCGGCCCGTCGCAACGGCATGCTGTGATGTGATCGCTCGGCCTGGTCGGCCAGCTATCACACAAGAATCAGAGAATGGCAATCTCTGCCCCACCCACCCACCCAGCATCTATTTACTACACGTTGGGCTTCATACTTCAGTAGGTCTGTCAAGATCACATATTGTCAATGCCAGGGTGGGAGGGGCATTTCAGCCAGTCTGTCACCAGCCTCACCGCTAGGAGCCGGCGAGCCATCGTCACGCTCGATGTGAGAGCACAACTGGCCTGTTTGCCTCCATGGCTGTAGTCTCCTCCTAGACTTAAGCATGTTTTAGTAGTAACGGCCAAACGTTTGGACAAAATAGCAATGGAGAGGGAGTCCATGCAATGACAGCTGTCTAGTTCCTATGGTCTGGCAACCTTAATGGTGCAGGTCACCAACTGAAAGGTCTGCACATGTCCTTTTCTCCATAACCTCTCGACCCAGGCCAACCCCCCCCCCCCAAGCCCATCATGCCCACGGCCACCCAGATGGGTGTGTGTGTGTGTGTGTGTGTGTGTGTGTGTGACAGGGCTGACAAGATAAAGGGCTCTTTATGGACTGACTTATTTCTGTGTGACTACGGGTCCTGTTTTGTTTTCTCTGCTGGCACAGAGAAGACAACTGGGTGGTGCCACGGGAACGCTGAAAAGGCAGAGTTACAGGTGAGCAGGGTGACACGGTAGGCCTCAGGCCTCCACTGGGGTGAGGGGGAGGAGCTGCCACTCACACAGTCTGTAGTTACCAACTCATCACCAAACACAATCCCAAGGGGCCCCGTTGACAAGATTAGCACACAGAGAAGGGAGGGGGGTCTGTGTGAAGTCTCGTTGAAAGGCATTATTTACAGAAGTGAAGCAGATACGAAATGAGATATTGCAAGCCCACTACAGGAACTTGTGGGGATGTCGTGACTACAACTATTCAACTACTGTCCAATACCAGGCTCTAGGTCTAACTTCAACTCTTGGACTCTCCAGTTAGTCCAGGCATGAGAAGTAAACTCCTAGGATGTAAGACAATTAGTACACTATGCACCTTTAATCACCAGTTTGGGGCCATTAACCTATTATAGCTCCCAAAAATATTCTATATTACAGTATTGGTTGCTGCAGTAATTGCCCTTATACAAGAACACTGCAGAAATCAAGTGCCATGAGGCCCCGACCCCATCGGTCCAGGCTGGAAACTCGACTACAGCTGAAAGGTGACGTTTTAAATCAATGAGAAGCACCGTGCCTTGTCAGGCAGGCAGGCAGGCATATTCAAATAACCCTCGTTGTCGGCTTTTGTACACAGATAATTGATTTAGGCTTCGCGCCAGGAAAAGGAAACGACACGACGACTTCCAAATAAATAAATAAATCGTAGACACTCCGCAATACACGAATGAATAGATAGATAAAAAGAAATAAGCACGCAGCTAAAATGACTTGATCTTGTAACTGTTTATCCTCTATTAGGCACTGTCAACATACAACTATGAAATGCCACATATTTATACGTGTGGCACTTCCTTATGTAAATAAAGGCTCCTGTGAACTCATGCGGTGTGTAACGTAACCCGGGCAGAAGCCGAACTACGCTGGGTTTACAGGCCCGGCGCTATAAAGTGACATTATTACTCCACGGTGTCACATGTGACACAGGTGCTCTTCCCGTCTCCGACAGACGTACGACGGTCCCGAAGCCTTCGCATTTCCAGACGCTGTTTCATAGGGGTAATTAAATCAACACCCGGCTGGTGGTTTTAAAAAAAAAAAAAAAAAAAAGAGCTCCATCCAAAGCTAACTGACTCCGCCGAATTTGCCTTATGTGATACGCATGACGCTGTGCTCTGTCTTCTTCATGCATACGCTTTATACGGTCCTATTTCTGCTGGGCTGGAGCTCTGCTCTCCCGGGAAGATATTCGTATTTGTCACGGTAACGCTGCCCTGCCCGTACCCGTATCGCCTGGGGCTGCAGAGCCGGACCGCTGACCCGGAATGGAGCCGGCCGGCCGCCCGCCCTGAAAACCCCTTGAAAACACTTCACTTTTTAGTAGATACGTGCAGGTTTATCACTAACAAATACTGCTTGACTGATAGCACGCATTCCTGAGCGACCTTCAGGAATCTTTCCTTGTCTCTTTCTAGTTTTATGGCACCGGTGTTCTCAGTGACTCATAAACGCGCAGGTGAACAGACTTCGGTGGCGCTGAGTGACCCTGAGATACAGCAGGTGCCGAGCGAACTCGAGTCAAGTAAAACGTCAAGTAAAGTGAAGCAAAGTAGAATGGGAAACCGAATTTACCTACGGAGTCTATCTCCAGTAGGCGCTGGAGGTCGCTGATGCTCCGGATTTCGCTGTTCGACAGTCTTTCGATCAGTTCTTGCGGTAAATCCTGGTGGCGAAACGGGGAGAGATATACAGCAGTTAGTGTTTCAGCAGCCAGCTCTCGACTCTCGTTTGACATGTCAGTGGACAAAGATCGCTGTCTGGCCGAGCCGGGCCCATGCACTTGCTGCGCAGTGCTAAAATACTTCATGAATCAAAGCTCCGCATTCCAGATATACGGCCGTTGTGCCGCTTTAGAGGGCATCATTCATTTTCAGCGTATTCACGTCCGTACGGCATGTTCAATCCTTTCAGATACAAGTTTTAAAATGTACTTATTTTTTGCATATAAACATATGGCATTAAACTGATCTTCAGCTTTTCCCCTCAAGGTTTAATATTACCCGTGGTCTCACTGAAACCATTACAGATCTCTGGATGGCATTGTAATTGCTTATAGCCCGAGGGGCACAGCTTAAGCTCCCAGTCTAGCGCCAGTTGACTGTACAAGCAAAACGTTAAGTAAATAATGGCAGTCCGACACGACCTGTGGAGTTGATCACACTTGTAAACAGCACGAAGTGCCGGGTGAAACTTGCATTACATGCACACATACATGCATGCATGCACGAAATAACTTCACAGCGTACTGAGTAGCATTTAACCCCCGGCTCCGGGGTGTTTCATTACAGTAAGGGTGGTATCTGATTGAAGCCCAGACGGGAGACGAGACCAGCAATTGCAAATACTAAAGCGCCCCAAAATGTTTCACGCTTTACCTCAGACGTGACACACCGTCGGCACAAGGCACAGAAGACCAAGGCGTAAAATATGCTTTTCATTTCCATCTAATCTGAGTTTTCCTCCGGACAACAAAAGTGTATTCTGTAGGAGCCGCAAAGTTGCTCCTGGCCAGCAGAGAACTCAGAACCATCCCTCGGTAAAAGGAACGTGTGAGGACACTTATTTGCACGCCATGAATCGCAGCTCTTGGATATCGACTATGGTTTTAAGCTTCTTCACCGTTCAGACTGAGTGATTATTCACAATTTAAATTTGTACGGCTCCGCTGCCCTGTGACCTTGCTTTATAGCAGCCGACGAGATGATGGAGCAGTATGCGTCTTCATTTTAGCGAACTTGTGTCGAAAGAATTCCATCACCAGCAAAATCACAAAAGCATCAAAATTAGGACAAAAATTCATTAGCGCATTATTCATATGGTTAGCATAGGTGTGAACGCCTTGAAAATCCTTACGCTCACAAAAAATATCTGAACTGAAAAGAAAAACTAATAAATTACATAATCAAGGTGATACGGCAATCCGTGTGACTTCGATTGCACGGCATTACTGCATTCAGTTAAGTACAGCGTCTTATTTTTTATATGATCCAAGTTTCACGTCCAAAGAAAAAGTCTGAGAAAAATGTTTTAGTTGGAGACAGCATATTCTATTCCGTTCCTAGCGGCGAGCACGCAGCGATCAGACGGAGTCTTTAGTGCTCAGTGAATGAGGAGCAGCGCTGCCGAGCCCTAGAATAAAGCGCTGCACGGTGGAGCTGCGCCTCTTGTACGCGCCTCCCCTTGGCCCGCTGATCGCCCATCCAGCCGCTTGGGACCTGGTTGGTTGGCCGCCGGCTGTTCGCTCTGCGTCAAATAGTCAGCGTAGAAGAACTACTGGAAGGTGATTTTCTGGATTTCTTCCCTTTTTCCATGTGCAGCCTCTTTTGCGTGTTCTCCTTTGCCAAGGCGTGATGAGTCGGACCTTCAACATATAGAAGACTTCCCTCGGATGTGCGATTTTGAACTCCCCTGGAGAGAAATAGTGTGCCTGGAAGACAAAACCCACTCCATCTGGGATGCCAGACGTGTGTCGAGTCCATAATTAGTCACCTGTAGATAGTTTGCCAACATCCCTGCCATGTAAATCATTAACAGTAATGTGTTCTATTTAATAGTGTAGAGCAAATACGACCTCATTTAAATAGCAGCAGCGCGCCAAAAGGTGGCAACATTCACACAAATGACCTAATGGGCCATAATGGTCACTTGATTGACTCAGAAACATTTGGAAACGAAGCAGTCATTGACACGTTAGAAGACTCCCATAAGAAATCCAGAAGATGAGTATGGTTACTGAGACGTTTAATAACCCACACAAGCATTCAGATGAAGACCATATAATTTATACTGCCAATTAAGTGACTGACATGCTTGAACCGATTAGTAAATACCACCAACCATTATGCAAACTAGCAGTTACACGGGGGTGATGAAAGCTACCAGTTACACCTCTCAAATGTGTCTTGTCTCCTCATCCCAGAAAGAGAACGAACCAATTTAGACGAAAAGCTGTTGCCCGAAAGCATATAAATGAAACGAGCAAAGACATGCTCAACAGAAGCTGGTTCCCTGTTGGTACTCGAATTTCCAAGAGGTACGAGAAGCTGAAAAAATACTGAGGTTATTTGGCATGAAAGGGCTGTGAAAGGTAGTCTCTGTACTGGACATGGCTCACGGGAATGACTGCTACAAAACTGTCATATTGTATTTTCAAGTAAAGGATTAGACTGCAGTAATCGGCAATAATAATGTTATGCAATGATGATTACAAACTCAAACCAGAAGCAGCATAATGCTTATGCTGCTAAGACTAGTCCAGAGGTACCATATTCAGGTCATACAAACAGTAACTGTTTCATTAATTAAATAAGTGATTATGCGAATCATCTTGAAATAAATTGTCGTGTTGGTCGTTGGCTGTAATTGTAATTCCAGTCTGTAGAGTGTTTTTTTTTTTTTTTTTTCTTCCAGAAAACTATAGATATTTTCAGCAGTTTATGAAAAAATTAAGATGAAGTTACAGTTGCAGTTTTCAGTGAGTGGGTTAGCAAGACAGCTTAATATTGTGTTTCTCAGGAGTCATTCAGTCTGGGGGTTTTTTGGGGAGTAAACTTATTGAGAGTCAACTTAACAGCCACTGATGTTGCATTACTTGGTAATTTTGCTTTCCAGGAAAATTATTTTCAGGTAAGATTACGCATACGTGTAGATGGAATGACACGACGTGACATGAGGCAAAATTAGCTCTCTGCAAAACGCCATAACATAGCTTTCCAAGTCCGCTTGCTTTTTATGTGCATGGGTGTTCGTCTGTTTTGCTCCTACACATCTGACCATGACCTTCCAGTTCTCAAGTCGACCGCAGGCCAAATGTTTGTGAGCAGGCATGTGGACCCTGTATGCTCATTCCAGCTGTGGACAACTCTCTCACCCGTGTACTGTCACCAGAGGATGGGCAACTCCTCCCCCCCAGTCTAAACTCTTGCATCCCTTTTGATCCCCTCCTCACAGGACGATAGGGCCCCATGACTGGCATCTTATTTTCCCCGGGCTGTAAAAAAAAAAAAAAAAACATGTTTACTGGCAACTCAGTTTTGTGTACCTAACAACATCAACCCCAATAAATAGTTTTATGGAACCTGATGTGCAGTAAATCCAGCCATAAAGGCGCAGCGGTGAGGACGTTATTCGGAGTCACACGGTACTCCTGGTCTCCCCAGGACACACGTTGCTCAGCTTCTGGGGGGAGTTAAATGTACAAGATGAAGTCTTAGGATTCTAAACACAAATCCAAGCAGCCAGGGAAGGTGGTGAGGGCAAACCAGTAAGATCTGAGGCACATCTCATGTTCAGACAAAGTCATGTTATTCCAACCCTGTCAGTGGAAATAAATGGATGACAATATACTAAACAAAAAAATTAAATGGAAAAATACAGAAGTCTTAACTGATACGTGGGTTTAAACTTATATAAAAACAATAGTGAATTAGAGCTCATTACAGTATACCTTTATGATAGGCAACACCTGAAGTGGAACTAAAATTGTACCTGCCTTTATATGGTCTGAAAATGCTAGGAATTTAATTTGACAAACAAAACTGGAATTTCATTGGCCAAGCTGTCTGCTAGGTAGCTGAGTGCCTTATTATCTGACCAGGGTTCCATACCTCAGGTCGAAGTTCGAGTTCTTCCTCGCCAGGTGTTCCCTTGGCTAAGGGCCGCGTCGAGGAAGTCACAAAAAAGACTTAGCAAACTCCACAACTGCCTTTGGAATGCATCAGACGCGACGTCATGATCAAGGGCAGGGCGGAGCGGCCATCTCCTCCCTCACTATCTCGGAATGACTCACCGTACCCAGCACCCTCCGAGGTATCCCCAGATAGGCTATTATGCTGGAATTACTGACAAATCAAAGCTCAGGGGCTGCCTGCCAATCTGTAATTAGGCCACGAGCCGCAAAGGTGGTTTCTGATTTTGATATTTAGGAGGACTTCATGTTTGTCAGGCTCTTAAATATAAACCACAAAGTGTCAGGCTTGCGGTTGTGTGGAGGCTGGGTGGGTCCAGCGTGATCGCCCTCCAACGAACACGGGGCAGGTCTGCACCACTGTCAGAGGGAGGTTTGCGATGCGACCAACTTGAGCATGTAGCTTGGTTCTCGCAGCATTCAGCCAGCATGCTGGGAGGCCCAAGGATAATTTTAAACTCAAATACTCCCCCCATCCTCCTCCCAAAAGTTATTCTGTTTAGTGGCTCACCTGAAGCTTAAAGAGTGGAAACAATTAAGAGAGGGCTTCCAGGGGGTCTGCTCAATGCCCCCTGCTGGCCAAAACAAGGCAGGATGTTAATAAAAATGTTTACTGCTCCACTCCTCTTTCCATATTGTATAATTATATAATGGATCATCATGACCCATCTTCCTCCATAATAATCACCACCTCCCACCTTGAGCTAGCTAGAAAATTTAGTTCTCACCCGGGGCTCCAACTCTGCCTGTTGCATGAACAGACAGAGAACCCAATCAAACACCAATCTTGACCTCTCAAAATTACCTCCGATGCTATTTATTTAGTTATTTGTTTATATGGGCCTGTGTGAGTGTGGATATAAGATGATTGTTCAGGGAGTCACAGTGCCTGAAAGAGTTAAGCCCCCACATACGGACCCCCAGGGAGAGACAGAGAATCCCCTGTTACAGTCGTGGCTGCCACCCTAGCCGGACACGACATGTTGTCTTTTCAGCTCTTGCAGGCTTGCAAACGCTGCTATCTTTGTAATCGACCCTGAGAAAGTGAGGGATTTCCAGGGAACTTTGGAAAATGAGGCCAACATGGGGGTGGGTGGACAGGCTACAGTCTGTCAAAGTCATGCCCTCTGGCCGCAGTGAGAAAGAAAGGGGCACTTAGAGAATCCAAAGGCTTTTTAAAATAAAAATATATACCTATATATGTGTTCTCTCTTCTGCATTTATGCCAGTGTCCCCAACATAGACTCTTGTTTACTACAGAGGATGCAAGGACATCAGTAATGACCAAGGATCAGTCGTCTATAGAAACCTAGCTTGACAAGGAGTGACAAGGAAGGACAGTGTGAAAGTGGGTGAAGGATTGGGGGGTTGCGGAAAGGCCCGGGGGGTAATGTCAGGGAGAGGAAGGAGGAGACGGCTCACTGACAGGTTTGTCTTTCGATCCGGGGCTGCTCAGTGTTCGGGGTTACTTACAGGACTGTGCAGGACGCTACAAACCCTAAGCCTCTAATCACTCCGGCTCTTTATCTCTTTCTTCTCTTTCCTCCTCCTCCTCCTTCTGTTCCTTGTCTCCTGGTCATCAGGCCTAGGGCAAGGGGATACCCCTAACAGGGCTAGGAGTCCCGTGAGGGGAGAAGTTTTGCCAGGATTAATGTGAGACAGTCTCCACCCGCCTGGAGCTGGTACTGGAGAAAGGATGCGAGAACCTAGAGAACCTGTGCAGATCTCAGTGTTTAAGTCATTTTCTGCCTCCATGCTCAGAGAGATGCCCCTCAGCATGCCACCAGGCCAGATGGCAAGGGGCAGGAAGGCTGGGTCTTGGGGGTGAGAGGGGTGGGGGGGTGTCAGCACTTTTCCAATCCCGAACACCCCATGTGACCACGACCTGGCTACGTAAAACAGGAGGCTGATTCTGAGCTCAGACCGAGAAGCTGACAATAGTGACACTCAGTTTCTTCATCACCTCTGATATTGGTAGGGGGACTCGGTTGGGAAGGAGAACGTCCAGCCATCGTTTTACGGGCCTGCTCCTGGCTCGCTCCACCATCCTCAGCTGCACTACCAGGTAACCGGGCAGCATGTGGGTCTGCATGTGTGGGTTCGAGGGCACATGAGCAGATGCATGTGGGTAAGGTTAGATTTTAATGAGCTGATGAAGGGTGTCTAGGATCGAGGTCAGCTGCCATGCTGTCGGTTATAAGCCATGGCAGGATGCTCTAACACGTGCGCAGAGGCAAACATACGCAGGCGCGAGAGCTTAGGAGGTGGTCCGACAGCACCCCTTGCCCCCCCCTTCCCCACCCCCCTGAGGCCCAGAGGAGAGATGCCCGAACCTGCAGCAGCGGGAGGGGAATGAAAACAAAGTGGCGGACAAAGGGAAGCTGCTCCATTAGAAGATTAGGGCACATGGGCTCCGGTTACGCCAGCCAGTCAAAGCCACGCATTCCAGGGGGTTTTTTGGGGAGTCGGGCAGGCCCCCCAGGAGGGCACCACTGCCGTGGGGCTGCTGGGGATCCATTAGGTTGAGGGGATATTGTTGAGGATGAATGGGGGTGGGAAGTAGTTCTTCATCACCCAAGTGCAGGCTGACACCCCCTTGACAAGAAGCACCTGGAACCGAAAAGTGACAGGAAGCCATTTCTGGACTGTTCTGTGCCGGTTTTCTCAATCAGGAGCCTGGTGGATCTCCCCTCCCTTCCCAAAAACACCCTCCCTGCTGTCAAACTGTTCAAACTGGAGACATGGGTACAAAGAGGGCATCGGAACGTTGGTCAATGCTTAAAAAAAAAAGCTTGGGTACAGATAGCTTCCGCTCAGCCCAGCTCTGCGGTGTCCAGTTCAGCCACAGAGGCGACAGTCCAACGTCCATGTTTTCCCAGGCCTGCTGGACCGCGACAGCTGGGGTCCCTTCAGTCTAGACTTTCACATACTTCCTCCTTAAATTTGTCCCTAACTGGAGATAGGATCTGTAGCGGGAGGGAATTGGTTCTGGCTGGTTGGCTTGCTATGAAGTACCGGAATGAGACATAACTAAGTTGGAATGATACAGGCCTCCAAGAAGACAAGCAGAAGGGGCAGGAAAGCTGACAGGCTTAACCTCTGAGAGCTCATTAGTAACAGAGTAAATAAAAAATTAAAACAGAACACAGTAACATAACCAGAGCATAACAAAAAACAGCGTATTAAATAACAGGACCAGTATGAGATTCCAAGGGAAGATTAAAGCGTGGAATTCAACAGAATAGAACAGTAGCCTTTTGACTCCAGTTAAAATACACCAACAGCCAGGGGGGGTCAGTTGTGCTGAAGGGGGGGCGGTCAGGCTGCGGCAGGGATTTGAACAAATAGAGCCATCCCATCAGAGGGAGAAAGATGGGGGCCAGGGTTTTAATAGATCAGGCATCTGCAGGAATCCAATGAAGGGAAGGCAGACAGCTTGAGCTGGAAGGGGTGGGGTCAAAAAGGAGAACTTTTAAACCAGAGATTTTAGCTTAAACCAAAAACCGCTCGAAGGCAGAAGAGAAAACCAGAGAGTGTAACAGACAGTCGAAGGGATGGTTTACTGGGAATGTCTGATCTCAGCTCAGGACTGAACTCGTTTCTCTTGGTGTGATCGGTGTCGACTTTGCTCTGTTCCTGGGAAGGTGGCAACAGAGCAGGCCAAAGAGCAAAGGTGGACGGTCTCTACATGGGGGCACTGATGAGCCCTCGCCCATTCACATCTTACAGGCGAACTGACCGACTTCCTGCCTCCATGAGGAAAACATCTACCCTGAAGTGTCTTAAAGGGGAGGTGCAGAGTAACAATACCAGACACCGGTGTGTTCATCCCTGAGGTTAAATATTTATATATGCATACAATTATTTACTGACTGAATCTTAAAGTTGCAAGAGAAGAAAAATAAATGCATATCTTAGTGCAGCCTGAAACTTTGCCTCCAATGTCAGATTATAATGAATGAACAGAAGAACACCTCTTTTGGTGTTGCTTGGCCAGTTTAACAGTTTTATCTACCATAAATTTGTCTGTTATGCTAGCCTCTGATTCTCTAGCAGCAGAAAGTATTGTAACTGAGAACTTATAACCCGAAGCTCACCAGTGTTGCTGTTGCACCTTTGAGAAAGGTCTCTCTCTCTCCACAAAATAATTGAGATACAGAAACTGTAAAAGGTCTTCAGTGAAAGTATCAGTTAAGTAGTGAACTGTACAATAAAAGTTATACTTTGTAATATAACCTCCATGTTCTCCATGAGACACACAGACATGCAGTAGAGAACGTTCTGGAGTCAGATCTCAGGGTCAGCCAGTGTCCAGCCCCTTTGGAGCAATCGGGGATAAGAGCCTTACTCGTGGCCCCAGCAGTGTTACGATTACACTGCTACAGCATTCAAAGTCACAACTTCCCAGACATGGGCACAAAGCCATGACCTGCTGAACTTCACACCACCCCCTTAGCACTGTGATGATGTTTTCATGCTATGTGAACGTAGCCTAAGTGTCACATCTGGCCATCTAACCCAGCCACCAATTCACCTTGAACTTCGGGCAGCGTCTGCCCGAACAGCCTACAAAGTGATTGCCAGTGGAATCCCACGCTGTCTTGACCCACCTTCTCACCAAAATGTCAGCAGTTCCATCTGCCTGTCCTGTGTTTATTCAGTGATGAGCCGCCCCGGGGTCAAGACAAGGAACAGAAGAAAAAAATGCTGATGGACCTCAGGTCAAAAAATTACTCTTCAATTAAAACCTGGATATCATGGTTGTTGCGATTAGGACAGACGATCAAGGCGTTATTTCTCCCCTGGATGTAGAAGGGATGGGAGAAGTCAGCAGGGAGACTTTCAGCTGCATGACTTCGTTGGCAGGGAGTTTAATTAGCCTCGTTACTGGGCTTGGGTTCACAGTGCCAGAGGAAGGGCAGAGAAATAAAAAGAGAGGGAGTCTAACTTCCATGGGAAAAAGGGTGCTGTGTGAGGGGAGGAGAAGAAGTGAAAGAGAGACGAATGAAAAGATGTGAAACTTCAGGGAGAGCACAGACACGGCGGTGGCCTTGACAACCATGGTCCACTGCTTTCAACACTCCTACATGGCTGCTTTAAAATGGACCTGCAGCTTGGTCGCAAAGCACCTTGGGCAAAACAGCAGGTGGATTACTGATCATGGGGTGATGTTTGCTGACGAGACATGGGTGTGTGATGAATAATTAATATCTATCCCATTATTGGACGCCTGACTGGTACCCTTTTTTCGGGCTCTTAGCCACTGTAACTGGAGCTCGTTCCTCATGAGAGGACATCAGACCTGTAACAATTTGATTCTTGTTAATGAGTCCCCCCCATCCTGAAACTGCTGTGTTTATTTAATCAGAGTGCATCTGGAGCCAAGGCTACAGTCACCCCCCCCCCCCCAAAGGTACAGACACAGAGGTGCCATGGCATTGGGGTGTCAAGGAGCCGAGACAAGCTGCTATGCCTCTCCGTGTGTTGCAACATACAGTGGGACAGACACAGGAAGGAGAGAGGGACAGAGGGATGGAAAGAAAGAAGCAAACAGAAAGAGCTAACAGAGGCAGAGAAAGAGACAGGACAGACAGCGGTACAGAGATTCAAGAACCTGTACTCTCAACCGATTAGTTCCTTTTTTTTTGTTTTTGTCATGTACCAGACGATGTCAGACGACAGGAGTGAGTGAGGGTTATCAAGGTTGATCTAACAGTCCAGTCTAGAACCACCTGATATCTGAGGAGGATTTCTCCAGAGCAATGTAACACAAACCTAAACCTCAGCAGGGCAGCAATGCGGCACTGCCCTTTGGGCAGACAGCTCCTGGCCCACAGAAATCGGGCTGAAATCCCAGGAAGGGCACTGCTGTTGAACACTTAATCTCCCTTGTTTGTCCAGCTGTGCAAATGGAAGAAGTGTAAAACTCCAGCCTGCCCCAGATAAGAGGCTTCCGTTCAGAAAGTTTACCGTGCCCTTTTCTGGGCTGCCCCTGTTGGTTGGCAGAGGTGGCCAGGCCGAGAACCTGTGACCTCACACGTGAGGCAAACATTGCTTATGTGTTTGCTCTGAACTGCTGGCTTTCAGAACCCAAAGTGTGGACACCTGTGCCGCTTTGCGCAGAGCCTCCATACCACAGTTCCCTCAGAGATGGCGATATAGGTGCCCACTCTTGGGACGGGGGGGGGGGGGGCGGCGAAACTGGCACCCCGCTCCCTGGTTGTCCTCAGCCAGCAAAGCTAGGCTCGGAGTGTTTTTAATCCAATACGCTCAACCCCATTTTAGGAAGTCTTCTCCCATACCTGGTT
>JAACJT020000030.1:16515127-16529313 GCA_009936485.2 Gymnarchus niloticus | reverse complement strand
CAATGGCCCTTATCGATATTTCACAATCACTTTTAATTACACAGGATGTCCACACAATAAATCAAACAGCGCCATCCAAACCCTCTTCAGGTACGTCACCTGGCATCTTTCTTGAACACTCGACACCCCCGCACTCTAACAAGCCCCCAAAAACAATCGGCCACTAACCACCACAATCACCTGCACTGACAAGCCAAGCTGCCGCTTCACGGCCTCCCGGCAAAATATGTCGGGGAGAGATATTTCAGCTCGGCTTTCACACAAAAGCTTCGAAGGCATGAGGACGCCCGTGAGCTCGAGAGAGGTTCATGACAATGGGTTCAAAGACCACCTGTCACAATCACCCTTTATGTGCCAAACATATAGTCATTTAAGGATCTCAGCTGCATTAGTATTTACCAATTTCTCACGGGCAGGGACTCCAGGTGAGATTTGCACTACTTTTTGGTTGTTGAAGGAAAAAAAAAAAAAGATGTGGGCGGGTGGGGGGATTTTGAACTCCTTCAGATTGTGGCAGCCCCTCGGGTGAACACATTAGCTGGCCCTGCTTCCCGATCAGAGGGCGCAGAAGTGGAACGGCGGGGTCCGACTGGAGCGGCTCGTGTGGCCAATCGCGGCTTCCTGCGAGCGTGGCGATAAGCCAGGGACTGCGAGTCATGCCACGGTAGGGAGGTGGAAACGATGCTGGGGGGAATGTGGACGGTATGGGGGGGGGAGCAGTAGCTGGACCCACCTGCATTCCGCTCGCAGCCTTCAGGTGTGGCCTGCGCATCCCCCACCCCCCACGGTTCCTTCTAATACGATATAAATCGATTCTCTTCGCTGATGGTACCAGGCTCCTGAGATCGCTTCCGCCACTCTTTCATGCAATTAATGGCAGACAGATGGAGGCATACGCGGGTATACCAAACTCACACCCCCGTTCTTCCCCTTACTTGTCCTAATGAAGAAGTAGAGAGTAAATAAACAAGAAAACAAAGCCCGTCGCTCATCTGGAACTGAAAAATGTTGTGAGTGCACCGCACGTGAACTTAAAAGAAATGCGACGGTAACGCATAGGCAGTGGGACAAGGCCGCTGGATCTTGGACAACCCGATCTAATGTGGGTCCACAGTGTTCTGTCACGAGGAAGAAGCTGGCAGCAGCCGCCACACCGTTTGGACTGGTGCATCAGTCGACATTCCTGGCAGGGATTAGCCTACTCAATGGCGACGAATTAATGGGATCAACGTTAGCCAAGAAGATAAATGTCCTCACACTGGTTACATATCAACAGAGGGGAACATAGACTCATCTCTGTGTTTAAATAGCTTCTGAACACATTACGGCAGGTCCCCCTCTAATGTGGCGCCTTACGTTTCCGGCTGGGTTTGTGTTGGGCAAACATTGTGCTGTGCTGAACAAATAAACCCGTACATAGGGAAAATAAAGGAAGCAACGTTCTGTTGGGGGCTAAATGTGTGATAAATACAATAACTGGGAAAAAAAAATCCTGTAGTTATGGACGTCAGACTGCCTGGACGTGCCTAGTAATGGAATGGCATCCCATCCAAGATGTACTGTACCACTGCCTGGCACCCAATGTTGCCTGGAATGGGTTCTAGGCCACCTTCCCATGATCCTGTCTAAAATTAGTTGGTAGAATATGGATGGATGGATGGATGGATGGATGGACTATCACAATACACCTGCATGATACATTTTGCACAGTGCAAGAAGTGGCAATGTTCTTCCAAGCACACTAGAACTTTTTAGAACCTGTGCTTCCATTCACAACTAACGGGTCCAGCTGAGGAGCGAAGGTACAGGTAAAGCACTACAGTCACTTTTGGAAAGGGGGAAGAAGCCCAGGTCCAGCTGCTGGACACAGCTCACAGCACACAGTACCTGCACAGCACAAACCATGCTTATCAGTACGGAACATGGCACCCGCACTGGGTTATCGCAGATCGGCACCACCGCAGTGCCAAGCAGGCAGAACTGGAGCCATCCCAGAGACCAGATTCACCCACGGGGACACCACGCCCGGCAATTAAAAAGTCACACTACTGCCGCAAGTTCCCGAAGCTGCTGGGAGTAGCTACAGGTAAAATACCGGAACGGTGCACGTGGAAAGGCAGACGACCGTGTAAGATGTGTTACACATGAGCTGCGTGGTCAAGCACCAGACAGGGAAGTGGAACATTCCAGGTCACTTTGCCGGGGGACCCTGCTGTTGTACCATTTAGGGGAAGAGCAGTAAACTTTGTTTGTGCAAATATCCAAATTAGATTGTGTGGTACGTTTATATTTTGAAAAATGGAAATTTTGCACATATAATTGTCTGTCCATCCATCCATCTTCTAATTGCAGGTCATGAGAGGCTTGATGGGACCTCAGCTCCACCCTGGAGGGGATGCACACTCAAGTGTACAGGCAGAATCCCGTCTGCCGAATTTCGCCTTAAGAATACGAGGTATGTCTATGTAGCCACATTTTCAGGAGAGCATTACGATATTAGCAAACAGTTTACTTTTTGTATCGAACACTTCATTCAGAAATGTTCAGTAAACATGTCACACGCAACATCTGGTAGCTAATAACACATCTCATAATGAAATGTATTATTAATGGCTCATATTTGCTAATTAGAGGATATATTACAGTGAATTATTTACACTGTCACTTGATCTTTTATTTGCGATATTATTCAGGTTGTTGTTGTTTTATTAAGCAAATTTGAAATTGCTACAGTTACCCTTCCACCATTTACCCACTAAGTTGACTTAGTTGACACTAAGTGTGCATTAAAATTAGTGGGACTCATAACAGATTACCTTACTCACAAACACACACAGAAAGCAGTACTTGTGGAACAAAAACAATATCTGAACAATATTTCAAAACACAGTAAAAGTCTGTCAACCTCAACTAGATAGACAGATACTTTACTAATCCCTGAAGGGAAATTCAGGATTAAGACAAAAGAAATCCCATTTAAACTCTAAGAAGCACCTTTTATTCAACAAAAGATACATTAAGAAAGCGAGAATTCCACACCGACGTTCTTCTAGGCGAATTCATTAACACCGTCATTCAAAACTCCAAACTACAGATACATGTATAAGAATGCCATCCACGACGATTAAAAAGCAAATCACAAGGTAATCAGGATAGGCCAAGCACTCATAAAAATGTACTGATGAAGTCTAAATGAAGACCTTTAAAGTGTCTCAGCTGTTGTGCTCCACCACCAATGAGGGCAGAAGCTGATGATCAAGAGACCATCACATCTGAAGGCCTTGCAGACTGAAGTGTATTTTGCTTAAGGCCTTCCAACCACTCCTGAAATGCAAGGCCCTCTGATGACAGTTAAAGCGTCCCTGCTTTTGTCTAAAGGCCACGAAACGAGGCGGCGCCACATCTCCTCTCAGTCATGTTGCCTCAGTAAAAGCCTGCGAGGGTCCCGCTCCTTCAATCACGGTGTCAGCAGCACAATGCTTCCTGACAACCCCTCAGTAGCCCGTCTAGCTTTGTTTTATTTTATGGCCCCATAAAATCATTACTCTACGCTAAAAACACAGTGGCCTCACCCAGCCAACACAATGTCATCAAGTGTGCCCAGATAAACAGTCAGGGTGCAAAGCACATTCAAGAAATCGAACAACAGAAACAATTTTTAGACGCAAGCTTTATGGTTTTGTAATAGTTAACTTTCAACAGCTACAATGCACACTACAATTCCTGAACACCACAGACAAATATATTTACTGAGTACATCAATCTGTACATCAATCATTCCATCCATCAATCTGCTGATCCAGTTCAGGGGGGTTGGGGCCCTGAATCTCAGAAAGCACCAGGGCCCAAGATTGCGTACACCTTGGATTTGGTGCTAATCCATCACTGACACACCAACACTCCTGGACTGCAGGAAAGGATCAGAGCACCTGGAGAACACCCATGTGACACAGGGTGAACACACAAACCCCACACACGGAGACCAGGGGAGAGCCTCGAACCCCAAGCCCTGGAGATATCAGGTTACAGTGTTACCCATCAAGCTACCATACTGCCCACCCTGTTTTATTACAATTATATTAAATTTGATTAAAACAAGCTTTTGACATCCAGCAAAACTATTGAAATTCATGATAGCAACTTACATTAGAACATTTGGTATAGTTAAACTACAGGTCAGAAATTTGTTAGGACGCGGCTTGTTGGGGCACCAGGAAGTTGCATAGCGGTTTTGGGCAGTTGTTACAGATAAAAGTGACAGACGAGAAAAGCAAATGCAAAATTTTAATTTCACCTATTCACACATATGATGACACTGCTATAGAGTTCTTTTAAACATCTGCTTTACTTTAAAAGAGAACATTGTACAAAGACGGTCATCTGCAACAGTGTAAAGCACAGGATGGTGTTGGAGACCTCAGCTGCAGTGTTTACTGTTTAAGATTATATCCACCTGCCCACTCATCTCTGTCCAAACAACTAAAGCCCGCTAATCAATAGGTGCCTGAAGTAATCAAAGGCTTCTGACATGACTCAGGAGGCAAACTAAAGTCAACAGCGCCATGCAAAGCAAATAGCGCGGTCTGTCCACATGGCACAGTAAACACTACTCCATCAGTCACAGTCCTTGTCTGCGTCTTGTTCTCACTACCGCATTTCTAATAGATCTGAATTCACGACTAAAGATAGCCTTGATCTGCATGACCCCTAACAAGTGACTGTATTCCCGGTCAAACTGGCAGCACCGTGGATGCTGTCTTAAAGTCGACTTGGTGCAAAGGCCGCATTGATCACGCCTGTATCGTGCGGAGGGTAAACCCTCCTGGGCACCAGTCTTCCTGCATGTGAAGAGTTAAACTGAAGACAGACTCTGAACAGGGACTGGGTATTTTATGGTTAAAAAAAAACAACGCAAGGGAGCCAGTAAATCTGGTAAATATCTCAGAGTAGCAAATTTAAATATCAGAATTTCAACTGGCTCCATACGTTTAATCCACATCAGGTAACCGTACAATGTGAACTGGTGACCAGAGGGCGATCAAGATGTGACTTGATTCAGAGATGACTGATGACTGATTACTGACTTGTGAGTTGTTAGTATGCACGTTGTAGGTTAGTTGCATAGCTGAATTTTATAAACTTCCTACTGGAAGATTTCAGTCTTGGCACTCCAGCCTTAGAACAAAAAAAAAAACAACATTTTAATAAACCCACTATGAATGACGCCAAGCATAGGGATACTGAGTATTTCTTACCCATTTGTGGATTGCCACATATTTCAATATAAATCCATAGAGCAGCAAATACATTTATAAATATGTTCCTCGACAGCAATTAGGGGCGCTAAAGGCGAACACTTGACCCCCACATTGTTTGCAGCGATGAGTGCATTTCTGTCTGCATGGGGACTGTCAGGTGGAGGTGAACCGTGGTGAAACACACCATTTAGACATTTTATGGTAGGAAGAGCGGCGAGGCACACTTGGAATAATCCGGGAAGAAAAAATAAATCGTAATTTAACCAGAGGCCAGAGGGCAGCCTTTGCATATAAATATGGAGTTTGGCAGCTTAAATTATTTAACTGCATTACGGTTAAAACGACGAAGAGCAAACATTATGTCGAGCTGAACTAGCGCTTGGTTACATATGTGACGCACATGGCAATTTTTTTTCCCCCTTCTGTGTCACGAAAGATTTATCCAAATGTAAATTCGAGTATTCAGGTAGATTTGCTTGCAAGCTAGACGGCAAAACTTGCTGAAAATATATTTTGCCGGAGAAGATCTTTAGAAGCTGTACTATTTAAAGCCCTATTAGAAGGAATGAATCAAATAGAGAAATTGCTTCTTTAATATACTTAATAAATAATATAATTTGAGTTATTAATTTTCTTTTTCAGGCATATCAAACAATTAAGGCTCTGGTCATTGTAAGGGGGATTGATGCGGAAAAGTTAAAACTCATGCATTGTATTATCAATTCAACGCCAGGTCGCCGCTAATAAGCCGTAACATAATTGTGGGCTGCCCTCTAGTGGCCGATCGGAGGCAGTACTCACACTACTACTTTTCTAGAGCAGTACTCACTACTCAGTGTGAAACGACAAGCCGTGGTCCTCACAATGACGTACCTTCACATCACAGACAGCAGCACGCAAATGATCTTTTCTTTTCTTTGAAGGCCGTTGACTTAGAGGTTGCAAGTCAGCTGTAATACACATACTGCTCTCGGGCATGGCTGAAGTAAGAGTACAAAGCCTACCTGTGTTGTAGCCAGGATAATAACTGTAATTCAAGGTACTTAAGAAAATCCCTGTCGCAGCCGAGCCCTAGACACAGGAGCCAAACGGTGACAGCATACTTCCAGAAGGCGCCATTCACCAAACGGGGGAGAAAAAGGCCAAGCAGATTGTGAGAGGCTCAGCATTTACTGCACCATCACCCGTGTAAAATCCCGGCGAGGTCAGGGTTTCAGCGGCACACCTTCCAGCCCAGTCAATGACACTGAGATCAGAACCACATGAGGTTCGAAACAAACAGGGCGCCCATCAGCACATGGCAAACAGGCTTGGGCACGGACCTGCGCTGGAACGAGATTAGTCTGAACAGCGAGAAACGTCAATATTATTAAACTAATGCTATTACTGTAGCACAGCAATAGAGGTAAAAAAATACATATTTACTTGTACAATATCTTATTCACGCATATTACTCATTGTGACTTCACAAATTAGTTATTTTTGTACTATAAAATACATTTCATAGGCAAAATCACGACGCTTTCCTTAATGGCATCAAGCATATTTGATTTGCAAAATCCCATTTATGTATACATGGTAACAAAATTAATAAATCGACACAGGCAAACAAAGAGGATTCAGCTGAAATTACCGATAGAGACGCTTTAAGCCTAAGGCAAGCGATCAAGTAACTAAACTTCCAGCCCCAATACACATGTCCATCAGCAGAAACTCAGTCTTGGTCATATGGAACATATAAAATATTACTTTATGTAGATTCATTTACACACGTGCATCTTATCTGCAAAACGACAATTCCTTTTGCAGTAAATGCAATCATTTTCATGTCCAATATATTCTCTACTCATCATGCTATAACTGCCTCTGAGTCAATTTGTGTTCCTGTACAAACTTTTATTCTCATCACCATAAAGCACATGTACTTGATCCAGAACATCTGGTCTGATTACTTCAGGTAAAGGCTACTTCGGACTTATTTTAGCCCAGATTCATTTTCAAAGATCCAGGCATGCAAATAGGCTTATTTGAAAACATCATAACATACAAGTACTCTAATTGTGTTATTACAGGTCATTTGTATCAATACCCGTATACTTTAGATTAAGGCAAACCCTCTGTCAAACAAAGGCGTTTTACAACAGCATTAGGAATAGGTGAACAAACTAGGTTATTAACAATTTGTTAGATGTAGCAAATTATGGATGAAATGATTGAATGACCGGTTGTAAAACAGCATACACCAAACTAAACAGAACAGACTGAGTAGATATTAGGCAGGAAATAAAACGCTGATCTTATAAACATTGCAGGTAATTACAGATCATTCAGAGGAAAAGGTGCGTTTGAAAGGTAAGACCGACTTCCCCTTGGAGATGAAACGTAACACGAGGAGAAAAAACACATGACATTCCCCAAAGGTATAGTAAAGAATCTATAATGTCCAAAAGTCATTCTATCTTTTTTTACTCTTGATCAACCAAAGTAGAAATTTCAGATTGTAATGTCAGTTAACTGACAAAATAATTAACACCAACTCTGAAGCCTTGAGTCAATATTCCTTTTATAATATTATATGACAACATCCATGATTAGACAAAATGTGAGTATTTATGCATCTTTAAAATGCGTTATTCCCTTATTAAAATTCACTCACGATTTTTGGCTGGATGGTTTATAATGTTTCGGTTTGTTGTGAACGGTACCCAAGACCCAACCTTCAGCTTTAAGAAATGCATGAGTAGCTGTCATTTGGCTCCCTTTCAGCCCTTAGCTAAACCCCAGAGGGAATGATTAAACCAAATGGCTCAGCAAAACAGGAAGCTTGGCTCTGCAGTCAGGAGTGTTGGTTGATCCCCTGTCACCCCCCGCACAAAGCAAGACTTTCACTGGGCATGTAAACAACAGCCAGGATCAGACACCATTAGCCTTTAAGTAAAGATCACAGTCTGCATGAGGTCCAAATTCTCAGCTACTTACTGAAAAGCCAGAGATCTTAGCAGGAAGCTAAAGTGTTGGTCTGCCGTTCTTTCACATTGCTAGACATTGATAGCAAGCCCACCCCCCACCAAGAATTTTGTTTTAAAGAGAGACAGAGAGAGAGACAGACAGACACAGAGAGAGGGAGATATTGAAGGGGGTGGGTTACTAACCATATTGCTATTATTTGCGCTGGAATTCAGATTGATTCATTCATTGTATTTCTTAAAGTAAATTTAAACTGTAATGAGTGCAAAATTATTTACTCTTCTATGTTTGAAGCCAAATAGAATACACTGCAACTTAGGTATTTCCTAGGGAAACTTTTCCAAGTCCAGAGGCTTGACTAAACACGACCCCATGTGGCTGAAGATGGTATAGATTAACAAAAATTTACCACTAGATGGGTTCATAACATAAAAGCAAGTCGTCGTAATACTGATTTGTAACGGGACCCCCATTCTGCAAATTCTTTCAGCCATTAGTTTTTGACTTTATTTCATACCTTTTAAATCTCTGCACAGCCAGCCACAACACCCATCCTCAACACTAGCATATTTGCAATTTCAGCAGACTGGCATCAAACTTTGACCACAGAGCAAACTGACCAGTTAATGACCATGTAGCTTGCAGCTTGCCCTCTGAAAAAGGAACACCCAGTGCGAAGGAGTTGTGGTTAATGTGCGACCAGTTTGGCGGTTGTGTTGGACTTTCCAGAAAAGACTACTGATTAAGAGGCCACACATCTTCTTCCCCAAATCATGCACCTGAAGAAGAGAACTCTCACAGGAACCTGTGATACAATGAAAACATAGCAAAGAACTGAATCACAATCCAGATTAGCAAATTCAGATTTTAAGAGCATCTGCGCATTGTAATACATAAGGACTTGGGAATTGCCAATAAACGATGGATTCCTTTTTCATCTGCTCGTTACTATCCAGAACCTAATTAAATGTGAACAAAAAAAGCCACTAGCAAATTTCTGTCATTTTTAAGAAACTGTTGACTCGTGAATATGGATTCACATCATTCTCCTTACCCTAAAATCTACTTTCACACAGTCCATAGACTACAGTCATGTAAGCTTGATGTCTGCCTGCAGGGACTAATTTCTGTACATTTCTCTCTGTCTCTCTTTCTCTCTCTCTCTCACACACACACACACACACACACACAAATTGTCAACTGGATCTACACATTGACCTTTTTTACCATGTGACTAGAAGTGACGTGTCGGCTTGTACGTCAGTCTGGATGTGTGCAAGCCTGTATATGTGTGAGTACTGGTCAGCAGGTGGTGATGCTCAAGGACAAAACCCTCCCTGCTGAATATGTATCAGTCCAAGACACATTAACTACCAGTGTAGTCCCACCTCATCCACTAACCCTGAGCTACAGTCCAGAAACCCACAGACAGCTTCCAACAATTACTGCTTTCATGTGATTGTGATCTCACTGAACCATCTCTGTTGAAGCCTAAAAAACTACCAGCGTCCACCGCTGTTTTGAGAACATGAGTTCAATGGGAACTGAAATCCTTGCCTTCATCCTTTGTGTATCAGGCTGGGTCCTCATCTCCTCCACCTTACCCACGGACTACTGGAAGGTGTCCTCCATCGATGGCACGGTCATCACCACAGCCACCTTCTGGTCCAACCTGTGGAAGACCTGCGTCACTGATTCAACGGGAATCTCAAACTGCAAGGATTTCCCCTCCATGCTGGCACTGGATGGTCTGAAAAATGTTTTTCCTTTTTAAACATGTGAAAAAAGAAACATTTTAAAACTTAAGGCTTCAAAGAATGATCCTCCTTCTACCAGTGTTAGTGTTCCAGTTCACTGCCTTATGACTGACACCGTCACAGATAAACTTTAGTTTATGCTCAGACCAACAAAGTAAATTCATTTTTTAAATTACATTCAGAGAAGTCTAACAGAATCGCTCCTGTGTAATAGAAATGTGTGTCCTAAATCATTTGAATAATTTGCTTCGTGTATATAAAACGTGCGGTTGCAGTTGACATACAAAGGAGAACGACATAAATGAAGGTTAACTGAATATCGGGCTCTTGGGATAAGGATAGGACCTGTTTGGTGTCTGAAAGAGTATCGCACTGCGAAATTGATTTCTTTTGTAATTCCATAGTTACCAGCGCGCTGTAGCAGATGGCATCGAGTTACGTTAAGGATCACTGATTCCTGCCCGCTTCCCAACTTCCAATCTTCTGTGACGTCTCAATTTCAAACTCATTGCTTCCCGAGAATCCGCCGCTTCTTTGCAACATGCTGCTTTAGTAGTCTTATCGCATGGGAAGGTATAGCGCACGTCAGGCTGACCCCCTCTGGATAATTTCCCTGTCTTAAATTGGTTCTTATTTGCTCTGAGACCCATTGACTGTATGCCTCACTTATTTTGAGAGTTGAGGCTTTGGAGAAAATGAGAACTACAACCTCTAGCATGTAATTTCTTGAGCCGCTCTATAAAGAGGCGCTGAATGAATTACCGTTTTGTGGGACTTAATTTTTACGCACGCATCATTTAGCGGCACAGTAGCAAGCTGCCCAGACTACAAACAAGTGGCCATTTACAGTATGCATTTTCATGCTCTCATAAATAAATAGTGTTCACATTTCCCACCACTAAGGACGTGTATATACTGTATAATATTTCACCACAAACGAAACTGGTTTCCAATAGTGGCACAGGGAGAACACACAATTCCGGTTACATAAAGAAATCGCCCGCTTGTCCTATGAATTGGAGATGAAGCGTTTATCAATAAAAGAAAGTATAATCACGCAATCACGAATCTAGAGCTGTACGCCCCTGTCCCAGTGCTTCAGTGTTAGCTGGGAGTGAGATCTGTAGTCTTTCCGCTGGGTTAGTGAACCAGAAAAGCAGATGGGGTGAAGGCTCGGTGAAGTGCGGGGACGTGGGTCCATACCGGACCGAACAATGTCCGCTCTGTCCGTCAGCAGCCCGCTGGCGCTTAAAAGCGACGTGCCAACATAACTGAAATTGCTTTGAAATTTCTCATCACGCCGTGTATGCCTTCTCAGGTACTCCTCTGGCATATTAAATGGAACCTCAGATATACAAATATGAACTTTTACCCGAAAGGCTGAAAGACATTCCTATCGTGCTTGTTATGCCATTCCGATTTTTACGATTTTAAAACTAAATTTATATTTCTGACAGTTTCGTCCTTATGCGTCATCTTGCGTCAAGAATATTCATATATTTTATAACGTCATATGAGCAAAATCCGTAACCTAAGGTACACCTTTACTATTCGTGGCCCCTCCTTGTTACAGCACTTGTTTTATATATAAATTACAAAATTATTACAAATTATTGTAATTTATTACAAAATTAAAAAAATGAATTGAAAGTTTAGATCAAGCAGATTTTCCTCTGAACCCCAAATTGTTTTTGAGAGGTTAACTATAAAAATGTAGGAAAACTTGGCATTTCCTTAGGCGATAATTAAAAGAAAGTCACCATGGATCGTCTCCAATCTGTGTCTGTCAACAGCTAACATCCAGGTGTGCAGGGGGCTTATGATCTCTTCCGTTTGCCTGGGCTTCTTCGGATCCATCTTTGCCCTGGTGGGCATGAAATGCACCAAGATCGGCGGGGCAGATACCACCAAAGCCAAGATGGCATTCTTGGCCGGTGTGAACTTCATACTCACGGGTAAACACCGCCGATGCCATCTCAGCCGTCTTTCTAACATCCACGACGTTTCCAGACGCGGTCACCGAAGATCTGTGTTGACAGTCATCTCTTTGCAGGTCTGTGCTCTCTGGCTGCTTGTTCACTGTACGCGCACCGGATCACATCAGAGTTTTTTGACCCAATGTTTCTTGCTCAAAAGTAAGTCATTTCGTATTTCGAGACGTCATTAACAATTCAGGGGGATTAAAAAAAAAAAAAAATCGCTGAGAAGTTTTTGGCAAATAATAATAATAAAAAAACTTTTAAATTTAATAAAAGTATTCTCCATAAATCAGACTTATTTTTTATTATTTTTTTTAAATTTTTGAACAAGATATTCTCGTAGTCATAGTTATCACACAACAATAAATAAACATCTTTCAAGTAAAACCGTTTTAGGCAAATAATTGACCGAGTCCTTTTCATCCCAGTCTTCATTTTTTATTATTTTTATTTTACTATTGAAGCGGCTTGGACCGGCACCGCCGTTGTCATAAGGGTTGTGTGTAGCTTGTCTTGTATGTCTCGTCTCACCATGTGTATACCTGTACGTGTGTTGTAATGTCCAGTCGGTATTTATGTGTGAGGCTGCTTTAGGTGTGGTCGCCTTGATTAAAAGCGTCTTCCCAGCAAACAGGGAACGTTAAGAAGGTTATTGGACGTTGTGGGAACGTTTCCTGTTTGTTGGGTTGTTGTTAAAGTCAAGATGTCTTCCTCTTCCGGGAGCCGTTGCCACACCGGTGTCCGGGGTGGGATGGATGGTGGACTTACCAAACCCCCAGGATAAGCAGCTGAGGATGAAAATCTTAACTCTCTGCTGACCAAACTCCAGTCATCCTGAGAGGGTCATTTCAGCCGACCCACTCCAAAAAAATACTCCAGCACCCATGCAGACAACCACACTAACAAGGAGACTTACATAAACACTGACTGAACGTTACAACACAGACCTGAGGGTTATCCTTGCTAGCCCCCGGAGACATACACACGGTGAGACAAGACATACAAAACAAGCTACCCACAATCCTTATTACAATGGTGGCACCGGTCCATGCTGCTACGTTATTATTGGAAGGCTATGTTTTTACTCTTTAATTGGATCGGGAAAAAAACGCAGTTTAATAAAACCTGAACTCTTATGGGCAAATGAGCCTAAAATCTTTTATGCTATATGTGGAAATGGGCATATGTCATGCATGGTCAGACCTTTAAATGTATGTGCCACTAACCACATGCATGGCTGCCCTCCCACAGATTTGAACTAGGAGCAGCCCTCTTCATCGGATGGGCAGGCTCAATCCTCAGCATTATAGGTGGTGCAATGTTCTGCTTCTCCCTCACAGGGGCATACAGTACAAGGTTTGTTTGTGTTTATTTTCCCTTTACACTACGGCAGCTCAATATTTAAGCAACAGCACAACCCACCGACTCCGCTTAATACGTACCCACGACCTGTCGGTCGTAGGTATTGCTCTGTCGCACAAAGCCACTTACCTTCATCAGACTCATTTCGAGTTTCTACTACTGAGTCATGCCAAATGGGATCACAGAAATGCTAGTCGCCAAGTTTCGATTACCAGCTTAAGCAACAGTGGCCTACTCCTCTGTCCTGACGTCGCACTGCAGGAGTGGCTGTGTCATCATCCGCTCGAAGAACGTTATGTACGGGACAAGTTTACCCCTTTGGGACAGTTATGTTACGTAAATATAACACAAGTCCAGTGGCTTATGTATATATGTACTGTATGTATTTAAATTTGTTATTTTAACTGTGATACGCTGTTACCTCATTGTTGTTATTTGGTCTGTTATTCAAGAAATATTTTGGTTAGCATCAATAGAAGTGAAATTATATATGTGTATAAAACCAGTTCACAAAAAGAGATGTTGGGACGACCTGTGTTTGTGCATTAAGTGCAGCGAAGAATGACCTAGAAATAGTGTATTCTTTTCTTACTGACATCGAAATGTGGATGGCAGAAACATAGATCTGCTTCTCAAATGTCGAACATCCGGGGCTAAAATAAGAGCAATGAGACACAAAAAGTCCACTTGGCAAGTATCCTCTGGGAAACATCAGATGTTATTAATGTCAGAGTCACCTTCAGCTAGCTGCTAGGTGTCTTGGGGGGGGGGGGGGGGGCCCCCCTTCCTCTCTGGCTTTAAAAAGCCCTCCGCCCCGCTCCCAAACCCATCCCTCTGTCCATACTTTTTTCCCCATCTCCTCC
>JAACJT020000030.1:16487493-16515027 GCA_009936485.2 Gymnarchus niloticus | reverse complement strand
GAAGGACAAATAATGAAGATGAAGCTCAAATATTTTGGGCACACAATGAGAAGACGGGAGTCACTGGAGAAGACGCTGATGTTGGGAAAGGTTGAAGGCAAAAGGAAGAGGGGATGGCAGAAGATGAGATGGATAGACAGTGTAGTGAAAGCAATGAACATGAGTTTGGGCGGGCTCTGAGAGGCGGTGGAGGACGGGGCGGCCTGGCGTTCTGTGGTCCATGGAGTCGTGAAGAGTCGGACACGACTGCGTGACTAAACAGCAACAACAACAACACAAAATGTGCTTTTTAACTTTATTTTCAAGGAAAACAACAGCTGCAAAATATTACGTGGCTGTCCTTTATATTTATCTGACGTGTAAAATACAGAAGATGAACAGTGATATGGATTACAAAATAAATTCGATAGATTCAGGTTTCTATTTTACATGCTGATTTATTTATATCTGTTATATTTATGTCTAAAGAGGGTTATTTATTTCAAAGGTTAAATGTATAATAACCTTGCGTCAAAAGCAATGTTATAAGCTGTGAGTTTTTAAATTTATTTAACAATCTACTTGAATTATTCTTGTTGAACAATATAAAATATTTTATAAAGGGTTTTAGGACAAAGGCAAGTCTATGAAAATTCAAATATTTAAATATTTAGAAGAACGATGTAAAATCTAGATCTTAATTATAAAACAAGCCTAAGTATTGGAAATCCCTATACATATATACATATATAAATATACTTAGTAGAACATGTGGTATATCTGTCCTCCTAACATATCTGACCTAGATGTTTCCTTCATAAATGGCAGAAATGTCTTCTAACTGCTAAGAATCTAATATGTACCTGACCTCTGCAGATTAACACAATCAAAAGAAACAGTATATTGTCTGTAGAACACATTTACAAGTACTGTAGTCTTAGGTTGTAAGATAATCTATAAAATTCCTCCAACTAATTAAAGAACGGTTATTCCATCACTGCACGGGAAATACATAACTAGTGATAATTCTGCGATAACGTGGGGCAAACTTCAGAGATACAGCAACTGCCAATCTGTTTGATATTTAGATTTTTTTCTTGATCTCTGTATTAGCTTGATGATAACAGTGTAAGGCACATGTTTTTGCCAACAAGGCCCAGCTGAAAATGATAGATGATCAACTCTTACAATTATGTGGCTTACATTCCCGAAACAGGCAGAACTGCGGCTTCACACCTGCAGGGATGCGGGTTCGAGTCTCACCTTTGGATCTGTGTGGGGAGTTTGCATGTTCTCATTGTGTTACCGCCCACAGTTAGGCAAACTGGTGTCTCTGAATCGCTCATAATGTGTTTGGAATTCACCACAGAGTGCGCTGTCCTGTGTGTGGGGCTTCTGACTCACTGTGACCCTGTATCTGAATAAGGGCGTATGCAAGATGGACAGGCATTCCTGAGTCATAAATAGTCTGTATGTTTTGTATGAATCTACTACCTCCACTGGGATATTACTTCATTGCTGGTTGGTTAAAATTCTTTGCTCTTCTCTCAAGTGTGTTAGATGGGTACCATGTGACGCCTTCCAATGCAAAAAGCGTTCATAGTTAGCTGGGAGTCTACATTTTGGATGCTGCTTTCCAGTTTTATCAGAGAGTAAGGTTAAATAAATTGCATTACAGAATGCTCTGAGCTAACCAGGAACCTTGTTCTGTGACAGAGCCCCCCTCCCCCTTCACTATTCATGCCAGTGGACAAAACTGTGTCAAATGCCTTTGGGGATCTATAGGTTTGAGAATTGGTATCTGGTGCAGAAGAGCGGGAAACAGTGGAGGCTAAGGACAAACCATTGCATTCCATTTGCTGTTGTTAGTATGCTGTATGTCATCTGTCATGATATTGTGGTGGACCATTTCTTGTGTGCCACTCCAGGTATAAGCCTTTCGTGTTAAATGGATTCTTTGAGCTTTTTGTCGAGCTCAACTTGAGCAATAATTCTGTAGTTGGAGAGATATGCAGCTTTTAATTCTAACATTGTAATTGCTTTTTCTCGCTTTATATGTTTGTGTGTAATTGACGTGGGCAATTACACAAGGTTCGTTTTGTCTTTGTCACATGACTTGCATGGATATAATTTGTATTGCTCTGCTGCTGAAATTACCTGATTGGATTGGATTTGAATATCGTGATGCATGTGATCTACCTGTAGTGTTTATGCTGTAACTTTATTTTGGATCAACATTCTTTGTTAATATTTCCTGTCTCAATGAGTCACTGTTTTATCTTTCTTTTAGTTATGCATTTTTGTCATTTTAATTTGTGTATTGTAGGACATTGTTAGCCATTGGTCACTTTTTAATGCATTATAAATGCATGCAAATGTTATACAGACAATGAGGCCACCCTAAACTTGTGATTGCTTGATTTCTTGAATCTGCAAATGGAATTTGTAATCTGCAGTTCTTCAGATCATCTGCCACATGCTCCATATTTTTCAACCCCCAACACCTTGACCTCGAAATGCTGCAAGTGGATGCCACTTTATCATAGATGCAGATGGCATGATTCTCTAGCTTGAATCTCTTGAGATGCAAATCAATCTAAATTACTGAGATTTCCACTCTCCTCTTTTAGCTTGACAAATAGTCTTCGGGCAACAGAAAGCACAGCTGAACGTAAACAGGGGTCCTGTTTATGTATATTTATTTAAATCATTTATGATGTGCTTCACTCGGCAGTGAGTGCATTATCTGTGCAAATACGTATATTTATTTGCCACTGTAATTTAATCCACGAGGCACGTCATTGGTGGCTCTGTCAGTCAGACGGCAAGCTGATATGAGTGAGACATACATAACCCCCCTCAAGATACTCACTTCACATTCTTTTCCTCTTAAACAAATGGGTTCAACAGACATAATGCCATTTTGCCAGAGGGATGTACTCTTTCTATATTAAGTTCATCGATTTGACAAACACTCTTCCAAAAAAAGCAGAAGTATTGGTTTGCCGGATGGGTTCCCACTGAGAAGAATCTTTACCCACGCCTCCCCCTTCCTCTTCACTTGTCCACCCCTGGTTCACATGTGAGCCCCACACAACCTTGTTAATGTCAGTATTTTCTGCCTGTCAGTTAGTGCGGAAAGCCCTTTGCCTGGCTCAGCATTGTGGTCACCGTGTGGCGTGCTGTAGCATGTGGGGGGGGGGGGGGTAGCGATTGTGAGCTATGAAAGAGGTGATCAGCGGAAGACCCCCGCTGGGTCCTCTTGAACTTCTGAAATAGCGCTGGCACCATACATGCAATGAACCCCCACCATGTCAATGGTACTGACTGGAGCTCCTCGGGACACTGACTAAAATCATCTCTGGTAATGGTGTTTATCGTTTTTTTTATATACATGAAATTAAAAATAATGAGATCATTTTTTCTGCATATAAATTAATTGACATTTTATTAAACTGCTTGGCATTTCTTGTTAACGTGTCTTTATTAGTATGAACTTAATTAAAACACGTATGACCCTAGGTAGTTAAAATAAGCTGTTTCAGTTTTCAGTAAATGAATTGTATGTTCCGCTGTCATCCAAATGCATTATGAATACTATGATTAATTACAAACGTAAGCCGTCCAAACTTTGCACAGCTTCATCATTATTTCTCATTGTTACACATTTTTCTATGTCCTTTCATATTCACAGGACCCTGCATAGGACGAAGCAGTTCAGAACACTGATAGATGGATTTCATATTCAACCATGCACCATCACCATTTATAATTTATATTTTAAAAAATCTACATCCTGTATTTATTTGTTTCATTGTTTATATTTTTATGTGTTTAAAGAGCAATGTACAATGTTTTGTATTACGCTTCCACAGTTACACTCAATATTACCTGTTATTTCACATTATTCTACTTAGATAAATAAGGTCTCCTCAACGCAAGGGTGTTGGTTTCATAAATTAGGTGCATATTTGTCCTAGTTCTGAGGTAGACCTCAATTCAACAGTGTGCAGCTGTTTTTCTCAGTATCACATAATTACAGTGTAATACCATCTCATTAAGACCACTGTGGGATGGAAACTTTTATTGCAAGGGGGTCCGCATTGAAATGGAAGTCACAGGCACGGCATGTTTTTACATCCTATTCAAGTACTGCATCTGCTCAGATATCTAAATGCTTCATGTAAGAAAATGCCCTCACTGTCAAGTGTCATGGGTGAACTTGTCTTATCTTGGTTTAGGTAATGACTTAACGTAAATAACACTAATTATAAAACTGATTACATGACAAAGCCCCCATTGCATCCTGTTTCTATTTATTTTTCATCTCCCTGTGCCACAAAAGAAATGTCAGTCCTGTCAAGTACAATAACTGTGACGGAGTAACGCACATTTCCCCAAAGTAATAGGATCAAAACAATTAATGAAGCAAAATGAAAATACATTTTGATTCATTTTATGCCATTTAAAATAAAATGCAAAATAAAGAACTAAAGATAGCTTGTCACATGTTATTATTGCATAAACATATCCATCCATATTCTAAATCATTTAATCCTATATTCAGGGTCATCTGGAGCCTATCGCAGGAAACCATAGGGCAAAAGGCGAGGGACAACCTGGATTGGGTACCAACCCATCGCAGGGCACAGTCACACACACAATGGACAATTTAGCCATACCAATTAGCCTACAACACGTCTTTGGATTGTAGGAGGAAGCCGGAGTACCTGGAGGAAACACACAAAGCACGGGGAAAACATGCAAACTCCACACACACACAGCAGGGGTGCGAGTCGGACCCCCAACCCTGGAGGTGTGAGGCAACAGTGCTAACCACCAGTCCCCCAGCATCAAAGTAGTTTTCTTGCTAAACATCACTATGTCTAATTTGTTCATGAAGACCTAATGCTTAAAATGAAGCAAATGAAAACAGGTTCTGTATATTGCAATCAGTAATGTTCCCATTATTTTTCAAAAGTGTTAGCTAAGCGTCTTTCTAAGTAATGTATATTGATTGTAGGCAGAATGCCAGTATGGAATTCATTGAAATTAATGTGATAATCAATAACATGTAGCCCTTGCACTATTGTCATTCAGTTAAAACTGCTGTTTTTATCCTCTGCATTGTGCAATGCCAACAGCAGCCTAAACCTGTAATGAAAACTTGGAAGACATATGATGATGATGATGATGATGATGAAGGCCTTGGGTCCTGAACTGGCCAGCCTTGTGGAAGCACAATGGATCCTACAGATGCATTCTCAGGGGTTCCAAAAACCAGCACATATATAAATATATAACCTTCCGAGCATATGACCTTCATAACACGCTATGCACAGATAAATCTATATATATATGTAAACAGAATTTTAGGAGTGTATGTTACACATGGAGCTGATACAGCCTTCAGACATGATTAACACCTGAAAATGGTAAGCTAAGTAAATGCTTTTAGATACAAGTGCCTGCAAAGCTAATTAATCAGGGCAGTTACTGCGGATAACAATGTCAGCAAAAAGCAGGAAATATACCCAAGCACACCCTGCGGGAGCGAGCGTGCTTGTAAGATGTTTCCTGTATAATATTTTCAAAGCTCTCAAAGAACTGGAGAGCCTATGTGGTTGGCGAAATGAAATGCCAGCAGAAAGAGAAAAAAAGAAAAATTACCAAAATATATTATTATTACTCATACATTTCATTTAGTATTACCGTATAAATGAAATTATCTTCCGCTATTTTAATTTTTGTTTGCTTTTCCAGCTGACAGACTAAGACTCAACACAATATTCTAATATTCTCTATCAACAGTAATAACAGCTGCGAGGTGTCTACATAAGTCTGTATTTAATCTTAAGGTGTAGAATGATTTACCTTATAAACAGTGTTATTACAGCGTTTAAATGTACCTTTTTACCACTTTTATACCATGCAGACCTTAACTTGAATACTTTCTGTTGACAATTTAGCAGTTAAAATGAATGTCAACGTCAAACATTAGTCATGCGGACAGTTCCTTTTCAAAGCATATTTACATGGTGCTTTTCTGGTTGTAATGCTTAGCTTTCCCTGACTTCAGTGAGTCGCGCTGTCCATTCTCACATTGACGATCGCAGGCAGGACCATAGAATCTGTCTGTATTTGCGTGTGGGTGGGTAAGCATGAATGATAATCAACCTTAATTCTCCACCTTCAAGAATGTGTGACTCCCTCCAACCTTTATCCAATGCTTACACATTTCCTGTGACCTTGGCTGTTGGAATGTATTTACCCATTTTCAACAAAATGCCTATTAAATATTTGTGTCAGTAAAAGCAATTGCTCCTACAACCGATAGACTCTAATGAATAGGCCACTGATACCATGAATGTTTCTAAACATTAAAATAGGTTAAAAAAAATAAGAAATATTAATAAAGTTTAAGGGTCCCTGGTAAATGAAATGATATCGAGTTATTAATAAGATTTCAGCATGTGACAGATACTGATTCAATTTTTATCTGCTTGTGAACAATGACAGGTGTCTCTGTGGGTAGCACTGTCACCACCTGTCATTGGTGGGGGATTCAGATCTCACCTCTGCTTTGTATCTACGGAGGTTGTGTTGAGTGGGCTTCCTCCTGTAGTCCAATGACGTGTAGTTGGGCTAATTGCCTGACATGTTTTGCATAAGACCAGCTACTGTTATTATATTCAGATCCATCCATCCATCCATCCATCCATCCATCCATCCATCCATCCATCCATCCATCCATCCATCCACCATTCTAACTATTCAGGCATTGATGTAACTTTGTTTTAATTGATTATTCTGCTCAGAGTTTTAGGTAGAGCTTTAATATTCTGGTTATTATCAAAATGATGTATGTATTGTTTGCAATTTAAATTTTAAATGTGCATACTTGGAAATAGTTATATCCTCTGAGGGAGGCTCAGTCAGTAACACAGTTTCTTTCCACCTCCAGGTTGGGGGTTCAAAGCCCTGCCACAGTTACATTAAATGCCTTCTCTAAATTCCCAATAGTGTATGTGCCCTGCGATGGACTGGCACCCCATCCACCCCCACAATCCTGACCAGAACAAGCCAAGATGGGCAGATGAAAAAAATGACAACTGTGTATAAATTATTTTTTAATCTATTTGAAACACAGTGAGATTCTTTTTTTTTCTACATGGTAAGACTTAAAATTGGTGACAAATATACTGTAAGAATATAAAAAGAGATCAATCTTACCCTCACTGTTCTGACACTCTATGTGGATAAAATTTATTCAGTTAAAAGCAATAAAGCTCAGAAGGTTGGAAGAACAGGAAAAGGCAACTGACAAGATTTTTGAGCATCAAATGCTCTCAGCAAAGAAAGTGAAACTATTTTTCTATTGTCTCTCTGCACTTCAACTGTAAGACAGCGCGAAATTGTCAGTTTTAGCCATGGAGTCATTTACTCTTAAATGTCACGGGAGGGATATCAATCTTCAAATTCCATTGAAGAGCACTAAATGATAATGTGCTTTTTATTATTGTAATATGCTGTAATACTGAAAATGTTCATTCCAAACTCTTTCCAAAGGAATGTAAAAACTCTGAATATCAACAGGCGTAAAACAGACATAAAATATGATGACATATGATAACCAGTGGTACATAAAACTCACATTTTCCTATACATGAGGCTACACAGTACCTTCATACCTCCAGGGTTGCACTTTCCAATCCCACCCCCTCGCTGTGTGTATGGAGATTATGTGTCCTCCCCAAGACGTCCCGGTCTCCTGTCTTGGTTATGTAGACTGGCATCTCTAAATCTGGTGTCCATTTTCCTCTGCAATGTCCCGACAAGGGTATTCCATGCCTTGCACCCTATGTTGCTTGGGATAGGCTCCAAGTCCCCTTATGACTACATGAGTTGTTAGAAGGTGAATATATGGATGGATGATTAGATGAATGGATGGATGTTTCCTTATGAGTGCTTCAGCATATGAATATTGCCTTTGATATATTGCGTGAGATTTAGTTATTTGAATCTCTCCACATTAATGGTTATTTTTACCTTTGAGATGTTCTGTGTTGCTCATTGGGTTAGTGATGTGTGCCTTGGTCTCAAAGGTCATGGATTTGAATCCTGTGACAAGCAAAACAATCCTATAAGCCAATAAGGCCCTTAATGCCAATGGCTCCTATGATGTTGCATGCTGTCTGAATCTGCTTCCATCACTCGAATGCTGCTTTGGACAAAAGCATCAACTGATAAAATCAATCTGAAAGTTTGGTATTATTTCCACATATGTGCACATTGCAACATTCTAGATATTTAATTGTCCTTTTCAGGGTCTAGTGCGATCTAATGTATTGGTTATTTGCACTGGAATGTAATTGGAATGCTTGCTGGGGACAATACTATACTCCCCAAGAGATAATTCTTTATACTGTTGTGTAGCATGCCAGTGAAATGAAGAAGTGATGATCTCTTCCCCCAGGCTCAATTAGTCTTTGCTTCACTCAAACCACATTAATGACTGGCCCATGGAGTGATCAATGATCTACTCATTAGAATTAACTCTAAAATGCAAACAAGTTTTAACGTAATACATAATAAAGGCAGAATCACTGTGACAATTTCTTGGAGTTTTGCTACTCATTCCTTAATATACAAAGATATTTAACAATTTTCATAACTGCATCTCCAGTAGCCTGAATAGAATACTGCAGGGTAATCACATACACAATATGGGAACTTTAGTCTCCAGTTGGCTTTAACATGAGCTTTTTTGACTGTGGAAGAAAACCTAGATAAGCACTTGGAGAGCACAAACCCCACACTCGCGCAGCTGGGGGCAGAGGATTCAAAGACACGCTCATGAAGGCCCGAGGCCACCCTGTTACAGATTGAGCCAGTATGTTGATCTACACAACATGTAGGCATAATATAATATTCAATACAGGACTACATTCAGTCTTTTGCACCGTGCAGACAATAATCTGAAGAAAGATAGCATTAATGTATGTGTATTTACACTGCTTGGAAAGTAATGAATTACTGTGAAAGATTATGATTGTTTTGGTTCTAGAATTTATTTTGTCTTTGTGATTTTCAGAGTACAATGTTTGAAGAATCTCCAGTTTTGGATGCTGCTTAAGATAAAGTTAATTATGTTTATTACATCACTGCATTTTTAAGAAAACGTGCACCTTATTTATTTCACATGACTGGAGTTTTCAAAAAAAACTTGAATGAAAACAATATTTTTAATAATCAATGGCATCCCTACTTAAGCTTGTGCTGTACAATGTATCCAAAGTTATTTTATTTATTTGCTTATTTATTAAATTTTCTGGCATGGATCTCAGAGTCTGACCTTTTTAAAATGCAAAACAATTCACAGTTTTCAAAAATAAAACGTGGCTGAATATTGCAACATCAAATGCGGGGGATTTAGAACGCAGTACAGAGGAGAGTGCTTTGCTGTTTTAACAAGTTTCACAAGTGTCATATTAATAATTCAGTAGGGGGCACCTTGATTGTGAGCAGTCCCAGATAAATGGTTGTTTTAGTGCTTCTCTCTACTCTAATATTTTACTATGGCATGAGCATCAGTTCCTCACCAGCCTGCCGCCACTGTCTTTTAGAAAGGGATGAGGAATTATTGTATGACAGGTGCTGAAATATCACTGGAGGGATCTGGCTAAAAAGGTGCCGGGATGAGGTCTCAGTCATCTTAAACCATCAGCTTTTGTAGAAAGCACCTGAGTTTAGCCAAAGATGAGCTTTTACAAAGAATGAAATAAGAGACTCGGAAAGACCTCCTTCCACACACTGGTGAGGTGTTCATAGACTGAAAATTCTACCCAGTGCCGACAGCTGTCATAAACCTAACCTGTAACATCTGTTCTTCAGCATAAATGTCCACCGTTATGAAAACAAGTCAAATAAATGGAAGACAGTTAATTTTTAACAACTAATGCCTGCTCCCTCTACTCTTTAGAACACTGGTGAGGGCCATTTTTGGTGGGGTGGCTTGAATCTATCTCAGACAGCATCAGGCACTAGGTTGGAATACTCACCTTTCTCAGGGATGCTAGGTAGTTTAACTGCATGCCTGTGGACTGTGAGAGGAAACTGGAGTACCTGGATGACACCCTACAAAGCACACGTACAGACCCGTGGTGGCTTTGAGCCCCCAACCTTGACGGTGGGAGGAACCAATGCAACTCACTGAGCTGTCCTGAGATGGTACATACTTTTTTCAAATAACCACATTAAAAATTTTGAAAATACAATTGTAATGTATGAATAATTTAGATAATAACCTGAATATTAAGACCGCATACCCCTTCACAACCCAGACTAGGATAAATGATTGGAATATGGATGGATGGATTGGAATATAATCACAGTAGCTGATTTTGTGTAAGGAATGTCCTGCAGAACATATTATATTCACCAATCCAGATTACTTTGGGATCAGGTCCTAGACTATTTATCTAATGTAACCCCTTTCTTGTGAAATATCTTAGATTTTGAACCTCATCGTGAAACAGTAAGTGCTTAGTTTGCTGCAAAAGTGTCCATCATCCATAGTCAGCCGTAGTTCTTTCAACGAAGATGGCAAACATACCTGTCTGAGAGGAAATGAGCTTCAACCATCATGGTTGCTTAAAGTGGCTCTCTGTGTAATTTTGCTTTAACTCACAACAGCACTGCCATCCTTTGATCTTCCAGTTGCTATCAAGGCCTTGGGCTGACAGAGAACCTGAAATGATGCATTTTTAACCTTTTGTATGCTTGGATTACTCTAAGAAGATTCGCCTTAAATGATAGGGTCCAGAGGCAAACACCAACCTCATCCCAAAAAAGACCAAGAACGTTCCATGCTTCATGCACCCATATATTTCAATGGCATATCCACCAAACAAAAACGTTACCTTATATTAAAAATAAATTATATAAAATATTAATCTTTAACAGCTGACTTTTTGCCTAAAATACTTGCCTGCCCTATAGAAAAATTGTTTGTATGTTGGACTTGATTTGATATCACAGAACTAAAAGCAATGCGATGCATACTAAAACACTGAATAGCTTTTATCAGTTGTTACCAATATACAGTCTAATTGCTGTCTCTCTAAGTCCAAAATATCACAATTTGTGCCAGAAATCTATTACATGTATGAGTTTTGTTTAAGACGTTTTCAGAAAAAAGAACGATTCATCTGTTTAGAGCATATTTGGAAAATGAGTGAGGCTCTTCAAATATACTGACTTCCTGCAGCACAGGCGATGGAATAAATGAAACTCTCACATATCTAAGAAAGAAATTTGAGGCTTTTTGTGACTTGCTGCCACATAATTTATGAACTGCCTCTGTGGAGACCTACAGAGAGAGACCTTTCCAAATGCTAATGAAAGGAACACAGAAAAATGACTTCATAACATCTGCTATCATCAAAGCATAGAATTCCCCATTCCCCTTGCAACTGCAGTGCTATTTCACCCCAACAGTTTAATCTTGTCCAGCCTTCCATGCCTCATGTCAACATCCATGCTGACAACAAAACAAGCTACTTTTTAAATGATGTATAAAAACTGCATGTGCTTTTCTGGTAAAAAAAAACAAACAAAAAAAAAAAATGGTAAAAAATATAAGGTGAAATGAAAAAGGTGTTTGCATGTTTTCAAAAGGAATGGTCCTGGACAATGGATATTTGAAAGTTGTCAGAGTGATCTCAAGTTTTGGCGCAAGAAAACTGACTGAAACTCCAGGAGAAGTTATAGCAGTAAGTTGTAGATGTGTACTTGCAGGATTTATTCTGATTAACTTAAAAGAATAGATTGATTTAACGGAAATTTTCAGCACTGGAATCCTGGCCACTGTGTATGTCTGCCCTCTGCCCATGCAGTGCTGCCTGGGATAGGCTCCAGGCCTCACCATTACTCTGACCAAATGGGTATATGTTTACAGTCATCGGCCACATTATTGGGATCCCCCTTTATTCTCAGAACAGCATGAATTCTTTAAGCAAAGGACTCGGCAAGGTGCTGAAAGCATTCCTTTGAGATTCTGGTCCATGCTGACCTGACTATGCATCATGTAATTAGTGCAAATTTGTTGCCTGAACATTTATGCTGTGAGCTTCTTGTTAGACTACATCTCAACGATTCTCTACTGGATTCAGATCTGGTGTCTGGCGTGGCCATTGAAATACACTGAACTCATTGCCGTGGTCATGCTACCAGATTGAGATGACTTGTGCTTTGTGACATGCGGCAATATCCTCCTGGGAGCAGTCATTAGTAGATGGGTAAATTGTGGCCGTAAAGGGATACACATGGTCAACAACAATACACAGGCTGTGGCATTTAAACAATGCTGGTTTGGAATTAGGTGGCTCAATGTGTGCCAAGAAAATATTCCCCACATCATTATACCACCACCAGACTGAACTGTTAACACAAGACAGGTTGGGTTCATGGATTCGCGCTGCTTACATTAAATGCAGACCGTAACATCTGCATGAGGCAGCAGAAATCAAGATTCATCAGAGCCGGTGATGCTTTTCCAGTCTTTAACTGCCCAATTTCAGGGAGCTAATGCCCACTGGAGCCTGATTCCTTGCTGAAAGTCATAGAAATTGATCATCTTTGTTTTTGTAGCCCATGTATCTCAAGTTTTGATGTGTTGTGCTTTCAGAGAAGCTGTTCACCACTGTTGTGAAGCGTGGTCATTTGAGTTATTGTTGCCTTCTTTTTGCTTAAACCAGTCTAGCCATTCTCCTCTCTCGTCAACACGACATCTTTGCCTACAGAGCTACTGCTGGCTGGGCGATTTTACAGACAAAATCTCAGGAGATCAACAGTTTCTGAAATACTCAAAGTGTCCCGTCTGGCACCAACACCCATACCTAGGTCAAAGTCATTTAGATCACGTTTTTCCTCATTCTATTGTTTCATCTGACCAGTAACTGAAGCAGTTGGCCTGCATTGGCATGAATTTATGCAATGTGCTGCTGCTGCCACTTGATTGGTTGAGTAGGTCTTTGCACAAACAAGCAGGGATATTGGTGTTTATAATAAAGTGGCTGGTGAGTGTATATGCTAGTAACAACTGGCAATATGCCAAAAATAGAGAGTATAAAGGCAAGCCGATCAAAACAGCATGTATTCAAATTTCATGAGTTTCACCCTGATACTTTGTAATGGTCTGCTGTACAATGCGTGACTCAATTTAAGAACTCTGCAGCGCTCAGTATAAACAACCAGATGATTAAATAACCCAAGGGAAACAATATTTATCTATTCGGAGACAAAAAAATTTAAACACACCTTGTACTGTTGTTGTGTTCTGTACATGTTTCATTTTAATTAGTATAAATCAGAGTAATTAATCAATACTGCCGTTTAAACTTTTGGAGCAATGCCATTAGAATGTATCATTAAATACATGCTGTAGATTACTTGAAGCACTACTTATGATTTGTTTACTTAATATTTCGTACAAAAACTACCAGAGTAAAGAATTTTAAAATTTTTCCTTTAATTCAATCAGTTTCTCCAAAACATATTGTATAAGAATAATTTTATTTTTAGTGTATTTCCTGTAATTGTTATGGCATGCTGCATTTGGAGCATCCAACTAACAGGTATACTGGAGCCCATCCATGTAACATAGGACACAAAGCATGAGTACACACACACACACACACACACACACACACACACAGTGTAATTGTGTGGCAACAGTGTAACCTGCAAAGCCACTGTGTCACCCAACTATATGTACAGTGCATATATCAATACCATAAAAAGCTGTTTTGAGAAATTTTAAGACCATGTATGCAAATTAACATATTCTTTAAAAATCCTGATTTATTGATTTCGGGTGGATCTTAGTTGCATCGTCAATTTATGTGCACATTGTCCTTTGAGAAATAAATTACATTAAAGGTTATGTGCAGTGATTTTGTGCCATCTGTGCAAATCACAAAGGTTCCAAAGGTTGTGAGACGTTCCAGTTTACGTTTTTGTCTAATAAACAGTACATTGAAAATATCAGCAAATCACATTTCCTTTGCTGTAGTACTAAAAATCATCAGTAAATGCAGGCACAGGTTATCTCTAGGTATATTCAGCTGGATTTATGAGATACATTGTTGCCTTGAAGAAATTTAATAGTTTTATAGGGCTATGAGTCACTTTCAGATGGTTTAATAATCATCTGTTCTCATCATGCATAGGCCTTTATCTCATCGACCTTCCTTCCCGTAAGTCGAGGGAATTACCTGACTGAATACAGAGAAAGTGCGCAGGCAAGATAAAATCAAGAACATTCCACAGTGATCACTGACAGCTAGCATCTTTAGGGTTATTAACGGTATTCAACAATGATTACTCTTTCTCTATAATAAATGTGATGCTTGGGATGGGATGGTTGCTTATTAAACACTAGAAAAGTTTTTGTGTCAAGCTTCAGAATATCATGAGAGTTACAGGATGCCAAATAAAATGTGATGTGGGCCTCGTTGCATGCGTTAGAGAGGTTATAGTGTACCGGAGCATCGGTAACCCAGACAAACCACCAAACTAGTCTGCAGCAGCAACCTCCCAGCAGAAAGCCAGCAAAAACCCCTTAGCTTACATATTCATCATACTGTTCTGTTATCGCTTGTGTCCTGTATCTGGAGTAATTATCATCTTTGAACATTCCACTTTCAGTAAGATATCACAGTAGGGTGATCAGATATTGGCATCTACCTTGCCATTTTAGTAGATGAACCAAAATCACTGTGACCGTTACCCAGAATACTTCACTGTGGGCCGATGATGTTTTTTTTTTTTTTAGAACTTCATGCCTGATCGCCTTAAGTGCCGTTCCTAATGAAACATCAATAAGTTCATCAGGCTCCTGCCAAACATTAACCATTCTTCCTTCAAAGTCACCACCTTCTAGTTATGTCATCCAAAAGACTGAGTAACTGAGTTTGGCCGTTTGTTACCCTAACCACTCTGGAATGTAAATTGATAAATTAATTGAGGATCCCCTGCTGTTTGAATGCACCTGTTTTCAACATTTACGTTCTTCATTTGCATCAATTTCTTCTTCAATCACCTCTAAGAACAAGACTGCACTCTGGTAAGACCAAAAAGTTTAAGATGTTTAACTTTTGGGTCTCTTATCTCAGTTTTTGCTGCTCATTACTGTGTCATAAACATTGCATAATTGAGTTTATTGATCATTGCTTTTATTGCCTAAGGTAAAAACATTGGTTTGTGATAGGTTGCATAGGTTGCATCGTTTGTAATAGAAGTGATTTTAATAGTATAGAATGACGGTCTCATGTGGTTAGAGTATTTAGAGAGGAAAGGGGGAGGTCATTGTATGTCTGTGTGTATGATGTATGTTCAGTCATTATTCAGGCCACTAGTTACATAAATGCACGTGATATTTATGTTATATAACACTAGCTCTTTCTGTGTTGCTATGGTGACCTTTAAACCCAATGGTCTGTAGCAATAACTAATACTAAACTGAGCAACAGCTATCTGTTCAGAATCCTGTGCCCCTTTCTGTCTGTGACAACTTGTTCAGAACAGTCATTTATTGTTTCAGAGTTACACTTTTAATTAGTTATTAGCTGAAAATGAATGTACAAGGCCATCACCAGATATATGCACTGTGGTTAATTTACCACAGTCAAGAATTTAATGATTTAATTTATCGCAGTAATTTCTTTCTTGTGGGTTTGGAGAGCGTTTTGGGAAGGTTGGACTCTCAGTAATACCTTCTATTGCATAGCAATGAATGTCTGGACTATATACCAAAAAAAATGAACACAAACATAAATAGATGAGGATCAAGCTTACATAATGGTTAGGAATCTGAATTTATGAGCAGTTTTAAAAAGGTTTTTTTTAAAGACCTTTCAATATGGACCTTAAATTTCTTTGATAACAGTGTCTGTACATTGGGAATTGGCAAAAACTACGAGTTAAGGCAGCTGCTTTGGGCATAAGCCGAATGACTAAGTAGATATGGAATTTGAAGGCACATGTTGTCACACTGGGTAGTGGGTTGTTAAGATCACCTAAAGAGTACATTTTTGGCTATGCTGCTCTGTCCATGAGGTGAGTAGAAATGTGTTTCTTTGGCAGCAGCTACACTGACATATAGCAGCCAAGAAGCCTTTTGCTTTCCTGCCAGATTCTCAACCCAAACAAGATCACCATAGTGTACAGTTCACAAAGCCACGCAGAAGAATGGAATCCACACCGTGCATGCAATTTATCAGGGGATTATTATACCTACAATGCATTGTAAAAAAAAGAATGTAGCTACTTAATAAGGCAGACGGTTCATGATGCATTAGAAAAAAGAATGTTTAAGCAAATAAAATATATTAAGTCCTGGTCATTTAGGACTGTAGTTCTGCAGTTCATGATGTGGCAAAGCCTGCACGTGTGCAGAACTGTCAAAGCGAGGCGATATTTCATTCTCCCTTTTCTGGTTCCCTATGATACTTGCTCCCTCTTTAATGCCTCTTTGCTTCCAGATGACACAGTCGACACAGGTTAAAGCTGTAGTGTTCCAAGAATGATAAACATATATACCAATGAGCTCATTTAGGCCATAAAGGCAGAGGGGGCCAAGCAAGAACCCCATCACTCTTTTGTTATTGCCTGCGGGGGGTGGGGCACATAGTCCTCCAGCAAACATTTCGCCCTCACCTAACAGAAAAAGCCACCGCTGATGAATTCCCCAGTTCAAATGCAATCTGTTCCCCATGACATAAATGTCTACTGTAGCTGGAAGAGCTATCCCACTGACTCTTAATTGTTCCACGCCGTGGTTTTCTGCCTCGTGCCAGAGTCATGTTGTTGATGGAGAGCACATAAACCGAGTAAATATTTAGACATCGGGAGCCTGCAAAATAAACCTTCATGCGAAAAGGAGAAAAATATATCCGTACAAATACTTACGAAACATGGTGGAAAAGAAATGTTTTCTTATCACCGCACTGTGTGGGAATTTTTTTTTTTTGATAATATTACAAAATTGAATTCTTTAATAAAACACTTGGCTTGGCTCCAGCCATATTTGCATACAATGAATGTTTTATCAGTTAAATTTTTATGTCAGTTTTTCCACTCTCCGTAGAATTAATATCGCATGGCCTGCCACTCCTGCGTGTCATTTGTGGATGTACGCTGTAAATTGAATCATGAAAGGATGCAACATTAAGATGTAAATCAAAAAACCATTTAATAGCCTTCCAGGAATTTAAGTGAGAGTGCATCGCTGTAGAAGAGGTGAATTTTTTCATTGCCTTAATGAGATCTCATAAATATAATGATCATTTCTTCAATATTAAAAGCTGCTGTATTGACGCTTAACACAGAAAGTGTCTACTTTCTATTTGCATAGACTGCTGCTTGATAAAGTCCTGTATTAACAGGGTGGTACTGAGGTAAATCATCACTCGATTGAATTCTTCTTTGAACATCTCATTTTAATAAAATACTTTACTTACATCCCTATCTCAGAAAGCAGGAAAGAAAAACAAACTTTGTGAAATTGCACCATTACCTTTCAATGGCCGTTAGACATTAATGTTTATGATTTATTAAATATGTACTTATAAGAAAATAGATATTTTAAAAATGGTTAAACAATTATTTGTGTTAGAGATGCTAATTTGTACTTTGTCAGGTGTTTAACCTGACTTTGGTAAAGCGTACGGCTGTATCAATGTTTTGCATGGAAATGTGGCACATAATTAGCAATTTAACAATACTGCAATTTATCATAAAGTTGAGATTTTACACCTTACAGTCTTCATCTTTGTGACAGTTTCCTAAAGACACATATTCCTTTACTAAATGATCTGAGCAGAAATAATATGTGCATTATAATTCACAAAAAAAAAAAAATTTCCTAAGTATTTCTCCCCCTATATTTATACTGAGTCATTTTTGTGAGCTGAGATCAATAATCTGATTTCGGCGCAAATGATAAGAGCTACTGTGTAACCAGTGTTGTTTGTCAGTAGTTAAAATAGTTTGTCAATATAATCCAATCTCCCAGCGTCAGATTGAAAACACAAGATTATCTGCTGACATCCTTTCTTACCGTGACTCAATTACCACTACATTATGAATCTGTTTGATAATTACAGGTTGATTAAAGTGCTTTGGCAGTTAAAGATCCATACATGAGCCATTTCAATTAAAACACATAAAAGAAAGCTGGGTAATTTTATTACATCTAATCCAGGCCTTGAATAACTGAATGGCTCACGCAGCATTTAATGTTCAGCTCTTGTCTCTTTTTTACTTCCTCCGGTTGAAATAGTACAAGTGTCAGTGCATATTCTCTTCAGTTTCCCTCTTTATTTACAGTTAATAGAATTTTATTCCCTTATGTTTGCAGTTATTACTGTGTTTTATTGATTTCTCTCTGGCTGTAGTACTTTAACATTACTCACTCAGGACTTTCTGTCAGGTTGACCTCATGTGGTCCAGCCTCTGTCGTCTCCGAGAAGTGTTTGAGAGGATGCACACCATTTGTTCCAAATTGTCGCCGTAACATGACTTGCCATTTTCCACAGCACTCGACACAAAGAGAGAGTCACAGATGTGACGTTGAAATTCCAGGCTTCCAGTATTCTGTGACCTTTGATGCTTTGAGTTGTATACCGTGCAGTTTAATCGAAAAATGGACATCGTTTTGAGATCTCTTTATTCACTATTATGAATAACATACAAGATGACATGATTCCAGTCACAGTGAAAGCAGTTAAGTTATAAAGAACTTACCCTTCAACCCTACATGCTAACCGATGTTTTGTTTAACCAAACTGATGAGTAAGCATGGTCACAATGTAAACAGTAAAAGGGGAATATATTAATATATTAATGCTAAACATATTATTTGGGTATACAAGAAGTGGGAAAAGTTTGCTGTATATTGATTTTAAAGAGGGCTATTTGCTTATTTAGTTTATTTTGCCTGATTGCACTTTTAAATCTAAAAAGAATCCTTTCAGAATCTGGCAGTGCTGTTTAATAATTGCATACTCAATAACGATGAAAAGAAATTTCAGCTGAATGGATCCAGAGAGAACAAATACAGTACCTTTAGCAGATGTTTAAGTAGGAGGCATCATAGTGGCATATCATTAAAGCAATTAATGGTGCATTGCATTCCACTGCAAGGAAATCTAGTTTTGGTTGTAGAATTGTAAACCAAAGGTTGCTGTCACAGACTGCTGCAGTCTCCGGACATGGGGCCACAAGCCCGGGATGGTTTGGACGCAAATGTGAGTGTGAGCAGGGTTTAATAACCAACAAAGGAATAAACACAAGGGAAATTAACTCAAAAATACCAGACAAGACAAGGCTAGTGGCATAGGAGGAAGACATACAAACAGGCTTGTATGACTAGGGCATTACCAGTCCAGAAACCAGAAAAATGACTCCGAGATTAAAAACAGGACTGGTGATGTCCCTTACAGACCACACAGGACTACATGGATAATCCAATCTGTTAAAACCAAAGTGCAAAAGAACCAGTCAGAACTAAACTGAACTGAACAAAGCTAAACACACATCACAAACACTCAGCTCCAACAAGAGAGGGACCTAGGCTTAAATAACAAAGGAACCAGGTTAGACATATAAGGTCAATTAGGGCAATGGCGGAGCTAAAACCAGGAAGATGAGGAACATGGGTAAAACCTAAAACCCGATCAGTTCCTGTGGATCTGGAGTGCCGGTGCAGATGTGACAGTTGCAGGTTAAAGTAGGGGAAGGCAACAATACTATAGTACCTTTGGACAAGAATTTAAATGATATGGTAATACATTCAGCTGTGTTAGAAATCAAGTAACATCTCAGGATTTCAGCTAAAGGCAATGTGGCTACATGTCCTAATTTGCAAAGTAAATATTTATTTATGAGACACTCTAACAAATACCTTTCTGTTTTACTGACATATTCGTTTTTGCTGCATATGAACCATGGGTAGACATTAAATCATAAAAATCAGCAGAGTACACAATAAAACAATGTGTGGTGTAATAAATCTATTGTAATAAACAATAAATTAGCAAACAAATGTTCAGTAGACAAGACAGGGCAAACAAGAAATGAATTGTGAGGGTTCGAGTACTCTTTTTACTAGCAAAACATGTACAGAAAAAAACAATATCACAAAAAAGAGACATACATCTGAGACACAATTCAAAAACATATTTCATCTGTGCACTGTTTAAGAAACATGGAAAAGCTTTTGTAAGTGTGGGATGGGAGGTGTGACAGGTTGCATATGGAATGTCGAAAAATGAATTGAGGCAACAACAGAAGCACAGAAGAGAGTGACTAGGCTAATGTTCTGGAAAATGCTTCTGATCTTTGAGAAAGACAGTCTGATTTAGGTCAGTGTTGAGGGAGACAAGAGCATGAAGAAGATGCCTTTCTTTCAAATACAATGGCACTGGGACTCTTTCCGCGTGGTCCTTGGTCACATCCCTCCTAGCTACTACATTGTTTGTGAGTGCATGGTCATCAGTAGTGAATCTGACACTCTGTGGTTTAGATATTTTACATGTAAGGGACACGAAAAGCAATTAAATTTATTTAATAACAAAGGCTCAAGCCTCGCTGAAGATTATTCCAAGCTTCCACAATAGGCTTGACAGTTACCAGTGTGTTCTGTGTTCTAATTTGCAAGAATTAGCATATTGGTTTCTACTAAGTCCAGTGTAGGGCCAGAATTTTTGGCGGTGCTTAAAATAACTTAAAATAACTCTTATACAGAAGAGGTGGAGGAGTTGAGTAGGGGGGTGGTGCTTGACTATTGCATACAGACTGCCTGCCATTGAGGGATAAAGAATTTTCTGAAAGCCCTTCAGAGCAAAGTAAATGCTTGTCCATTTGCTGGAATTTTACCTGTCTGCTCACACTTCAAACACCTCCAAGACTGAATAAAGAACACTCAGCTGGGGTGTCCGGTTGATCTAGGAATAATCTTGCATCTCTGAATATATTTCCATGGTAGCTGTACATTTGTACAAACTGTCTTCTTGTACAACCCTTCTACTCCTTCCCCGTGGCACACCTCTACAGTGCCACACAGGTCTGTTGTGAAACTGGGGCTGTTTTTGGTGCAGAAGCATACTGTAATCATGGGATGGAGACACCTGATCATCCCATAATTATGAGATGGAGACACATGAGCATGCCATAATCATGGGATGGAGAGACATGAGCATACCGTAATCATAGGATGGAGACACCTGTGCATACCGTAATTAAGGGATGGAGACACCTGTGCATACCGTAATTATGGGATGGAGACACATGAGCATACTGTAATTATGGGATGGAGACACATGAGTAAAGTTAACCAATCCGAACACTATATTATCCAAAACAGCAAACACAAAATGGGAAGGTAAACATACTCAAAATAAAAAACTGGTAATACCTATATAACAAATACATCAACAAGTACTGAAATACAGGAAATGAACACACCATCTCCCCCACCTCTATAGACTTTCGAGTGAGTAAATGAATGCACTTTATTCACCCAGCTGACCCTCTTTGGCACAGCAGACTAATCGAGATCTGTTAGCTCTCATTACTTCTGCTTTTTAGCGTTGGGCTTTGGTGATAAATTGCCTTTGTGAGCCAAGTGGTCAGTTTACCTCAGCCCATTTCGTTGCTCTGCTTTCTGTCAACTTAAAAATGTGAAAATACATTCCTACAGCAGCAGTACTCCGAGGAGCACGTTGTTTTTTGTTCCTAGCACAGTAGCCTTACATGTTCATGGTTGTTGGTTCAAGCCCTGTCTCAGTGTAAAACTTACATGTTCTGTCTGTATCTCTGATTTCCTCCCACAGAACAAAAACATGTGGTTCAATGAATCGGTATCTCTAAATTGTTAATTGCCCATATCTGTACCTAACAATATGGTGGAGTCTTACTTGAATTCCCTTTTTTCTTGGGCCCTAAGCTTGTTGTGACCCTGCATTAGCTTAAAGGTCATGAATGATTGATGAATAGATAACAGTATCAAAAAAGGGCAGGAACAGCTCAGAGAAATATGAAGTATGTTTTGTTTAAGTTGTTTTTTTTTTATTGTTGTTGAAAAAAATACTAGCAAAGCACTGTTTCAGAATTCTGAAGATGCCCCTTAGATGCCCCTTATCCCATTTGCACATCTGGGATGCTTTTATCACAAGTCTTGGGAAAAGTTAGCTGTGAAGTTTTCGATTTTAAGTCACAGCTCAGTGATTGGGCTTTGTCACTTGTATACAGAACAAACAAAAACTTCTCAATTTTAATATAAAACTTCTGGAGAAGACATGGTTTGTGTCATAGAAAAAGAGGAAGATAGGTGGCATTTAATGCAGCCATCAGTTATGTTGGCACCAGTAAACAGAAAAATTCTTGTAATGTTCTGAGAATTCACAGAGCTATCTCCATGGCAACTCTGTTTTGCAGTCATATCTTTAATGAATAGGTAATTAAAGAAATGTAACATTCACAAGTTCATTATGGGTATAGAAATTAGTAAAAGTAAATGATGGCAGCTGTCACCGTCAAGAACAGGTTGGCAGTATATTAGATGAAGAAATAAACTTGTGTTTATGCAGATGTGCTGGGGGGGGGGGGGGGGGGGGTGGGGGGTCGGCGCGGGACCTCTTACCTACGCGTCTTTAAAGACCATCATGCAGCATGCTAACTACTATCACTATTCATTAACTTTTTCACATCAGTAACTCACTAAACAGGCAACTCAAATTCTTCATGTTATGCTTCTTATCCTTACAGTTAGGGAGAAACGATAAATCAAAAGCATTAGTTGATTGCAATTTGTAAAAATTAAGCATTTTTGGTGGTTACCAGCTGTATATTGTCCTTTTCTTTTTAAAATCCATTTTAAATATTTTTAAAATACATTATTCTGAGGACAGATTAAAGTGACGCTTGTGGCTTTTTTCCCCATTCTAGTCGAGCGAACTACTCGTACAATGGAGCTATCTCTTTCAACACGTCACACACCAAAGGCAACAGAAAACACAACAACTCGAGCAAGACCTCATCAGACTATAGGGCCACCTCCATGCAATTTGGAAAGAATGCCTACGTGTAGCCAGTGAGCAAGGGGAGGACAGCCGGAGTGAATTGTTGATGGACAGTGTTGATTGTCGACAGTGCAGGGGAGGCAAGATGAATTGTCTCCCCAGCCAAGGATACCTGAACCATTGTGAGGAAAGAGCTTTGTGCATCGAAGGAGGATCGGGAAGGAGGAGGGCATTTTGTAATTCCGATAATGTCCCCACAGAGTTCCCTATCACACTTTCCTCCATGATCCGGCAAACCTGTATAGCGTCAACTTCCCTTCTATAGATACTGGTATCCCAGCAGGCCTTGTCCAGTTTTGAATGTGCCTATTTTCATATCTTCAGTGATAATCAAAAGTCCCTAGTTATGGAAAGGGAGTTTGAAATTTGAATTTGATATAATGCTAATGTTTATATGGATGACTTTGTTTCTCATGAGTATAAAAGCAGAATTACTATGTAAAAATGTCCAGCTATGTCCTGTTATTTGTGGCTGTGGCCGGACACAACTGTCATCGGTCACTGTGGAAGTGAGCTAACTGTAGATATGTTTTATTGTTCATAATTCTATAACTGTATTATTTTCACAATTATTAATTGTTAATAAAATGATCAAAATGACCTAAGTCACATAATCAGCAATTTTTGCTCTGTTGAAATGTGTTTACCAAGAAAATAAATGCAGAATGTCTTTGAAGTCTGGTGATGATCTGTGTCACTTTGTTGATGATACTAAGGGAACATAACAATACATCTGACATAACTTCAACAGCGTGCAGTGAAACATTTTGGAGCTGCCAGCCGTGTCACGTGCTGTCCACATGTATAAAGGGACAAGTATCCCTCTGAGGCAGAGCTCTCTTCTGTTTCATGGTCTCTCATTGTAATCTGCCTCGCCATCTACATTCTCATAATCACCAAAGCCTGTCCTTTCTGTTTAGTATCAGCTGACCAGGATAAACAGTTGGAAGATACATTGATGGATACATATCTACATTTTTAAAAGCAGATTACAAGAAGTTATGTTTGCCAGTAACACAATGCATTTCTTAGGTCACCTTGGAGTTCAAGCATGGCCTCATTAAGCAGCAAGTTACACTAACAGCCATATATATTCTGATTATTGTTATTTTAAGGATCACGAGGTTAAAAAAACAATGATCTAATAGAAACAGGAGCAGTCCAGCCCATAGACAAACAAAGGACAGGTAAATCTGTCTGAATTTTAATTAATACTGGATCTGGCCTGTCACAGAAAGATTAACAGCCATATTATGTCTTAGCTGAGTGAATATTTCTCAGCATTTAAAACAGACTGTGAGTTTGTGTCCCTTTGTCTCTTAGGTCTGATCTGTATCCATTACCTGATATTCATGAGAAATATGGAGGACAGATATGATGCAGAAACAGGTAAAACAGGTATTATGAAAACCTGATATACTCATGCTGTGACACTGTAATAAAAGAAGAGGAGGCTATTTTAAATGGCATTCGGTAGAATGAAAAATATGCTAAAAAATAAGGTACGTTAACGTTTTGTCGTTATGAAAATGGCATGCCTAAGAGGAGCTGAGCACATGAACCTGTTTATTCGGCACAGAACTTTCACAATGTTCTAATCACGGCTGTGTTTCCTGTTTCGGGACACAGCCGGGTTTAACTCCGTGCCGTTCGCCATCCGTCCCCACCTGATGATCAATGGAAACCCGAAACGCCTCCTTCCCGTTCAACGTACTGATACTGGTGATGTCTTGGGGCTCCGGCTTGTTGACGGACGCTGTGGAAAACAAGTGTCGATTGTCCTGCCCCCGAACAGAATGACGCGTTTGCTCCTTTCTCCGTTTTAAGAGCTGCTGTAGCTATACGTTTGGTAAAGGGGTTGTTCTTGTTGGTCGATGGTTATCGTTACTCTAAGTGTGGCCACGACCTGTTGACCTTCAAATTAAATGCTGCATGAAAGGTAAAAAATAAATGCATTGCTTTATTTCACAAATCCAATACAACTACTGAGTTTTGAATATACTGTAAACATAAAATTAATCATAAAAATGGAGCAGAGATTTGGATTAAAAAACTAAGACTTTTTTGATAAAAAAAAGTGCACTTTACAGAATATACTAATAGACAGTGTATAGTACAAAGGTGTATTTTTTCTGCAAACTAAAAATTGGGGTTAATGTGATGTAGCTTTTTCTAAAGAATACCTACAGAGGGCAGTAATATGTTTCATGAATGTGAAATCGTCGCTATTTTTAAATACTGTAAGTGGTTAGTAGCAACTTTTCCATTTGGTATCATGCGCGCGTCCATTTCGGAATTTATGACGTTACTGAATGATTACTGAAGAAATGTTTTTAACCTTGAAAACACTAAAAAGTGATTTTATATTTGTTTTATTGTCTCATGGGCAGTGAAAAACGTTTATATAAATTTTCATAGATAGAAATTACCTATGTGACAGCAGTCAGACTGAATTCATAGGCAGTATTTATTGCAGATATGATCTGTAATGGAATATTTTGTTTTGACTGGTTAGCACTGTTCTTAAAGACTGGGGCTAGGAAACGGATTAGAAGGGCGTTTTCTTGGGGTTTTAGTAATTAACATGAAAAGTGCAGCTGGTGTCTGTGCTTATTAATCCTCAGATGTACTGAAACACTGCCAGCCAGCACACATAACCTCACTATGGTTAACATCACCAGAGCCCGCCCTTGGGGGTCCTGTCTCGAGAAGTAGAGACACTGTTCACTAGCTTATCGTGGTAAGCATGTAGGACATCCACTGACAGAGGCACTGGATTGAAACAAAGCCTGTGTTCATACTCACTCAGCACAAACACGGTGGTCATGGAGTTAATCACTGACCTCAGATCCTTTTTTTTGTCCCCTTAGATCAGCCCTCTTTTGTGCGTAGCGATGGGCCTCATTTTAAAGCAACACGTACCCCTTCTCAAAATATGAGTTACCTGAAAGTTTGTGTTGTCAAAATTCACTGCGTGTCACGTGTAGGGTATCCTCATACTGCATTTCCCATATAGGGAGTTCTTAGTTTAAAACGTTTAACTAGTATAGTTATTTTGTTTTGAATTATTTTACTTCAATTTTATTTTTCTCTTATTATTATTCATTAATTCTTGTTTTTTGTATTCCTGTAAAGCACTTTGGGCTACATCTATGTATGAAAGGTGCTAATAATTAAAATTTATTATTATAAATATATAAACTTATTATAGTATAGACCTCTTGATAATTGCATAAGGCCTCATTGCTCATGATGACATTCCTGTTCCTTACTATCCGAAATAAAAACCGTGTACTAAATGGTGTTCGGCTTTCTTGGGAAACAATCAGGAGCCTACACCTGACGAAACCCGAGCTGCATGTAAAATATATTAAAGCAACAAAGCATTAATGTCAGTATTAATTTGGTCTCACCCTCATTCTATGTCCTACATGGGCTTAGAAGATAAAAAAACAAATGTGGCTAAGTAATTTGTTTTTGTTTAATGCAGTGATCAGTTGTATTTGTATGACATTTTCACCCGAAGGACAACACGATGTCTTTGAACACAGAAATTTGAGTTGCCAAATTTATGAACTGCTTGTAATGGCATTATTTTTTTCCCCGAATCAGCAAGTTCTGGCAGCTATCTGAAAATGGTAGCCTTTCCTGTTGTGCAAAATGTTTAGAGAAACAACAAGATGAAAAAATGTCCATTGCAGCCGTGTTCTTCCAAGGTCGGGCAGGTGGGTAACAGGTGGTCTTCGACGCTGATCCACTTTTTGGGAGAGGCCCTCCCGTTAACCCTTCTTTTAGAGAAACCACGTGACCCAAATTTTTTCAACAAACACCCGACCCGAGTCAAAACATGCCTCGGCTCTCATTCACAAAACTACGGGGAAGTAAATTATGTAAAGCGATGTTGAGCAAGCAGCAGCAAAGGGGAGGGAGGTGTGTGACATAGGACGAGACATTTCTCAAGATATTAGATATAAAACCTGCCAGAAGAGGGCGTATATCTGGGATATCTCTTTTTATTATAAGTCTGTAACCTTGGTTTTGAGAGGTCATTAAATTGCATAACCTCGGAGTTGTGGACAGGCTTCAAACTAACTTGACACATGTCACATACATGCACCGTAGCCTGACAATGGCTGCCCCTGACTGAGTAATCTTAAAGCAACAGTAATGCCAGCCAAATCTCTTAATCACAGTTTAATCTAAGTTTTTAGCACACCATTAATCTGAGCCACTTACTGGGACATGTAAACTGACAATTGCTTATTCCTTTGATATATGTGATAATAAGCTGACGTGCAGTATGTTTCCTAAGTAAATGATCCATCCATCCATCCATCCATCCATCCATCCATCCATCCATCCATCCATCCATCCATCTCCCTGAAGACAGATTGAGATCATCCATCCATAC
>JAACJT020000030.1:16461382-16487393 GCA_009936485.2 Gymnarchus niloticus | reverse complement strand
ATCCATCCATCCATCCATCCATCCATCCATCCATCCATCCATCTCCCTGAAGACAGATTGAGATCATCCATCCATACCTCCAACTATCCAAGGGGCCTGGAGCCTATCCCAGGCAGCCCTGGGCATAAGGCTGCAGTACAACCTGGACAAGATGCCAGTGCATCACAGGGCACCGTCACACACACTCTCAGTATGAGCAATTTAGAGATGCCAGTCAGTCAAAATCACATGTATTTGAACCTAGTGAGGAATTGGGAATACTACATGAAGGAAACCTGCAAATCCCAGACAACCAGAGTGGAGGCAGGATTGAAAACCCCAACCGTGGAGGTGCAAGGCAACAGTGCTAACCATTGAGTCACCGTGCCCTATGAAGCTATGTACCTTATATATCGCCAAATCACATTTAAAATACTTTAAATACAGCACTGACACTAGACTACAAATAACATTACAAAACAGCTAACTTCTCCTGATGCCAGTTCTCAGACAGATGGTGTTTTTAGTTGAGTGTCTTGGCTATTTGTAGGATTAAAATAGTAGTAAGGTTGTATGTAACAGACTGTAATGACAGGATCAATCCAAGAAGGGTCACTTTAAACTGACATGTGAGTAGAATGTCGTTGAGGTCAGGCTTCCAGATGGTCTGAATGAGAAATCCGTACATTTAACATAATGCCAGCATATGACTGTAGTGACCATAGAGCACGAGGCAGGGGACGTCCTGGATGGAATGCTAGCCAATCACAGGGCATGAGGCAGGGGACGTCCTGGACGGGATGCTAGCCAATCACAATGCTGCCACACGCTATGGAGAACACTAGTCCATTTCTGTGTACCGTGGGAGAAGACTAGAGTGCCTGTAAACATGGGAAAAACATGAAAAATTTGTACATCTGAAGCAAAGCCCTTCAATGGATAAGCAGTCATGGAAATAGAATGGTATTTTATTGGCAACTGGCTCACTTTATGAGCAAAAAGCATACAGATGCTATATACATACATATATATATATATATTTATCTTCTCACTCTCTGTCACCTCTGGATAATTGTTCTGTTTCTTCTCCAAGTCCAGATTTACCCACCATCTACCTTGTCCTGCTAACCAATTTCATAATAATTCTTTGCCTGGAAAATCATCTTCTTACAATGGAATCCTGCAGTATTAAAAATTAGAAATTGTCAGAATTCTTTAATTAAAAATTACACCACTACACAAGTTTTGTTTTTTTTATTATATATATTATATATTGTTTTATTATAGGACACACGTTTCAGTTTATAGGATTAATGGAAATTGCATTATTTATTTTTCAAATCAAAAGAAAACAACTTTATAGCTCAATATGAATACCATTCTCAGTATTGTTTAACATGCATGTGTGTTTTTCAAAATCACTTGAAAAAACGTTCAGCATTTTGAGCTGAACAAGCGACAGACCTCCCTGAGGAGCCAAACATGCAAAGTGTGCAAAACTAACCATCAAAAATAAAGAGACATAGGGGCAAAACATGACATCCTCATTGGTCGACACATTCTGAAGCACCGGACTTGGAGAGTTAACAAACAGGGAAAGGTCATGCTTGAAAGCTGTCAGTCCTGCGTAGGCACTATCTCTCAGTACTGAGGTGAGCAGTCCACAGACTGACATCGGTAGGAGAGCTCCTACAAAAGAGCCATGAAATACAAGACCGTGGTGATGTATGTGGAGATTGGATGCTTCGTAGTCTGCCTGATCGGATGGACTCTGGTGTGTTCCACCATGCCCACCGAGTACTGGAACTACTCGACCAACGACAAGGCTGTCCTGACCACCAGCAACTTCTTCTCCAACCTTTGGAAGGACTGCGTTTCTGATTCCACCGGGGTATCCGATTGCAAGGAATTCCCATCACTGCTGGCACTTGACTGTAAGTCAAGCCTCTTCATTTCCTGCTTTGCAGGAAGGCAGTCGGTGTCCTAATGAAATTGTGATAACAGCTCGTTTTCTGTTCTTCTGTGGCTAGCTGTCTACCAAATCTAAATGTGACAAACATGCTGGTATTTCCCCCAAAACATTTGTCTTTCAGCCTGTATTACTTACCTTTTTCTTTTTTTCAGTGGGAAAGGACAAAAAGTTTTTTGGGGAATTTCTCTGTCTACTCATTCTTATCCCAAACCAGGTCTAAATGAAGATGGCACACGACATTCAGGAAAGTGATTATGTTCCTGAGATGGGGCTACTTTGGGGTTAAAATGCTATGAAATCCTCATCATTTATCATTTTTTACTACACTGTATACCTTTAAGTACACTGTCATGTTGATTATGTTAATTATTATGCATTGACTCCGGACCGATACACACATCACTAATGATATAATGATTTGTGACATAGCTTTAAACCAAGGATGACATGTGATGAGGCATAACTTGTAACATGAAATATGGTCATGTTATGTTGTTGTGATTTATTATTAGCTGTTATCTTGGCTATGTAAACTTTTTCTCTGGGGTGCACCCCAGCCTGAAGTCCCCTATGACCCTGGCTAAGATAAGTGGTTTGAAGATGGATGATTAGATTGATATATGGAAAGATGAATGGGATAGTCCATATCCACTGCTGGTGACCAAACAGATGGCATTCGTCTAGAATGCCCTGTCTCCAGTCTGGATCGTCAGGCATCCCAACAGCATGTTTATTGTTGTGATCTGAGACAGGGACTAATATAGTAAAGCATGGAGCTGTATACATGGGCATAATTGCTTGCGATTAACACACCAGCTATGTAAATAAATGTAAAATCAGTACAGTAGAACTGTCAGGTATTGTGAAAGCAATCAACACAAATTAACTAGATTAGGAAAAAACACAATTTTCCTAAACACCTGAAATTGAAGTTTGTAAAAGCATAAGAAAATAAATACGGATTCTACAACAGTGCTCATCATCATACGTCTACACCGCCATCTTTCAAACTGCTTATCCAGTACAGGGTCGGGGGAGGCCTGGAGCCTGTACCAGGCAGCATGCAGTATTAGCTGCTGTATGCAGTTTAAATATATGAGCTATGTATTATATTACAAATTCGACCAGCAGAGGGTGTCCTTTTCTCCACAGAAGTAGCTCTTAATGAACCTTAATAGTACACCTTCAAAAGCATGCTCCCCCTCCCCACTCCCCAAACTGTTCATAGTGTACATCCACATGTGTCGAGCACTCGTTATCATCGCCATCATCCTGGGCTTCTTCGGAGCCGTTCTCGCCCTGGTGGGAATGAAGTGCACCAAGATTGGTGGGTCGGATATCACCAACGCAAGAGTCACCTTCGCAGCGGGAATAAACTACATGGTCTCAGGTATATGCTTCCCACAGTATACTCTTAGACAAGTGTTCTCAACCTTTTCAACACCAGGCCCATCCGTATATCAAAGAGTACAGATCTATACACCACTAGATGGCGCTCACAGCCCACTTGTGGGCTGCGGGCCAGCGGTTGAGAAATGATCTGTTCTCTTACAGGTTTTTGTGCCATGATTGCATTCTCCTGGTATGGAAATAAGATACGGCGAGAATTTGTCAATCCTAATTTCAAGGATCAAAAGTAAGTAAAGAAAATTCGTCCAGCTGTCCATTGCCCATAACAGTTTATCAATCGCAGGGCCATACAGACTTTACTCCTGGAAACCCAGGACACAATGCAGGTGATGCTCTGCACAGGATTCCAGGCCATCACACAACTCACATCCTTAAAAGAAATATAGGTTTGATGTGAACTTCATTGTAATGTCTGTTTTATTTTTACAGATATGAAATTGGAGCTGCTATTTTTGTGGGCTGGGGCGGGTCCTCTCTGCTCATCATAGGAGGGTTTATTTTCAGCTTCTTTGCTAAAAAGGAAGGCTTCCAGTCCAGGTAGGAGGATGCCCACCGTGTGCCTATGTTGGGGGGGGAAGGGTTCTCTTCCGCCTGAGATTCAAGCAAAGCTCATCTCTCCCGTGGTCCTCAGTTCCAAGCCTCAGCTCAAACCGATGTCCCACATGCCGGCTCAGACGCAGGGGACGACAATAATGTCGGTGCCGCTCGGAGAGCCTTCTGAGGGCAGGAAAACGAGGGCCACCGGAACCTTCAGCAGAACGCCCTCTGACACCTATGTATAGCCTGCAGTGACCCACGAGCAGGCGTCCTCTGCATGCTCATGGATGCAAATGCACAGTTTAAGTGGTATGTGACTAACAACTTGTACGTAACAATTGAATCACTGAATCTACCAACTCAGATAACTGTTTACACTATTAAGCAACTTAATTTATAATCATCATCTTCCCTCCGCATCTCCTGATGAAGGTCACAGAGACAGCATGCTGAGCAGGTCAAGACCAGATCTCTCTTTCAATGGCCACATGCTTTATTTCTTTATTCGGGACCTCTGGACATTCCAGAGCCATCTGGGAGATATGATCCCTTAAATTTATATGTATTAAACCAAGCATGGAGCAGTACATTAACTTTATATGTTTATAAGCTAGAACTGGTTTTTGTAGTGGACATTTTTCCAAACCAAAAAAATTATTAAATGACCAAAAATACTTAATCACCACAGATGTACTGAATACCAAATTATTTTTTTGACATGTATTCTGGACAAGTGGAGCATTTTTAGGATGTCCAAGACTACAGTAACTCACATTCTAAACCTGGCACTACAAAAATGAACTGGAGTTCCATTGCAAAATTCAGCAACATTTTACAAAAATATTGTGCAAAATATTTTCTGTACAAATCAACAAAGCACAGTACAAGACATTTTGAACTTACAGGGAATTTAACTACAAATATGTGACAAATATACATTTCGTCAATAAGAGCTTGTAGAAAAAAATCAATACATCAGGTTATCTACCAAAGGGTAAATCTGCTTTATCCTGGCAAACTAAACTTCTGTTTTTCCATTTCTGCCATGTACACATTTACAGGACAGCTTCACAATTAAGATATGTAATTTTATGGATATAGAAAATTACTTGTTCTACTTGAAAAAAAAAAACATTAGACAGAATACAACCATAAGAGTACCAATATAAAAATTTTAATGTAATATTTTAAACATGACGACATTTTTCTTGCAAAACTTTCGTATGTAATAAAGTTAGCTGTTAAAATCTTCAGGACCTGAATAAGCAAACACCTGCAAAGTGAAGCTACATTAACTATTATCTACTGCGGCTTGATGCAGTAATAATAATAAAAATCATCTGTCAGATTATCCCAACTCTGTTAACGAGCCCACTGATGTGAAGAGAGGTAGCATGAAAACCATTCGAGTCGTTAACCTTCTGGTGGAAGACAGAACACACTGCATTCAGCAGTGACGACCGTAAACGTTGATAAACGTACCACTATATTCAGGTCTGAGACACTCTGAGCATGCTCTAAAGAGCAGAGTATACACTAGGCAGCACGTATGTACATACCTGTAGAAAACATATTTCTGAAAACTCCCAGAAGCTGAACATGATGACGAGGTTGTTCTGTAATGAACTGTCTTTAGTTGGTTATTCTTAGCCAGATAAACGACAGATTGGGGATGTCGCTAAGCTACAGAGGTTAGTTTTGTGGTCACTGGGTCATTTAACCATGGCCAGCAGTGTGTTATAAAGCAACTATGCTCCCAACATTCCTCACCATCCATTTGTCATCAAATAACCAAATATAAACGTTCATAGACACACACATACTATATACATATAGTTTGTATAGCCTTCCTTATTAAAATTAATGCTAGAAAAAACAACAATCTTCAGTTCTTACCCCAGTATTTTCTTCGATACGTAACAACACAAAACAGGCACAGCAGACAGTGAGGTACCCCTTTCGGAAATGCTCACATACATCACTCCTGTACCCAAGAAACTTGTTCCATTTCAAAAGTAGTAATCCGCATGAAGGTTCCAGATCCATTCATTATAATTATAATTATTCAATTTAATCTGTGTCACTCCAGTCGCTGACTGTCACCAGTGTGCTTTTCATGGTACTGGGTGGATCCACTTCATTCTGACCTATAGGGCGAGAAGAGAATTTATATATACACAATTCAGTGGTGACGATTCATCTGCAAGCACTGGATTTAATCCTGCTTAGCATGTGATAGAACCAGCAACTGTTGTTAAGAATTGCAATGCTACATAACATACATACATCCATCTGCTTATCCTGGTTAGGCTTGCTGGAGGACTTGGAGCCTAAATATCATTCTATTTTCCACTATAAAAACACTTCTTCTCCTATTAAATAATGCCCCACAGTACCTTTGTGCATTTTCCCTGTTGATGAGCCCCACACACTGGTGCTGGTAGACTCAAAACTCTTTTTCACAGGGATTTCTTCAGGTTTCGGTGCTGGAGACTTGTCCTCTAAAGAGGAAATATCCCAGTCGTCGTCATCGTCATCTTCATCCATTTTTGAACCCTGACGATATAAAGCAATAATAATATTATGACCAGACTTCCCTAAAGGTCTTTTCAAATTCAAACAATCGCCAATAAAAGTTTAAGTCGACAGAGATTTGGTCATTTTCATTCAGTGATCACACATCCTGTAAGGTCACACTCTTAACTGGATAGAAATGCTTCGTTGTAGTACGTTACTTCATGAGTTTATTTGATTTGTGGAACATATTGAAAAAAAAATCACAGTAAACACATCTAAGTAATATAAATATGCTTATATCCACATTGCCTCCTAGTTTTTGACGTTACGTTAGACTTCCATGCCAAAATCACCATAGAAATCACCCGTAGCCATCATCGTCACCAGAGCTGGAACGAGAATAGAACAAAACCGGAACGGAATCGAAAAGGAAAACACGTAACGGAGTCAGAACAAAAGCGGAATGGAGTCGGAAAAAAAAAACGGAATGGAGTAGGCACAAAACCAGAACGGAATCGAAAAAATATAAAATCCAGAACGGAGTACGAACAAAAGCGGAATGGAGTCGTGGGGAAAAAAAAAACCCGGAACGGAGTCGAAAGGAAAGCAGAACGGAGTCGGAAGATAAAAACATGGAACGGAGTACTATCAAAACCGGAATGGATTCGAACGAAAGCGGATCGGAGTTGGAACGAAAAAACTATATACAGTACAGAAATCTGCCAGAGCTCTGTGGAATGTTACGCTTGAAACCTGATTTCTCCAGGACAGCACTCCGAATACAGTGCTCTAAATACATTAAACTTACAGCATATGACAGTAATACCAGAATAAAAAGTGTGATTTTACTACAGACACCAAATGCATTAAATAGCGGGTAAGATCTCCTTTTTCTAATAATTTGAAATAGACACATGTGTTTTTAAAATAAGTTTATGCACAGGTGTTCTACTGTTCAAATCATGCTTCTGACCAGTGGTATGGTAACATGCCATTTGCATTGCTGTTATTGATGACAGGGTGATTAATTTTCTCACCTTCAGCTCCTGCACAACATTGTTCTTGTCTGGTAAAATGCTCACCCCACCGAAGGGTCTCTTCACCTCTCGATCTGCAAGCTTCCTTTCCAGGTCCTTAGTCAGATCTTTAATGATGTGACCTTATGGGTTAACAAATCCAGGTGAGCAAAATTCACTCGTGTGCAACATGTGAAAGAACAGTCAACATCTTTTTCCATTCAATAAAAACAATTAACTTGTGTCTCATATGTGATGACAACATACATACATACATACATACATATATAGATCCATCTAGCTGCATATCCTGGTCAGGATCTCAGGAGGGCCTGGAGCCTACTCCAGGCAGCATAGACCTCAAGGCTGGGGTTTACCCTGGTTTACCCTTTTCATCATACGCGTACACATTAGCCTAGCTGCATTTCACTGGATGGTGGGAGTAACATGCAAACTCCACAGTGACTGCTAGCAATGGCAGTAAAGAAGACATCTCCTTACTCCTGGTTGCCTTCTCCTCCTTTCCTGACGGGTGCTTGTAGCCTTGCAGCTCCTGTGGGTCGATCTCTTCCATGTCACTTGCCTCTGTCCACTCGGTGTCACTGCCTGCAGGTGGCATGGGGGCGGCGGCCAGCCCGGTCAAGCTAATCACAGCGGATTTTTGCCCCTGCCGTCTCCTCTGGGGGATGTCATCCTCCTCGGAATCCTCATCTGAGCTGAACGGAGGAGTCCTGGGGAGCAAATCCCAATGAGCCCCTTGCAAATTATATATTCAATATGATGCATATTCCACTTGCACTGATGAAGTCCAGCATTATGAATGGGGTGGACTATATAAATTATAACCTGCTATGATACCTTGTTCCAGAAGTTTTAATCACAGCGTTCGTCTTGCTCCGAGGGGCTGGCAGAGGGGCTGCCTGCTGCCTGGGGGCTACTTTCGACACCACCTGGGTCACACCTGATGGCAAGGTGCCGGACCTGGCCCTCATCTGGCTCTCTTTTTGGTGCAAGAAGAGAAAAAACATTTTGCAGGCATGCGATTTTATAAAATGCCTAGCTACTGACCAGGTTTAAAGCGTAACATTCCGCAGGATCCTAGTGGAACTAACCGTCGACCGTCTGCTTGAGCCTGGTGGTGAAATCAGGTGTGGAGTCGCCCTCCGTCTCCCTCTCTTTCACCCTCAGAGACAGCGTGCGGAAGAGGTCTTCCCGAACCGTTCGGCAGTCTGGGAACTGCTTCTCCCGCTTCTCTCGTTCAGAGGACACTTTGGCCAGGGCGGTTTTTAACTCGTTGTTCGATAGTCTACTAGCACCCTGCGAAAAGAAAAACAAACAAAAAAAAAACCCCATGGCTCCAAGGCCTCTGGTGTTACCGCCATTAAACGCCTAACCTATAGGAAGTCACTCACGGGTCGGATGCCCAGAGCCTCCAGTTTTTCCATCAGAGTCTGTTCCAGGATTGGCCGCAGTTCCTTCTTTATATTGGGGTTTTTCCTCAGGATGCTAATCGGTGCTTGTCGCACTACTGCCTCCTTCTTCTCCGAAATGCTGGTAGAATCTGTAAAACGCACCTCGGTCACCCCAGACACTCCGGAGACAGGCAGTAAAACAAGCCGACTCTTCACGTGAGGACCACAGGTTTCGCTGATGGATTTATCTTGCTTATTACCCCCGTTAATACATTCATAGTGAATTACGCATGTACAGACACATGACTGAAGGAGAGACAGAAGAGGATGAAGGACTAAAACCATGCCTCTGGCGATTCCAATCTGAAGAGAGCCTTGGAACAGACCGTTAGCCGTATGAGCGACTACAACTTATGTCACATGGCACAGACGCTGTGGAACAACACATCCATGCAGAGGCCATGCAGTCCATACAGGATGTAGCCTACTGTTACCTTTATCCTCCTCTGAAAGCTCCTCTATAGGATCCAGTTTATGGACAGAAGTAGACTGATCTATTTGGACAGCACAGACAGGTCAGACAAGCGGAAACAGGCGTACAAGGATCTGAGTTAGTCCAGCACGGATGTAAGGATGTCACAGATGGACTACTGCATCCAAAGACCTTCACTTAAATGCATGGATACGGAACTCTGTTGAATTCATGATAACTGAGCATCCAGCATTAGAGGCCACTAGCTTAACAAGACCTGCTGGCTTATCAAAGACTTCGGCATGAAAAGAATAATTGCTTTCCTGCAATTGATGTTTGCATGCAATTACTGCAGTTGCTGTTCTACTGCAAGTGCAAATTTTAAAATGGTAAACAGGTAGCAGCAAGGGAATAATATGATGCTTATGTAAGGAATTCTCCAAAATCAGCGGCCGCTTCAGCTTTAGAATGCACTCTCGAACTTACCATTCATCTGTGACTTGATCTTAGGCTCTGGAACTGTAGAAATGACTAAAACACAGAATATGGCGATCAGAAATGTTTCCGTCCGCAGCGTGCGACTCGATTCACTACATGAAAGGCTACAGTTTTAACTGTTAAAACTGGTGCCCAATTAGAGTGACTCAACTGGTCATTGCTGGAAAAGGAAGCAGACGAAGGGCAGAAGAAACAGACAAACAACTAAGTGTTTTAGTTATTAGTAGTTTAATAGTTAAGAAACCACAGCAGCAATGGTGAACTTCAAGAAGGAGGTAATACAGACCTGTGTGTTCTACCACCCGTGGAGCGGGCCTTGAGGTCAGCTTTTTCATCTATAACGTAAGAAGGAAAAACACTAGCCAGCTTGTAAATAACAAGTGTGTTAAACTCTTACTGGCTTTATAGAAGTCTTAAGTCATTCTCTTCTTTGCCAAAAATATGGCATGTATGTGTGAAATAATGAGAAAAATAGTTTTTTTTTTATTCAGCGCTTAAATAGTCTTATGAGACCTAAAAAGTAGATAGTAGAAACGTTCATTTTGGTCGAATAGCATTTTTAAAACTGCACTCATTCCTGCAGCTAACCCCATTGTGAAAAGGCAGAATTCCCACATATCAGCAGCAGCAGAGTGATAAGTATCAGCACAAACACAAACCCATCCTGAATGGCTCATTCAGGATTTCCTAAATGAGGCCTGGCACAGCCCTTCACTTCCTGCTTCCTATCTATCCCTAGAGTCCCGACCTGCTCCCTCTGAGACAGGATTAGCTCCTTCTGCTCCTGCAGCTTCCTCTCCAGCTCCTCCATGTGCTTCCGGTTCCTCTCCTCCTCGTCGGTGGCCGAGTGGCGCAGCCGGTGCACGTCCTCAAAGAGCTGCAAGGGCAGCCGCCAGAGGCGGGCAAGCGAAAACACGGGCTGGCGTGAGTATATTTTCAAAAAACGATGCTTTTAAATGGCTTTTTATTTGGCTAATGACACTGATATTCAGGCGAGGATGTAAAAACTGTTCATACATGCAGACGCTGAACAGACTCCCACCGTTACCTGATTCTTTTCCCTCTCATGCGAGTCCTGGACCTTCTGCATTCTGGACATCCACTTATCTTCCTGTGAAGAGCAAGCTTGGCTTTATCGCATGTCCGCTGTCAGCATGCCACGTCTCGCGTGAGGTGACATTTTCCAGACCTGTTTCCTGAGTTGCTGCTGGAGCTTTTCTATGTCCTGCTTATGTTTCTCCTCAGTCGTGCCCGACAGCTGAATCTTCTCTTCCTGCAGAGCTAAGATGTTCGTCCTCATCTTGTAGCTGGACTCCTCCATTTCGGAGAGTTGCTACTCGGAACAATTAAAATAAAGAAAAAAAAATCACTCACCATCCCATAAAAAGTAGTATTTTAGAATCATGAACTATGCTGGTCACCATCACAGCATAAAACTACCATTGCTCATGGAACTAACGTTGTCTGTATGAAGCTGTTTGGTTCTGAAGTTTAGCAGTTAATGGCTTTTCTTCAATACAGACACTAAAGAGCTTCATTTAAACAGCTAGTTGTTCACCGACGTACGTTCCACCACGAAAGAGTCACATGCTGTCAAAGGAGAAGGAGTTTCAAAATAGTATACTTTAAGAAAACACGCCTTACTGCAGCTTAAACTCACAGCTGAGCGATCCTATCCTGTATGCTCTTCAGTGTGCTGCTTGTTAAACTCTAGCACCACCACAAAGCCGTGGGCTTTCTGTAACATGCTTGTTTCAAGCTCGTTTCAACTCCTTACACTTTGAAGAAGGGTGTTTTTAGCAGACAGCTCCTTGGACTCGTTGAGGAACATCTGTCTCATTTCCTCCATTTGTGCTTTCTGCCGCTCCTTCTCCTCTTCCTTCCACCTCTCGAGGGTCTTCAGCATGTCCTCTTCCTTGGAGCGCTGGCCTTGCTCCTAAACCGTCAACGCACGATCGTAAATCTCACAAAAAAATGTTCATTTTAACACCTCTGACAAATGACACTTCACGTGGTAAAGGTAATTACTCTTCAGATACCTTTATGCTCAACAATATTGTAATAAATTTTTAGGTTCTTAACCAATACTAGAGTAAGAAAACTTACAAGTTTACAAGTTCTACCTATTTATTCAGCTGTTTCAGCAAAATGTAACAAATATTTCACTGGGACAAGTTAGGTGAACCACTTTGCTCCAGGGTTTGAAAGCAGAGCCCATTCTGGGACTGGACCCAACAACCTTGTGGTTACTGCACTCTGTACTTGCCTGAGAGACTTTAGCGATGTAGGTCTGCTGTGTCTCCAGCTGGGATCTGGTCAGAGTTAACTGCTCACGTAGCTTGTTTATCTCTTCCTGCAGTTTTAGAGACTGGACCTTCTTCTGGTTCTCGGACATTAATTCTCAAAAAATACAACCGACAAACTCCAAAATGAAAACTCAGCGTCAAACGATACTTTCACAAATGTACTAGCTGGTAATAAGCTTGTTCCACCATAGAAACATTTTAGACTACGTTAATCCGATATGCTAAAATTCAGTGGTCTTACAACCACTTATTTTGAACAAAAGACTAAAATATTAAAATTCAAAAGTCAAATGCGAAAAATATTACTTATATGATCTAAATACACACTCCCAGGTGCTTGAGTTGTACAGCAGTACAGTCTATTTCATTGCACAATTTCCACACGACACTAAACAGTAAGATTCTAATACGATCACGTTATCCACTATTGCATGGATTCGTATTTATTCAATCTTAAAATTACGAGGCACAGACACCACTCAGGAATGTGACTGGGGACTCTTTAAAAGTGCGTCACAAAAGTTGACAGGGACCTACTGATGTCATACTCGTCTGGGTGTCGCCGCTGCATGTGGCTTTGCAGAAAAGAATAAGTCATGAAGGCTTTGTCGCAGTGTTGGCACTGAAAAAGAAAGGATCAGAATTAGAATGCATGGCATGAACCAGGAGAGTCACGTCATGTGACATACCATCGTACTGTAAACAGAAATTTCAGAAGCACATAAAGTTACATTTTCAAAGACATACTGGGCTTTCTAATACAGTGGATGTCAAAAATATTCACATCCATATTTAAAAGGGAAGCTTTTTATGATTTAAAGCCAGAAATCAGGGTAAACGTTAGACGTTCTTCTATCTGTAATGAGACATTTCAACCACAAAAATTCAAGAGAAAAGCAAATATTAAAATAAAAACAGATAATTAGCCTAGTAGGTCAAACTAGCTGAAACTGAAATTTAAAAAAACCTAAATGTGTGTTCCCCCCAAACAAATACTATGAGGAAGCACATTTTGAATTTATTACAGTGGTGTTCTGTGAATAAGTCTTTCAATTTTGTACACCTGGACAAGATTCATGTTGATCTCTGGCATTACATCACAATAACCTGTAATTTCAAAGGGGGGGTGTAGACTCTTTTTATCCTCTGTAATTTCAGTGCTGAAAGTTTCCAGGATACAATAACACTGCATGTGTAACTTAGTTACAGTTCCTGTGCTACTCAGAGTGGACAGACGCCTGTCCATACACATTCTGATTCGCACGACCTTCCACTCACAGCAGTACCAAGTCAGGCCATTGCACCTCGCAGCTTTGGTAAATGTTAGCTCATGACAGTAATAAGACGTCCTTCTGGCGAAGAGCTCTACGTTTGGTAAATTCCAAAACGAAATTGTCTGTGAAATCAAATTAGCCGTCCAAAGAATGATGGCATATGGGAACCCCTCAAACTGTTTTGTTCATATGTCTGAAAAAGGCACACTCCTATCCTCTGACATGGTATGCGGATCTCACAAGACAATTAGGTAGAAGCTGACCATAAATTCATGCTCTGCTAGCGGGCGAACCTCATATCTATACTGTACTGCACAATGCGGGCTTATTTCCTGAACAATACAGATTTATATGTTTGTTTGCACCAGCTTTCTTCCCAAAGTTAATCCCAAATGGCACAAAGCACTCTTGCCCTTGGGTGTACAGTGCAGCTTTATATTAATTATTGAGCTGCCTTGGGAGCAGCCATCGCCATCTCTGTTTCGACTCCTCACCTAGCAACCGCACCGCGTCATGTTAAAGCTGAGGTTTCGCCTTGGTGATGGCAGACCCTAGCCATTGGCACTTCCACACACGGGGGGGGGGAACAAACAATTCCCAGGTTGCCAACGCACCTATTGTTTGCCATTCCAGCGTCGCTCAGCCGTGATTCGGTGTCTGTGGTGAAAACAAACCCCGCTTGTTTGCAAACACGCGTGGCCTTAAGCGGTGAGACGCCGAGCTCTCTCTGGGAAAGCATGGGGCACGCCGGCTGCAAAGCCTTATCTTGCATGTACGGCCGAGCTACTGAGTACGTCTCCTTTATCTTGCTCGCAGCACAGCTGGCCCATTATATTTAAGTGGATTAGCAACCTCTTTGTTACCCCCTAACACCATCTGCCACCCTTAAAGCCCCATTTGACCAATGCCTTGCAAGTAAGTGTGATGTTGATTAGTGGCAATAACTCGTGAGGTCATCACAATTAATCTGTTTTCCATTCTTTAAGAAAATAGAGCACTTATTGATATATTTACCCTTTCTTTATAGCCGAAGGCAAGCTGAAGCAAATCCAGTGCTAATGGAACAACAGCTGAGGGGAGTGAACAATGGGGGCGAACTCCAGAAACCCCACAGAAAATGTTCCATGAGAGCCCCCCTACCTCATGGTAATTCCCTATGCCAGCACTGATCATGGACTGCTGTGAGGTGATGATCTTCTTCCTATGCCTCAGTTCCTCCTTCATCCCCTTCATGTCCTCTGCCTGCTTCTGCATTTGCCTCTGCAGCTGTTCCCTCTCCTGGGCCGAAGCCTGGAGCTTGTCCTCGGCCGCCTGCAGGCTGAGGGTGAGGTAGTCCTGGGAGTGGAGCAGGTACTCCACGGTGAACTGTGCCAGCCGAAAAAGCTTAAGCAGCACGGGGTCCATGGGACCCTGGCAGTGGGGGCAGCGCTCGTGCTCCACGGTGCAGAAGGTGATACTCATGATGTGCTCCTGCAGCGTGTGGAAGTCCAGCTCGCTGGCCACCCGCTCAACGTCAATGGCACTGATCCGCCGCCAGTCCACGCTCTCCCGCCGCGGCCGGAACTTAAAGACAGGCATGGAGGGAGCCCCGAGCATCCCTGACACTCTATACTGTGCGCCGGAGGAGGGCTGACTCTGAGGGGAGTTCAGCAGGGAGGACGTCCCTGTGGACCCGTGAGTCCCCTGAGGATCCGACTGAAGGGGGTAGTACACGTTGTTGAAAAACGGCTGAAAATACAAACAGACGGATCCCACTTAAGATGCATCTTCAGGCACAGGCAGCCACATCTGCAACAGATTGTCATTTTAAAAATGGCCGGATCGCAGAATCGACGACAGTGACATATTACAGTAGTGCCACCAGCAAAGAAAGAGAGACGGGAATGCACAACTTAAATGGGAACGAAAACACGTCAAAGCAGACGGCAGCTTGACTGGATGGTGACCGTCATCAGGTACATCATCCTGCCAGGCAGACAAACGACGTCTTCATCAATGTAGGCACCCGATCGGAGCCAGAACACCCCTTACCATGTCGTTACCGCCACCGATAGGTTCGGATGCGAGTCTCTTCTCGGTCGGCGTGTCTCCGGCGTCGGCCATCCGCGGCAACACCTACCGAGGCGTCCTCCGCGTCGCCATGGAAACGGAAGGATCCAGACGCTTCCGCGAGCAGGCACGCGGGGCTGCAAGCGGTTCGCCGCTTTTTGTTACTGTTGCAGTTCATTTAAAATGCATCGCTGGTTACGTGTTTCACGCCAACGGAGTCGATGGAGAAAAGCAAATTAAACGCAGAGGCGGAAAGCCGAGAAAAGGCGGTCCTGGCAAGATTATTAAAGTACAGTCGCTTAATCTAGTTATTTAGAAAAAAATTAAAAATCTAGTTATCTGGCTACTTGATCTTAACTAGCATGTACTGTGGCTGCACCGTAAATTTAGACCTAAAACTAGATTATAGGTGCGTAAATTCCGGCACGTAGCCTGAATTTCTGCATGCATTAATCATTAACGGCTATTATAACTACAGGGACCGTGATGCACATGAATTCATACCAGCGCTAGCCTGCATGCCAGTTCTCCATGTTCAGCCTATTCCGTCTCACTAATTAAAGATCGCTAACCAAATAAGTGACTGTAAGCTTATTTACATCAGTTAAAGTCGCGGAGATTTAAAAACGGATCATAGTACGGTGATGCCGTTCAGCTTAGAAACGAACCACAGTAGTGGCAGGACTTGAAGTTTTATCTACCCAGACATCTCAAGTTACCGTGCTTTTTCCAGAAAGATCTCAAGTCAGGGCAGGCAGGCTCTTTCACGGATGCAGTCGAACAAAGAGGGGAGCGCATGTTGAGTATCGCCTACGAGCCGATGGATTTTGACACGTTTTTAAAAACACGCTCAAATGTAAGAAGCACCGATGCTGTTTATCTGCAGGCTGCGTTCGCATCCCAGGATGTCGGCAGATCGACGCTGTTAGACAACTTCCAGAGTTAACGGAAACAACTGGCTAAGCAGTTGTTAATGTTTATTACGAGTAAAGCTTTCAGGAATGTTTTCAGAAACAACGCTCGAGAAAAGATTATATTTAATGTTTAAACTTACCGGCGATGCTGATATCGGGACTCAAATAAGCGATTTAATATGTAGGATAAAAAGTGAACGTGTCATGGGTGTCCTGCTGACGTAGGGGTGCATTCCTCAGGCCGCCCGTGTGTGTGTGTGTGTGTGAGTGTGTGTGAGTGTGAGTGTGGGGGTAGTTAAAACTTCAAGCATTTAGGATTTAGCCTGGGAATGGAGACCAGGACAGCACACACATTGCATGACAGGATTCAGAAAAATTTAAATAATGCTCTCAGTGACCCCCACCCCCACTGTTTCAAATGTTCACATTTAAGGGATACATGTTTAATTAAATTCTCATAAATGTACTGTCATGTTAGTAAATATGATTCGAGGCCATATGAAAAAGTTTCAGAAATAGGTGTAGGCGTAATATAGTGTATAAATTTAGTAGGGTCATTTGTGGGACTTTATTTTTTAAAGTCACATTTCTAATGACGCCTCATCACATATATTGTCATGGTCCAGCTTAATAACTTGGACTTGCATAACTCATACTCTGAATAACTTAAATAAAACATCACACAAATAAAATTAAAATGTGTTATACGTTTTCGATTTTAATGCTATGTGCGTTTACATTGCTGCCCACTGGAATGACGATGGACGTTTTTCATTTATGTTATATTACTGGTTCAGAGAGAAGTCATTTTTGGTGAATCAGGGGTTAGAGCCATAGAATCACGAGTTAGAATTTTAAGAACAAAGGAGAGCGGCCGAGTCCTCTAGTGCCGAAGCACGTACTTTGTCGCCATCTACTGACAGAATACGAGCCTATACACGATAAACAAATGTTCTCAATATGCAGGTTGTCAAGTTGAACAAAAGATTATACATTCGCATGTATACAAGCTATAACGACATGCTCTTGTAAACTGCTTGGGAAAAAGCTTACGACGCTGTTAGGACACTTTATCTGATTTATTAAAAACAAAACATTCCTCAATAAGTGCAAAATGACATTTGAGTTTTCACCAATACCTTCGGTTTTTACCAATAATACTTATTACGTTTCACATCAGCAAAATTGCCTCTTCTAAAATTTTATTTACACGTATTGTATTGGGTAGTACTCGAAGAATGGCTGTTGCAAGTGTAAATATTTAAAAAATATTTAGAAAGGTCCATTCTGCAGACAATATTGTAAGTGAGCTGTCTTAGTCTATTTGAAATTCTATTACTTCAGGTAGCTCATAGCAGGAGGTCAAAGCCAAAGCAAGAACAAAGAAGCAAGTATTTGATGATAAGGTGTGAGTTAAGCAAGTGTAATGAGGAGCATCGTTAATGAACTGAGCTCTAGCAGAATAAAGAAAAGGAAATCATGAAGATGGTTTGTGATTAAGGAACTCTGCATGGATATGTCTGACAGTCAACACCAAAACAAGGCATTGAACAGCTTTTGGAGATAATTACATGTGTCTGCTGGAGGGGTAATACAGATCAAGGTCCATCCTTTACTCAGTACCTTTAACTGCAACAGAAACTAAATATAACCCCAAACCACTTTATCCCGCTTGGGGTTGGGGGGACTATACTAGGCATAATATGGTACAGGGTGGGGGAAGTACCCAGAATAGGGTGCTAATCCATTGCTGGGCACAGTCTCACATGCCAATTAGCCTACATTACATGTCTTTGGACTGTGGGAGGAAACTGATGTGCCTGAAGGAAATTCACGCATAACATGGAGAAAACATACAAAATCCACACACACAGCATAGGTGGGATTTGAACCCCCAATGCTAAAAGTGGGAGACAACACTGTTAACCACTGAGTCACCCTAACACTAAACATGAACTGTTGAAGGAGGAGCTCTCTATTAGATGGATCTGCTACCTTTCGCACTCTTAAATTCTGGTCTAACAACATAATGAACATCATGTAAACAAAGGCATTAGTGAAATTCAGATGAAAGATGTAGATTCCTAAGAGTCATGGCTGAAAGTTCATTTAACACTTGATTACCTAGTGAGACGTATTAGCCTATATGATATGGTCTTATCGATAAATCCTGATCTCCATATTGAGGGGCGATTATACTAGGCAGTGACATTGGGTTTTTAGAAGATGTTAAACTTACAGGTCCACATTGTAAGCAACATCTTTCTTAATTAGAGACTGTGTGATTGTCAACCTTTTCAAACTTGAAGCCCTACTACTTATACTCCCGAGTATAAATCTGCAAACCACGAGAGGGTGGTCAAGGCCTACCTCTGGGCTGCAGCCAAGAAGATAAGAAACTGTTGTAAAGGAAATAGTGCAATGATCCTAGTTAATAATTCAATATTTTTTGACATTCTGCATAGCGTCATCATAATTATTATTAGAATGCACATTTTAAAATGACCTATTTAAGCGAGTCGAACCAGAGAAAATCTCATTAGGTATAGTTAGAATTTTCGAATATCAGTGTCTATATATGTCTATAATCTTTCCTTCGATCACCACAGCGACCTAATTAGACGGAGTAGATATTGAACAAACAAAATGACACGAAACAGTCACATATATGGTACTCTTTAAAATTGTACCCTCTGAACGTCTGTGTGTTCGGTTAACGTCCTTGCAAATACGGTGCAAATAGCACACCATCTATATAAAATAAAATAAAAACTAACCCCAATACTTCACCCTGCACAGGGAGTTAATATAGTGACGCACGCCCCCGACATCACGGTTACGCGGCTCGGTAAGCGGCGTTTGTGCTGCCGTGGCTCTCAGCAGTTGAACCCAGCGGGGTGGGCGGGACGCCAAGTCTCGGCGAACCAATCATAGCGGCCCACGATCGACCGCGAGCACAGGCGTTCAACTTAAAGGCCATGAGCCGGCTCGCTCATACTGGGTTTGGGTGTATTTAGAGCTTTTTTATTTTTATTTTATTGCAGCGGTATTCGCAGCTTAGGTGATCATTTCTGGTTCCCCGTTAATATGGTTTCCGTAAAGCCCAATGCACAGAAAGTCCTAAGTTATGTTCCATTCGTTCTTGTTTTGATTGATCTGCGGTATGGAGGTAAGTCCTTATAAATTCTCAGCTAACAGATGGCAGTTGCATTAATGCGGTTTTGGAATTGGCCATTAAGGCCGTTTGTGTTTTTTTTTTTTTTTTTTTCTTGGTGGCATATGGTATGTAGTTTTCGGCAAGCTGATTTCAGTAAGGCAGGTATTCTAAAGGCCTGTACCTATAGCTACTAGGGTAATTGATCAAATGTTTGATCGTAGCTGTTGTCCCGTTACAAAAGTAGAAATCATGCCATGTGTATGTATGGAAGTTGTACTTGATGTTGAAGGGGCGATCGTGACTTTTAAAATGACATTAAATGGCCAGCTACATAGTCATGCTCACTGGCTGCTGATGAGGGCTCATTTTTAGTTATCTGATACAACTTGCGCTTCCTGTCTGCCTGTGATCATTGTGTGATGACAGCTTCCAACGCTACGTTACTTAAGGTTTCTCGTATCAGCTGTCACTCGCTGTTACCGGCACAGTTCACGAATGTGTACGGCTGCCACATGCCTTTCCTGCTGTAAGTACACACTTCAGCTGTAGGACATGTAGCCAGAAAACACGGCAGTACGTAATGAAGTGTGATTTTTCTTTCACAGTCCTTGTCGAAGTGTCTTGAGTTGTGATAAGAGATCAAAGAACAGAACTGTAGAAGTGCAGCTTCTGGCGTACGTGAAATCCTGCTGTGTATAATGAGTCGCCCCTGTAATTATAATTTCAGCATTTCTTTACGGGGTGCGCCTTCACAACATTCCTCTTGCCGCTCTGCCCAAATATTTTACGTAACTGCTAACCGAGCTCTTTATTGTAGCGTGTACGGCGCTCGCCGTGTAGCACTCCAAATCACGCGTGTTGCCCCCGGGCAGGCGCGTCACCCGTACAGATCGCGCATGCTTTCGGTCACGTGGGAGCGGCCGAGCCGATTTCGGCCAATCGGCGAATCCCAGAGCAGTGTCATTACCGTAATGTACTGTAATGATGCGGCAGATCGGAATTTTTTTTCCATGCGCATGATTGTGCAACGACGTTGGCTCGGTGCAGGCAATAACAGAACGTGCAATTACACCCACTCTCCGAAGTGAGAAAACAGGTGTAAATAAGCAGCTAAAAGGTAAATTTTGCCCTATTTGCGTTTTGCTCACAAAGGTAAAACCTGTAAATAAAATGCGGACAAGATGAAGACTGCAAATAAAGACAGTGAAGGTTTAGATGGGTGAAAGAATGCAAGATTTCAGTTTTGCACTTTTTTTTTTGGCCACATAATTTCCCCAATACTGGGCCATAGAAAACTATTTTGCTGCGAATCCTTAAGTTTGAACTTTGTGATTCAACAGTTCTGTAAATTAAACCTTAATTCAGCCATGGAAAAAATGATAGCTATACTCTAAAAGTCCTTTGCACTGATGACTGTGGGGGGGAAAAAATGCTTTTAAAGCTGTAGCATCTGAACAGTTGGATCCTGGTCTCGTTGCAGGAGTGGAATGTGGGAAGAGCGAAGTGGAAAGCCACCTGGAGATGGGCAAGAAGCTGTTGGCGGCCGGGCAGCTGGCTGACGCCCTGTCACACTTCCACACAGCTGTCGGTTTGTAGCTTCGCACTTGGTTATAACCTTACTGGCTGCGCAGTCTAGTGACACCACTAAGCTGAAACCCATGATTTGTCCTAATAGATTATTTGTCACTAAAGACATGCAGTGGTTGTGTACCAAAGCCCAAATGCATGATAATGTACGTCGTACTATTTTCAAATACATTGACGTTAAAAATATGGTGTGTTCTGGTACTTGTGCTGTGGTGGTTTGATTTTTTTTTTAGGCTATTTTTAATCAGGTTCATGTGTCTAAAATGAAACTACAATTAAAGGACAGTTATCACTCGTGAAAATACCCTCCCAAATTTAACTATCTCAGCACCTGTAGCAGTACTGGCTAACCAAACATTTGTAATTTGAAGTCTCTTACTAATCATTGTGGGTGAATTTTAGCCCGCTCTTCTTTGCAGAGCTGCTTTAACCCAGACATTAAGTTCTTGTTTCTCATCTTGCTGCAGCATCAAGTCTTCAGCCATTTAGATGCGTACTTGTGTTGTGGTCTAGCTCATCTTGTTCACTCATCCATTAGTGAGCTCATTCTCGTTATGTTAGGGAATTGGGAGCCGAACTCATGGTCCCTTCGATAATGGGAAGTCACACGGTGGGGCCATTTCTCCTTATTTATTTTTGTGTACATATCTCTCTGACACAGGGACCGCACTTAATTTCGTTGTACTCGTTACAATGACAAAGATTCTGATTCATGTCATCCAAACAGTGCTGTTTTTGACTCTGAGCATTGAACATCACACACTGAAAGCTTTGAAACCGGAATCACTCGGCTTCCGTATTGCTAATGTCAGAGGGGCGTGGAAGCAGTTTCCACCTTCCCCTTTTTGAGTCTTTTATTTTGGAGACATGAACACTGACCTTATCTGAGGTTAGAGAGGTCTGCAGTTTTCTTGTTCTTCTGGGATTTTTGACTTCCTCGATGCGCTCCAAGGGAGCACTGAACTTTTGGCAGAACAGCCCCTGGGAAGGTTCCCCACTGTTCCAGCTGATCTCCATTTGGAGAGTGGCTCTTACTGCATTTTTTTGAGTCCCAGAGCCTTAGACATAGCCATGTATCATTTTCAGGACTGCTCTTAACTTTTCTGAAAGCTCATTAGATTGTACAATGCCATACCTGTTTGTGGCATCTGCTATACTCCAAAGTTCAGTATGAATGAGGTTTATATTCCATCAGACTGGCTGTGTGTTCAGCCAGCTGAGTTTAATTAAATTTCGTTCATTGGGTCGTGATGGATAATGTTCCTTAAATAAAAATAATACTCCTATCACAAGATGTGAGTCTGACTTGTGATCATATGAGGGAACTGACTTCTGGTGGTGTGGTAGATGGCATGTTTCCTCGCATCACTATGGTTGGTGGTTCAAATCCTACCTTTGCTCTATGTGGAGTTTGTGTTTTCCCCGTGTATTTGCTCTGGACACATTTCTCTCGTTGTGCTAATTAGCCTGGCAATATACTTTAAAGCCAAATGAGGCTTCAAAAATTGTGGTGGGTGGGAGTATTGCCAGCACTGACGGTAGTTCAGGATCCTTCCACCCACCATGGGTTTTGAAGCCTCATTTGTCCTAATAGAACTTTTTACCCAGCCGCAAACTCTTATTTAGTTATTAGTCTTATCTAACAGTCTATAGAATTGCCATCAACTTGATGCAACTTCACCGAGTTATGAGTAAATAACCCCCCCCCCAAATTGTGCTTAAAAGTAACAAGAACCAAGCATTTGCTAGTGGGGCCCCTGCACATTCTTACTGTTTCCAAACCCTAATTTAGTCATCACGATTTATCTAGTGCTGAAAAATACTTCCCATTGAAATGAATACCAATTACGCCTCCGATTTAACCTTAAGCCCATTTCCATGAATGCCTTAGGCTGGTGCGAAGGATAGCTCCAATTTTAAAACGTGTGATTACTACTCGGGTGCTCATTTTCTCAAATGATCAGAAACCATTTAATGTAACAAATAGGAGGAAATCAGAAGGGAGTGGAATACTTTTTAAGAAAAAAAAAAAAAAGTCTCAATTGCTGTGTGTATGACTGTCGGTATGTGCTTAATTGTGGACCTCCTCCTGTAGATGGCGGCCCTGAGAACTATATGGCGTATTACCGAAGAGCTACAGTCTACCTGGCTATGGGAAAGTCCAAGTCGGCACTGCCTGACTTAAGCAAAGTCATTGAGCTTAAACCAGACTTCACATCTGTAAGTAACTCCACACGGCAGCCACCTGAAGCTACCAGATGAATGTTCTGTCCAAACCTTGGACCCCTTTTGTAAGGCAGCCGTATCTTTGGCAATACCAAGTTTAAAACATGACCACCCCAGAAGGATATTTCCTTAACATTGTGTGTAGTTGGAGAGAAGAGACTTTACACTAGTCCAGCTTATACAGACTGAATTTGTGCTCATACAAAAGCCTGACGTCACTTTATAAAAAGTGGTCTTTGATTGCAAAGATGATTGGCAGGCAACAATTGGCACTGTTCTATTACACATAAACAAAGCGTTGGTCTATAATCTGCTCGTTAGTGTGTGGGTGATGCCATTTGTGATGGGAGAATGGGGGGGAGGTGAACATGTTCATTTTTACAAGGGAGATTCAAATGACAGAGTAGTGGTAGGGTCTGAAGGACACCTACAAGTTATACAGCTTGTGTGGCTGCTGTTGCATAGCTGAAATGACTGGATCCTGACAGGAGTCTAGACTTTCCTCAGTTTTGACAAATATTTGTTGGTTTTTCTGTAGTCTGTGCTTTAATTAACAGCCATGTAAATTACACACTCCTGGGCATGTATTCAAATATTTGAATACTGATGCTGAGTCTTATTGCATGCAAAGAAATGGGGGGGTGGATAAAGATGAGCAGCTCCATCATGGAATTATGCAGATTTGCCGTCAATTTTAAAATTTGTTGGAATATTACTGAGTAATTGCTGAGTGGTTCCAATTGCAGTCCCAAAGTTCTTCTGGCTTCACCTCCTCCAGAAAAGCAAGTGCTTTAATGTTTTTGCTACAGTAAATTGCCTCAGTGAGATGTTGCCAATTATGTGTATTCGTTTGTCTAACAGTACATTAGAAGTCAGCAAACGGAAGGTTTTGTATTCATTACAGCTGTAGTGGTGTGACCCAAGTAAAAAGAGCTTCCTCTAGATGCACTTCATTTAAATCTTCCTTCCTTGATATGGGTTTAATTACTTGGTGCACTTAGCCTTTTGTCGCATGACGTAGCCATTGGCAAGACCACAAACTGTTTGGCAATGATTGGGGAATACTATAATGCCTCAGAATTGAAACTTGAGAATTGCTGTGTTTTTCGTGTTTACAGAAATGGCCTGGGAATGTGTATTTTCAGTGTTTTAAGTTTGTGGTCCTCATGGACTTTGTAGGAATGTGTATCTGGCATGACTTTGTTGTGCTCTTCCCAGGCAAGACTTCAGAGAGGTAACCTCCTCCTGAAACAAGGGAAGCTTGACGAAGCAGAGCGAGACTTCAAAAAAGTAGTAAGTAAGCTGAGTGTGACACTCTGTTCTCCAATTTAAAATGATAAATGCGTACATTTGACTTGCTGTTAGTGTTGGGTTTTTTCCCCTCACCCTGAACTGGACAACTGGTGTGAAGTTCCGAGTTTCACCAGATGGTGTCAGTAAAGACCAGCGGAAGGGGTATAGAGCTTATCTTTTGGTGCCACTGCAATGTGGCAACAAAGTTAACAAAAAGCTGTTTTCAGCTTCATCCAGAGGTACAATTAATTGGCTTAATTTATTTCAAAGGCTCGGACTGCTCCGGTCCTGTGCCCAAAAATAAATGGTGGGGAAAATTATTCTCATTTAATGCATTGTTTAATATGAAATGGATGCAATGTTCAAACAATTCTTATCTCCACTGGAATTCCTCTTGCACAAATTTGCCAGAAGATAAGGTTGAATTATCTGCTTGTGTAGGTCACCCAACACTACAGCAGGCTTCTCATTAGGAGATTCTCTCTCTCTCTCTCTCTCTCTCTCTCTCTCTCTCTCTCTCTCTCTCTCATATTTGTATTTAAAATTTCAGAACTTTAAATCTTTACATCTTTCCCCCTTATATGCTAGGTGAATGCTTTATTTCTGCTAGGAAATGTCACTCAAGCAAGTCTACCTCTGCCAGGCAATAGGATTACAGCAATGATTGTCTGTACCTGGTGAATGCGTGTTGGTCAGCTGCTGTGGTTTCCATTACTAACCGTGTAAAAACACTTGTGCACACCGCAGGTTTTGGCTGCTTTCACATTACAAGCCTTATTATTCAATATTTTTTTTTTCTGCTCGGATTGGATTTGACAATCTTGATGGTTTACAGTCGTAATTATGTGACCTGTATTTAAGTGTAGTGTGAACACACCTGTCCTCCAAAATGGCTCATGCACATTGATGCGTTTTCACGAGTCACCTGCTTCAACAAAAAAAACATCATAGCCGCATTTCTTTGGCAGTTTTGAGCGCTGTTCGATTGTGGTCGATTCCTTCTAGTTTGACTTGAACTGATTCATTTCCCCAAATATGCTGCCGTTGTTGGCAACAACATTCAGCGCATGTGTATAGGCGAAGAACCTCATGAATTCCATCCAATCTGACCGTTCTCGTTCATGTCACGTGGCCAAGAATCGTATGCGTATCTGATCTAGGACCACATATGACAGTGACTCAGAAATCCAGTCTTTTCAAATCAGGTTTGTGTTCACACAGTCCTGAAAAAAATCAGATCTATGTCACATTAAGGCACAAAATCGGATTTGAGACTCTTTACATTGACATTATCAGGCTAGCCTATGTTTGGCCATGCAACTCGTCATGCAGTATGTGGGTGGGTGGTTGGGGGGGTGGTCTCTGTAGTGCTGAAATCAGTGCAATGATTTT